>OX459113.1:14531150-15131150 GCA_949775065.1 Brachyopa scutellaris
AGTTAAGAAGAAAAACGAAACACTCGTGTTACATACATGTCCAATCGTGAAGATTTTTCGCACATTATTGATGTAAATGATTTGTTTAGCATGTTAAATCTTGTTTGCGTTCGCACATGTACATATACATTTTATGAATTGTTATTTATTTTTAGTTTTTCCTAACGAACTTTACCTATTTTCTTCAGTTCTTGTTTTATTGATTTATAATAAATTATTTTTTGTTAAGTTTTGGTTATTTTTGCTTCATAGGAAAAACATTCGTTTATCCGGGATTTTCGATTTTCCGTGATGAGCTCGGTCCCGACAATCCCGGTTAATCGGTATCACATTGTATTTCATAACCAATCGAAGCCCGAGAATCTGTAATATATTTAGCACTTCTTCAAAAAGCCAATACACTAATTTATTTGACACTTGCTGTCATTCTATTTCCGCATTGCATTGTATGTACGAGTATTCGAGTATATGTAGTTTTGACAAGTCATGCTAAATAATATCATTAGCGTGACAGTTGAATCATTATCACCCTTTTAATGTCCTAATACAATATCTACATATTAATCTAAGAAGTTATTGGCTCTACAGCTGTTAGCTGGTCCGTACCTTGGTAGTGAATTAAGAGGTGAAGGTCGTTCGTGTCTGAAAATAATTATCTTATGTCTAGTTTGACGAATGACTATGAGCACTTTCGCTGCCAATTTGAAGTGAACTTAAGAAGGCGGCACACTGTGCTAACAATTAGCATCAAATTTTCAATGATTAATGTCTAACTGGAGGATAATTTTAATTTATGTCCAAATTAGGGTCAACCGATTAACAAGTTATTATTGACAGCTTTTAATTGCTTAGGTTTTTTATTTCATTTTGAGTATTTGCGAAAGTGGTTTGATATATTTAGCACTCACTCTAAGCCCCCATGAGCTTCAATATGGAGATTTTTCTTCGTCTCATCTAAACTCTGACTTATGAATAACGGGAGAGCAAACTAAATGGCGCGGCGTGGGCGTAGCCACGTAACTTCAAATGACCTATATTATATTATGGACTACTAGCCCCCAAATTCATTTTTACAGCGGAAAGTACATAATTACAATTCTGTGTAAAAAATTAAGACCAGAAGTAGGTATAATCTTATAAAATATTGACTTTCAACGTTAACGTATTTTTAATTCTTTTTCAAACTTTAAAAAGGAATTAGATTATAGACTTATATTCGGCTGCATTGATTTAAAAACTGTTTTCAACTTAAGTACAAAACCTTCATCTGAAAAAAAATAAGAACAAAAATGAACAATAATCTTACTGGTCTTATTTTTGTATACAGGACTGTAAACTACCAAAACATTGATGAAGATCAAACAAAAGTGATAATGAACGTTGTCAATTCATATGTCAATAAAATTAGCAATTAGCATTCTTATTTAATTTTTTAACAAGCGCCATCTGATGTGAGAACCATGAACAGATTTTCTATGCGAATTCTATAATGTGATGTATGTACATATGTACATATATACCTAAATAATTATGTATTAAGTTTCAGTTCGCCGCTTTTAAACCATGCCTTTGGCACTAGCAATGCGAACGCTCAAGAAAGTTGTTTATCGTCAACTCAACCGTTAAGAAACTATTTCGGCAGCTGGAGATTATTAAGAAAGGTTTTTTTGTTTTGTCTTAAAGCCCATAGGCTGATACTGCGCCCTAAAGGATCTACTGTATCGTATAATTCTAATTAGTCCAAGAGGCAAATCATCTTTCTGATAAAGGCTAGTATGTCCTTGGTTGACGCATTTTTTAAATCAAAAGATCTAAGGAATTCTTTATTTAAGGTAAGCTCTACGACCCTGACAAGTGCCGGGCATTCACAAAGGATGTGCTCAGCAGTTTCGACCTCCTCTAAACAGAGTTGACTATCAGTCTAACTTGTTTAGGTGATATCGTAACTGGCAATGACCGGAGAGGAAGCTTGTTAGATATCTAATATCCTACTTATTATAGTTCAAAAGTTTCCTGTGATGGGCATAAGGCTCAATTATTAACAGTTTGGCTTGCCCTGAACCATTTCTCAAATGAAAAGGAGAGAGTCAAAGATCATGTTTCCATTTGTTTATTAAAGCTGCGATTGTTGCCCACTTTATACCACAAAAGTATTTCGGGCCCGAGAATTCGGCAGTTAAACCTGAACGGGCCAGCTCATCCGCAATCTCATTTCCTTCAATGCCTCTGTGACCAGGCACCCACCAAAGTTTGACTTTATTATGAGTGGCTAGGGATTGGAGTGCATAGAAGCAGCACTTTGCACCAGCATTGAGTCCAAAGAGTAGGAGCTCAAAGCTTTGACAGCGACTTGACTGTCTAAGAAGACATTTATGTTAGCGCCATTGATGCCTCTCTGTAGATTGATCAAGGCGCAGATCGAAATGGCATGGACCTCAGCCGGAAACACACTTAGAAATGTTCCAAGAGGTACGGAGATTCTAGTATTTGACAGAAAGATCCCTTTTAGACTCTTTGGGTCTAGGGTGAGTCCGCCGTTTCGCCATGTGGTACGTTCAGCAATTTGAACTTCGAATTTGCTGCCAAAGCAGTATTTACTTATCACAATCGGCGTATATTGTTGATAATGTTTAGGTGAACCGTAAAATTACCTGATTAGTACTTACCTATGATCTAGTTGTAATTTAATAGCGCTTCTAGCGTTATGCTCGAAAATTGTCTGAATATTTATGAAACAAAGATTAAATGTCTAGAAGTTAATTTGCACAATGCAGCTTGCGGCGAAGCTTAGAAAGAGATGTGATCAAGTTTCTTATAAAGGGTTTTTCAATAAGAGCGCTACAAAAGTTTTTTTTAAATAAAACAAAAACGGTTTTGGATATCAATGAAATTCTTTATTTCTGTGAAAGTTCGTTTGATGCCATTATGTATGGAACTCGATTTCTTTTGCATGGCTACCACGGGCACGCTTGCAGAAGTCCAGACGCTGAACCCAATTTTCGACGGTTTTCAAGCATAAATCGGCCGATACTGCTGCAATTTCACGTTCGATATTCGTACGAAGTTCATCAATCGTCGCTGGCTTGTTGGCATAGACCATAGACTTGACGTAGCCCCACAGGAAATAGCCTAACGGCGTCAAATCGCACGACCGAGGCGGCCAAGCGACTGGACCATTTCGTGAGATAACACGCTCTCCGAACTTGGTTTCCAATAAATTGATTGTGACATTCGCTGTGTGGCTTGTGGCGCTGCCAGATTGTTCTATAAATGTTTTTATTGACAGCTCTTTTCAGTAAATTTGACAAAAGTCAACACTCTTCTGTTTAATATTTTATTTTACAAACAAATACTAGCGTAGGAGTAATTGAGCAATAAAACTGCAAACAAATTAACTAGTGGGTAAATTATTTCATACAAAAAAAAAAATCACCAAATCCCCAAATTCAATCAAATTTTTATTTACTTGTCTGTGTGCCTCCGTTTAAATTATTCAATTTGTTACACAATTGATTTTGCAAATTTTGAAATAATTTAAACCGACACAACGGGTAAACATATTCAATTTTTTGAAGTTCACGCAGCCACGTGTGGTTGGCTTGACTTGTTTTCATCGTCATGAATCCGGCGATTTGGCAAATCGTGTTTATTGTAACGTTCATCAAATATGGTTATTTTTTTTTATTCTATTGTTTTCGGTTAATTTAAGTTTGGGTTTTGTTTTTATATCATTGGTGGGGATGGTACCGTCACCGTTTGAAAGTTATCCAATTTTTATTTCGAATAAATGAACGATAGGGGTATAGTGATAAATGACACATTTTTCGCAGAAAACGACTATGACAGTTCAACGGTAAATGTTTAGCATTTCTTCTTCGTCTTCTCCTTTTGAGATTATTGTAAAGTGAAGGTCAATTTAAAATTGTTTATGCATTTTTTTGTTTGTAAACAAATTTTCTGATTTCTTCGGTGATACTGCGGGTTAAGAGGAATGCCGCAGAGGTGTTGCACCATTTCGAAATGTTTGAATTTAATTTCAAACACGATCGAAAGGTTTTGATAAGACAAAAAATAGTTCGATGACAAGGCGTCAGCAATTAATCATTGAAATCCATTAATGTGGAGCGATGTGACGTGACGACGACATTTTTTTTTTTTTTTTTGTATTCATGTCTGCATTCAGTGGGCCATGTTACCGGTATAATAAATAAATAACCGTTTATATGGTTTATTAGATGTGATCTGACTTGAATATAGATTATTAATTAATCAGTATTTATGAAGCAAGCCGTTTCGTTCCGGCGTGGCGCCTGGTAAACATGACACTACAGATAATTATGCTTTGTGGATAAATGAATTTTTTGACGTTTTAATCGTTGTAAAATGGAAAGACCTTTGAGCTATAACAGCATTACACCATTTTGACAGCTTCAATGACGGAACAAATGTAGTTATTAGGTACTCAAAATCTAACAGTTTGTAATTGTTCTTTGGATTGGTACACAACTCAATAGGGGGCTTCAGATCAGTAATTTTTAATTTTAGAAACCAGGAAGTTCGATCTAGCACATGTAATAATAATTGGTTAAGAACTTCCCGGTTTGAATGTTCCAGTTCCAGTAGATACCTACCTATAACAGGTGAAGTGACAAAATCGAACAAATTAAATCACAATCTTCTGTGAAGGTCGTTGGTAATTTTATCAATTTAATTTCGTGATTCTGACAGCAAAATAATAAACATACGTTTAAACGAATTATAGCTTATTTAGCATGTACAGTTTTTTAGACCACAAATAAATGTATAGTTCTGTCAAACATACACCCGTGCACAAAAAAACCCTCGCATTCGAAATAAATTGTATTCTCTCCTTTCCGATGGGAGCAAATTTATGTATGGCGAAATTATTCATAAGCACATATTTTTTAGTTATTGTCAATATTCTAACTATGAGAATATCCTTCAAGACTACTGGTAAGTGATCTGTATTTTTTTTTATTTGGTAATAGGTCACAATGGGTTTGTTTGATTTGAAATTGTGTTGACTCTTGAAGAGAAAGCGTAAATTGTTGCCTTGCGTAAGGAAAAAAGTGTCAAATCGCAATTTGCTAATCGACTAGGGTCTAATGAATGCAGTGTGCGAAACATTTTGAAAAAATGTCAACTAGAGAGCTCCATTTCTCGGAAAGATGGAAGCGGAAGGCTCAGAAAGACATCTCCTGGAGATCAGCGTCTGATCCAGCGAATTTGCTTAAAAAAACCGGTTTGCACATGCTGGGGATATTAACTGGTCATTCCAGAAGCAAAATGGGAAACATTAAATGATCGGACAGTATCGAGGTTGCTTAATGGAATGGGAGTTAATGTAAGTCGTCCAGCAGAAAAAAAAACTGTTAACACCGCGAATTAAAATACTAAGGCTTGAATGCGCAACAACTTATACAAATTGGATTCAGGCCGAAAGCGAAAGAGTGATATTTTCGAATGAGACCAAATTCAATTTAGTTGGCGCACAAGGGAACGCGGTGGTTCACCGAAGAAAATGTGAACTGTATTCAGATTATTGATTTTTACCCACCGTTAAGCATTCACCTTTTATTATGGTATGGGGGGCAATGACCAGATGTGGTGTTGGATAAACTGTAATCCTTAGACTTAGAGGCTCAATAAATGCCCAGAATAACAAAAAATTATAGAAAACGATGTTGTCCCTACTTTATAGCAACTTTACCGCAGTGTTGGTAGTGTGATTTTTCAGAACGATTCAGGTCTTGCATATAGAGCAAAATCGCTAAGCTTTTCTGCTGCGTATGATCCATAAACTAACATTTTTATAAACTATTTTTTACTTTTCTCTAATTTTGGGTACAAAATGACAAGGATTCTTTGGGGATTCTTTCTCTTCCATGGGCTGGTGGAAGCCGGGATCTTAACCCTAGAAAAAAACTGTTGACATTACATGGGCAAACAAATTAGAGAGACAAGGCCAACATCTGTTACTCAACTGGAAAGTATAATGAAAGACATCTGGTATAAAGATTTAATAATCTCCTATATAAAAAAATTGTTTGATTCGATGCCAAACAGGAATGATGACGTCATTAAGAAAAAAAGTGGAATAGCCAAATATTGGGTTAGTTGTACATTAAATGAATTCTTATTTTATGTTATTTTATTATTTTAAGGTTGTATTTAATATTTACTTAGTTTTTTTTTAATAGTTTCACCTGTACGTAATGTAATTTTGATAAAACTGTTTGCCTAAATAAAACGTAATATTCCCTTTTTTCATACTGATGCAAATA
This sequence comes from Brachyopa scutellaris, assembly GCA_949775065.1. Classification (NCBI taxonomy): domain Eukaryota; kingdom Metazoa; phylum Arthropoda; class Insecta; order Diptera; family Syrphidae; genus Brachyopa; species Brachyopa scutellaris. The sequence goes on from OX459113.1 coordinate 14,537,456, forward strand.
TACATATTTGAATTGTGTGGTCAAATTTCGACTAATATATATTTTTGTTACTATTAATCTAAACTAACAAGTTTTTCCATATTAAAGCAAAAAATAAAAATTAATTTTATAAACATAAGAATAACTTTGATTTTTTCATGAAAATTGAAGAAAAGTAATGGTGTGAGAGTTTTTTTGTCCACGGGTGTATTTTTTTTTTCTTTTCTAAATAAATATGTTCTCGTACATATATACACATAATGTGTATGTACTATACATGCAGGTAGAATAATAAGGTAATCATTTCCATACTCGCACTTATTGTGGACTCCGATGCGTAACATTATTAGTCTATCTTCAAACACCAATGAATCATATAAACAAATGCATTGATAGATTAATTTAGAAAATGATTGTCATTAGATATTTAAGTATCTACCTACCTACTACCTCTATCACTTAAACAACTGAAAATCAAATATTCTCAGAGAAATAAAAAAAAAACTAGTTAAGAGGGAGTTCTTTTCAAATCGTTCTTTTTGGGTCTTAATCCAAACATTGACGAACTAAGAACTCCTTTACCCATGACATTCGTGGCATCATTGACCTTTTATGTCGCAGTATTAACCATTTCGCTGGATTAATCCACAGACCTCCTGCAACTTAGCTGTCAAAATTAATAAAACTGAAATGCGGAATACACCTCCGTTAAAATGCGACTATTACACCGCGTCTCTGCGACTCTACGTGACATTTTTATGTCAAAACTACATGCTTGACTAGATTCAGGTTTTTGGTTTTTTTTTTCCTTCTTCAAGATGTCGTCGAGGAAGAAACAACGCGCAATTCTCGCTTTGAAAGTAATGAAATACTCTACGGAAATTCCAAAAAATTAAAATCTACCTACCAAACCAGCGACATGTTCAATTGTTCACTCTACCGAAATACCAGCCGAATTATAGGTCTGTTTGATGTGCAGTAATTTTATGTAACATTACTGAATCTGTCAAAAATCAAGAGAACAGATATGCAAATGAGGTGTCGAAAAATTTAATGAGAAATTTCCTCTCTTACGAAATCGTACTACATCTTCATCCATAAAGCCATCGAGGGACATCTATCAAACTGCCATCTGACAATTTGTGAAATGTCAATCACTATTTGTTAGAAAAATAAAAGAAAATTAGTTTTTCGTGAAAATATTCAATAGTTAAAAAAGAAGAAGAGAGGATTTCCCCCACTTTTCAAATTATGTATGTATTACTATTTGACAGATGTCCCATTTTGATCACAAAAACACACCAAACAGACCTGATAATAATCTACCTGCCAAACGGCCAAATGTCAGAAATAAATTTCATCAATTTTTCAGTTCGCCTAGAAGACAAAACTAAAATGCGGACATCTCAGTTATTTTATAAGTTATGTCTGCAAAGTGGGGGTCTCCACGAGACATTTCTGTTAGGTAAGTTGTTAAGTTTGCAGTTTTATTTTTAAAAATGTCTCGTGGAGAGTCTTGTTTTTCATTTCATTTTGAAATTAAATATATCTACTCTTGAAACTTTAAAGTTTAAACGGAAATACTGTGACACCCTGTATTATGTAAGCAAGAAATATAATTAATTTAAAATGTAAACTCATCGTATTAACTCGTACCTCATGTATGGATCGATTGTCAATTTATTAACTTAGCAATTCTCTATTGAAAAGCAAGCCAGAGTATGCTACAATTTATTTTGTCGTATCTAATGACATTTGTCACGAACGTCACATATGTTGAGGATGAAAAGCACGTGAATGGTGAGACAGATTGATGGCATATGTTTGATCTCTCCGAATAGCACAATTAAAGTCTGCAGAACAATGGAATATCGGACAATGTAGTTATGCACGTAAAATAAATAAATATTCGAAGCGAGAACCGAGCCTGGCTCTAGCACACCAGTTGTGTGTGTGTGTTATATCATTTGCACGAATGAATTGTTTGCCATCTCCCAACTTAAATACTTACCACTCGCTTCTCAACTAAACCGCTAGAAATAAGTAAAACAAACACCATACAATTTAATAGTCGATTATTTGCTTGTTTTGTTTTTATTTTAATTTTGAAAAATGATTTTCACTTACTTTTTCTCACAAAAAAATGTTTGCACAATGCCATGCATTCGCTCAGTACAATGTAGAAAAAAATTCTTATTATCAATAATTATTAAATTTTTAAATGTTTGCTCTTAAAGTCTAATTAACTAGCAGCTAGACGTATTGAAGGAATTGCTTTTCACATGATATATGCCTTAAATAAGAGAAAACTAAAATTCTTGCTGACATATTTTGTTTATAACAATGTTTTGATTTTGTTAACTTATAAATAATTAGCGTTAGTTAAAAGAGGATCTATGTCAGGTAATACTAAAAATTTATCAATGTTTTGAAAACAATCTTTTTTGACAGCAGTGAGTGGAGAGTTTTTAAAATAAATATTTTATGAGAAACTAAACAGATCACTTTCTTTCAAGACAAATGTCAAAATGTCATTTCAATCCATAATTTGGTCCAAATCGTACACCAAGTGTGATATAAATAAAACTCTACAGCCCACTCCTGTCAAATTGAAGTCAGACACCAGACGACATGTAAATTTAATGGAAATATGTAAATTAGAAAAAAAAAAAGATTTGGTTTTCTTCTCTTCTCGTTTTTCAATCATTCGCAGAATGCACCAAAAAGTATGCCCTGAAATCAGTCACTATTTTTTTCATCACGACTGTTGTCAACATGTTGCTACAGTTTGGCATTCACCACCGACACTGACAGGTTCTTTGCGCATATGTGTTAATTTGTACGCTTAAATCTTTTCATGATTGCAGCTACTCTTCGCTTGCATTTTATCTCTTAGCGCTCGATTCTCCGGATTGGCCAGAACAGACTGTATGAACTCGGAAGTCTCCAACTGCAGCTGTGCCAGACGACGCTGCAACAACTGATTCCGTCGCACCAGCTTAATTGTCTTGATTGCAATCTCGAAAAGGCCTTTGGTGTTCTTCGCTTGATGCTGCTGCTGGAGCATGGCAAATGGTCTCACACTCGACTTGTCCGTGATGATGGCGGTGGTGGTGACGTTTTGCTGACTATCAGAGTCGATCACATTCGATGATCTTGAGATCTCATTCTCGTCCGTTTCGAATTTATACTGATTGCTGTTGCTTGTGGGAAAGACTTGTGTTGAATCACAGTTATGATAGGATGGGTTGAGGAGGCGTTCAGCACATGACAAGTAGGCTTCAGACGACTGTGATGATGTCAATGGTTAGGGGAATGAAGACAGTTATTCAGATGTCGATATGGATTTATCTGATATACTTGACAGTCGTGACTGCTGGTCGCGTCACTGCGTCAGAAACAAAATAAAAACAATCACAGAACGTTGCCTAGATAAGTCCCCACGTCTGCTTAATCAAATCTGACGCCTTCTCTGCAATCATAATTACTATCGCATTTGTATGGCCCGCTGGAATTGTTGGCATTATAGAAGCATCTGCTACGCGAAGTCCTTGTATCCCATGGACTTTTAACTCTGGATTAACTACAGCCTCCGAATCAGTGGCTGGGCCCATTTTGCAGGTTCCCGACTGATGCTGCAAACTGGATCCATACCTACGTAGGCAGCATCTCCAATACGATTGGCTGCCAAAGGGTTCGTGTTCACAGCCTAGAAATGGCTTTGCATGGAATTGGCTTCCCAACTTCCGCATTGATTTCGTGTTTCCAATTTCAAGGATCTACGGAAAATAAATTTCTAGAATATGGAACTGTACCCGCCTGACGAACTCACCATTTGTATTCCTTCGATCATTGCTCGAATATCATCCTCATTGTCCATATAGTTTGGCTGCATTTTTGGCCAGTGGAATGGATTCTTGCTTCTCAAGGATATACGTCCACGGCTTTTAGGGCGAAGCAGCACTGGAACAAGGCCGTAGGTATCCTGTCAATGGTAGGTACTCTTAAAAATGGTGTCCAAAGAAAATGACTATAATTGGTCTACTGACCTTCCCCAAGATATCTCCAATGACACTCTCATAGAAATCATCGGAAATTCCTAATAAATCTCTCATTGTTCTCGATGAAAATCCAAGCAGTGATCCAGCCCCGAGGACAATCTCCATATCAGGATAGTCCTTATCTAAAAAAATAATTATTCAAAAAGTTTTCGTCCCAAGGATTGAAAAGTTATCTCACCAAACTTTGAGCTCGCCGTTCGAACGAAAGCGAATGCTTCTGCTCCTCCAGGAATTGTGTAGGGTCCTTCTCCCTTCATTATGTATTGCAGTATGCTAACAGGATTCATTAGTGTCTTGTCAGTCACCGATGTTTCATTAGCCAGGAACATCAGCCCATTCAGTGTAACGTGATCTTGCAGATTGTAACCGACTTTCAAGTCTTGAATCACAGGTATTTCAAACTGGACTAAGTTCTCTGCTGGTCCAACACCGGACAGCATAAGAATCTGTGGCGAGGCGATAGCTCCAGCGGACAAAATGACTTCCTTTCTTACGTACACGATGTGCTTAATTTTATTCTTCACGAATTCAACTCCTAAAACCTGCTTTGTTTGCGGATCGATGAGGATCTTTGTGGCCCACGACTTCATCGATATATGGAGATTGCGTCGGCCAATCGCTGGTCTTATGAACGCCTTCGCGGTACTACATCGCCTGCCTTTCCGAAGTGTGGCCTGCGACCTACTGAATCCCATCAAAATCTCTCCATTCGGATCGGTTACATTGTAACCTATTTCATTACTGGACTTCAGGAAGGCCCTTAACAGCTTCGACCTGTACTTGGAGTACTGTACATCAAGCGGGCCATCATGTCCGTGATACTCGGACTCTTGCAACTCAGCAATTCCGATATTCTCGGATTTTTTAAAGTACGGTAGAACCTCCTCATAGCCCCACCCAGGGTTACCCAACTGCGCCCAATGATCGTAGTCCTTGCGATGCCCTCTAGTGTAAATCATAAAATTGATGAGACTTGTTCCGCCAAGACCCCGGCCCTTGGGCCAGTAACAAACGCCATCCTTCAAACCCTGGCATGCATTCTCAACGGGGTCCGATTTATAGCCCCAGTTGTAGCGTGTGGTCAAGGTGAAAGCTGCTGTGATAGGAACATCGCTTAGAAAAGTCTCCTGATCTCCAGCCTCTAAAAGGAGAACTGTGGCATTTTCCACTTCACTCAATCTGCTTGCAACGACACAACCCCCAGAGCCGCCTCCAATTACAATGAAGTCGTAGGTTGTGCGAAAGAGTTTAGTGTCTGGAATGCGGGTATGCAGCAGGCTTGTCTCGAGATCTCTAGCCAAGTCGACCAGTGGTTGCGATTGAACATTGCCCATAGAGTGCAGGACACATAGCAGGATTATTCCTTTGGCAAGCATCTGACTGGTTAGATATCTGGAAATGGAAAAAGTGGATATGTTCATTTTTTGTGGCATTGGGGTTAAATTGAAATAAAAGTTGTGCAGGGTTAAACGTTTGCAATGGAAATAGTTCAGTGAACCAGTCCAAGTTCAAAACCTCGGCTGTCAGCTGCACAAAGCCTCTTTTTTTTCTTGCCCAATTACATCTCGATTTATGTATGAAGGTATTGGAAAGCCTTTCAACTTTCTGTTGAAAATCAAATAAATGGTCTTATGATTTAAAACGGAAATATGATTGTTGTGTGCGACTTCGGACAAGAAAAATCTCTGTCTTAGGTTTAGCCATGTGGATATGGAACACCAAAGTGAGAATATCCTTAAACTTGACCCAATAAAAACTGTTTTTTTAACGCTGACAGTTCAATTTCTATACTACAGAGGTTACTCGTTCCTGCGAAGGTTCGAAAACAGTGTCAATATCGAAGGAATCTATTATGAAATCAACTTTTCCTAACCAACAATTGAATTTAAACTTTGTTGCGGTCTTCAATATCAATTCAATATATTTTTTTAATCAAGAATCGAATAAATTTTGCAACAATTTATGAACCGAAGTAGACATAGAAAAAAAGGCTTAGCAAAATCATTGACGAAAGACGACTGATCCCGAACTATCAATTCGGATTTAGGAACAAGCACTGCAAAATTTTATACAAGAGATAAGAATGCGATTAAGGCATCGTGAAGGCTACAGAGAAGCTGCAGGATGCAGTCAATAGAGTTAAAGATTGGACGAAACAATGGCGTATAAAACTCAACGAGGAAAAATCAACTCATATAAGCTTCACCAATAGAAAGATAAACAATTTTCCCATATTTATCAGCAACCAAATCATTCTATTTGCTAATACGGCTAGGTACCTCGGAGCTCGAAATGACCCTTGATGCTAAGTTGAAGTGGAAAGAACACATTAAAAAGAAAAGAGAAGAGTTGAACATAAAATATAGAAAAATGTACTGGCTACTGGGAAATAGCTCAGAGCTGTCTACTGAGAACAAAATCTTGCTATATAAACAGATAATTAAGCCTTTTTGGGCGAACGGCATCCAATTATGGGGCTGTTCAAAAAAAACACTCAAATTATGCAGACATTACAATTTTAAGTTCTACTTGGAATAGTAAATGCACCAAACAAACAATATAATATCTGAATGGCAGTCCGGATTTTGAATCAATCACAGCTATGAATCAGCCGTCTTGAAGGTATCTTCCGATCTACGCTTTGAACTTGATGCTGGAAAATTTGGGCTTATGGTGCTTTTGGACTTTACTAAAGCATTTGATCAGTTAAATTTTTCCTCTTCCGCACTTTCCTTACTGAGAGAATACCTCAGAAATAGGGTGCAGATCGTTGAAACTAAAGGTGGAATATACTTACCCTCTATGGTAAATTCCGGGGTGCCACAGGGCTCAGTTCTGGGACCCTTACTATTTAAAATATTTATTAACGACCTTCCCGAATCAATTGCTCACTGTAAAGTGTTGATGTACGCTGATGATGTTTCCATCTACCTAGCTCGCCCTATTGGTTTGATGGAAGACTGTGTTGCTCGGGTTAATGAAGATTTATTTAGGATTCAGAGCTGGGCTATATCAAATAAACTTCTACTTAATCCGTTGAAAAATGAGGCTTTGATCCTTTCGAGAACTCCAGTTAACCCATTTGATTTTCCGGCGATTGTACTTGATGATAAAATCATTCCGTATGTCAGTAGGGTTAAATATCTAGGCTTCAGCATTAACTCATCCCTAAGGTGCTGTGATGCAGTCTCTGATACAATTAGAAAAATTTACTTCGGTCTCCGCACCTTCAAACAGTCATCTAATCTGCTTGTTCCCAGTATGAAACTACGTCTAGTGAAAAGTCTGATTGTCCCTTTCTTTACGTTCAATTGTAATGTATATATCCTTCCATGGATTATGAATGTCATCGTAAGCTAAATGTTGTGTTTAATGATTGTGTGCGTTTCATATACAATGTCAGTAGGTACACCAGTGTTTCGCGTTAAAAATCAAATCTTCTGGGAATCAGTTTGGATAAATACTACTGCTTCAGAAATCTTATAAAGTTCCATAGTATTACTCAGAACAAATCTTCCGAATACTTAAGTGATAGGGTTGATTTTCCCTCGCTATTCACACACGATAGCAGAACGTTCCTTCATCGTGTCAGCAATTCGACCTTGGAATTGTCTTCTTGTTGAATTGCAGACAATTACTTCACTTATTTACCTATAACTAGATACCTAATCTTAAGATTCTAATCTTGTAGTATCATGTACCAATGATTTAATTTTACAATAAATTGGAAATCGAAGACGAAGATCGAAGCAAATTGAAACAGTTACCGAAGCAGTTAAAAAAATCACGCTATATTGTGAAATCAAAGTACGCAAAAACATTCGGAGATTAAGGAGAACGAACCCTCACGATCTGATGGATTAAATGCTTTGGGAATTTATTTGGAACAGAAAAACTTTACCCAATGAGATTATTAACAAAAGAGAGAAAAATTATTTGTCGGTCTTGGTCCTGATAAGGGTCGTGTTTTTAGTGGTGTTGAGAACTCCTCTCAAAGACAGAAAACTTGCACAAAAGTAAACAAACACTTTCCAAACAACATTTGGTCAAACCTATCAAATTGTTTTTGTTTTCCACTAACAATGAAGATTATGACATTTCACAAACTATCAGATGATTAGTTTGACAGAGTTGGCTCGGCCCACCCCAAGGAATTGGTCTTGCAGAAAATACATCGCAAACTGAGAGCCAAATGAGAGTAAAAGAAATTGAGAGCCATGAAACTGTCATGATTCTATGTAGTTTACGTAGAACTTTCGAAGACTAGCATGTTACCAAACAGACCTAATGTAATCAAAAAGCAAAAGCAAAAGCCTAATTGATTAAAAATTTACTAAATGCTGCCGGAATAAGCGAATTTATTCCATTACATTAAAATCTAACTGAATAGTAAATAACACTGTGTAACAAAAATTTGTTAGTTTCTGCTTTCTTATGATATGTGAAGCACATTTTGAGTATTCATTCGTTCTAACTGTTGGCTTTACCGTAACGGCATCGCGAAATGTGTTAACGGAGATGCAAGCAGAGCAAGCCTATCATTCGACCTCTGCAAGTGAATGTGAATAGTCGTTAGTTGAGAAAATAAATAAAAATGTTTCATTTAATTATGGAACAGTCGTGCTGACACTGAAAAGTATCGTACGAAAAGATGGCCGCTAAGAGAAGCCTTTATACTATACCTGATCCAAAAATACGTGAAGTTCCACCTATTGGTAGATTCAGGAAAAGTGCTTATGCCCCCGCTTCAAATCAAAGGAACGTAATGGTGGACAGCATTCAGCGATATATTTAAAAGGAGGAAATATTAAAATAGAAAATTATGTAGAACTAGTAAAAGACTTAGTGGATAGATTTAATATATTAGGATGCAGGACGTCGCTAAAACTACATGTTCTTCACTCTCATTTAGATTTTTTTTTACTGAAAACGTAGGGAGCATTAGTGAAGAACATACTGAGACGTTTCCTTAAGGCATCGATTCAATAGAGGGCCGGTACCAGAGAGAATTGGATGCCAATATGATGGGCGACTACGTCTGGCACCTAAAAAGGGGCAATTCCAAAGTTCACAGTAGGAAAACAAGAAAATCTCTGCACTTCATAATGCATATGGAAGTGCCAATAATTTTTTTTGTTCGGATATATGATAGGTTATTAAAATTAGAAGTAACATTTTGAATTAAGTTTTCTTTTATATATTTTTTTTTAATTACAAAAGTACATAAATGCTCAAAAATGCCAACTTTTCGTTAAAATTCTGAAACAACAGCTAACACTTAAGAAGAACTTTTGGCATTTTTGAAATGAGCTGATATATACCAAGCATAAACAATCCAAAAAGTCTACATAAACAAACATTTTTTGAAATTTTGTTACGCAGTGTAATTAACTATTAGAAAATTTAAATCCTTAAAAAGATTCTTTTTTAATACCTTTTTATTAGTTTCTTTACAATAATAAACTATTTATTTTTTTCCACTTCTGACAGGACAATCTTTTTAACGCTTCAAACCGCGTACTTCTTCAAATCACTTATGTAGTATTATCAGCAATTATTCAATTTACAACTCGGATGATAGATACTATCTCATACACTGTAGGCCTGTACGCGGGCATTTATATTCATTTCAAGAACATATTTTTTAGAACCGAATTCGTAAACATAACGCGTTGTATTTACTTACAATTAGCGTACCGCGCTACGAATCACCTGCAATCGAGATGGAATGTGTTATGGATGGATGAAAACTTCAAAATTATGCGCGATAAATCTACTGATCTGTTTCGGATTCAACTTGAAAATGAGAGTTCGCATTCAGCTCGCGACAACATAACTGCCGGCAACTACCTCGACTAGGTAGTCAAGCCACCACTTGAACTTGATTTTTCACACTACCACCACCACTGTACTAACTCTTTGCTGACATAAGATGCCCATGAATTTCACGAGGTCCGGTAACCGATCAGTGACTAGTTTTTCGTTCAATAATAATTGCACGACGAGCTTTAAATGCTCATTAGAAGGGTACACCGAAAATTCCGGGAGTTATTTTACTAGAGGTGTCAATTGAAGTGACAAATAAAGAATTTGCGAGTAAAATTAGTTGTTTACTCGCATGATCGAATATTGTTTCATTCGCAAGGACATATTCATCTATTGCAACACGCAAGAAGAGTGTCCAACTAACGATATTCTAAACTTACATATATGAGAAATGAAATCGAAAGCGCTAACTAACTTCAATATGTGAAATAAACGTGATAACTTATGTAAAATCTGAAGAGATTCAAAGCTTGCATTAGCCTCGACAAAAGCATACTCTGCATCCTGACTGCGTTTCTTATGGCATATTGTAAACTCAAGGGACATCTCAGGAAGCTAGGTCTATCAGATGCAGACTCATGCAGATTCTGCAATGAGCCCAGTGAAACTCCAGAACACATACCGGTGGAATGTGGGACATTAACCCAGAAAACTTTGAAGTGCTTGAGCATATACCAAATTACAGCAAGGGATCTACCACTCATAACACCAATCTCCTACTGCGATTTCTCAGGGAAATGCGCAGTTTTTTGACCAGATCGATGTCTCTGTACAGCTCGTATAGTTGGTGGTTGATTCTTCTCCTTAAAACCCCGTCAACACAAATGGGACCGATTATCTTAAGAAGGATTTTTCTCTCGAAGCGATCTTCATCCGCAACAGAGTAATCCTTTGTTTGATTTCCGACGAGATTTCATTTTGTGATGTTATAGCAGAGCCAAGGTAGACAAAGTCCTTTACTGTCCCAAACTTGTAACTGTCTATTGTGACGTTCTGTCCAATTCGTCGATGTTGAGTATCACTTTTCGTTGACAGCATATACTTTGTTCTGCCCTCGTTTACCGCTTAGCCCATTTTAGCCGCTTCCATTTCTATACTCCCAAATGCACCAGTGACAGCTCGCTGTGTTCTACCAATCATCGCAATGTCGTCGGCGTATGAAAGTAATTAAAGGGACTTTTGAAAGATCATTCCAAATATATGAAGTAGTGTTCGGTATATCAAAGTCACCTGTAGGGCATAGGACTACCGAATGCGTTATAGAAGTAACTTTCGAAGCTTAGTTAGCAATAAAAACTATCTTCATCTATCTCACTATTTTGCTTAAAAACTAAATTTGAAATGGAGTAAGCCTAAGTTAAGCTTACGATGGCATAATAAAAGGGATTGTGCCAGCAAGCTATGGCCCGTAGTTGATCAGAAAATATCAACATTTCCACTTTCAATGAGAAGAAGAAGAAGCCAATTCCATGTGCTCGTCAGTGTTATAACCGGACACTGTGCAATAGGAAAAATTGCCACATGATACGGCATCCTTACAAATGACTTCTCTTAAAGCTGCATGGATGAAGGTGAAATATAATCTATAACACACTTTCTATGTAACTGCCAGGCTCTCCAAGAATAGCGCCTATCCTGTATGGGAGCACGATTCTTCGACTACCCGAACGGAACGACCTTGCTAAGATTTTGCTAACAGAGGTAAAAAGATTTATGAAAATCATAAGATAAATGATTTGCACCCTTATGGCCTCTGGGTGAAATTGCACATCCTACAAACGACTACAAACGGTCACCGTGGCCATGGTGGTAAGTGCGCTCACTACTACGCATGCTGCTCGGGTTCAATCCCATCCCGGGTCCAACACCTAAAAGAGTTTTTCACGGTGCCACCTCTTTCGAATGTCTGACAAGCAATCAAAGAGTATCTTTTGTCATGTGAAGCTTCTCAAATCGCCGTTCGAAGTCGCAAAAAACTGTAAGTCTCTTCCATTCGTGGAAAAAATAACACCCACACACAAATGGTTGCGAGAAGCTAGGCTTGGTTCTTTATAGGACTACTGACGCCGTATCTTTATATTAAAATCGCTAACGCAAGAGCTTGTGATTCCTCCTGAGAGTTTATTCCTGTACCGATTTCAATGATTCTTACACTGATCAAAACTTATCAACTGAACTTTGTTCATCAATATAAAAAAAAATTTAAAAAGTCCATATGAGTAAAGTTATTACGAAAAAAACATTATTACCTATAGATACGGGTATGTATAGGGTTTCTACATGCGGGATTCCTCGCACCGGTACACTAGTACATATTTATTTATTTTACAAACGACCCTCCTAACCTAACCAAACCTAAACTTACGTTTGGAACAAATCATTTGCGATTGAATACAATTTTCTTCCTTAAAACTTGTGTTTCACCTGGATTAACATTTTTTTGACACTCATATTCCTTTATTCATCCGTTCTTTTTTTTCATCTACTCTTGACCTAAACACCATTGAGATTTGATGTCACTCACGGAACATTCTTGAAATCATTCAATGAAGAAGTAGCCTTAGCCTCTTTTCATGTTTATTTCAATACGTCGAACCAATAGAGGATGACTTAAAATGCATTGTTCCAAATCATAGAAAATCTATTTAGCACATCTTCAAAAAGCCAACACGCTAACTCATTTGGCACTCGCTGTCATATTTCCGCATTGCATTGTACGAGTATTTGAGTAGTTTTGACAAGTCATTAGCGCAACAATTGAATCATTATCATCCTCTAAATGTCCTAATACAGTATCTAGTTAGTAGAAGTTGTTGGCTCTACAGCTGTTAGCTGTCCGTACCTTGGTATTGAATTAAGAGGTGAAGGTCGTTCATATCTGAAAATGATTATCTAATGTTTTGTTTGACGAATGACTATGAGCACTTTCGCTGCCAATTTGAAGAAGGCTTCACACTGTGCTAATAATTAGCATCAAATTTTCAATGATTAATGCCAAAACTTTAATTTATGCCTAAATTAGGGTCAACTGCTTAACAAGTTATTATTGACAGTAATTAATTGATTAGGGTTTTTATTTTATTTTTAAATCAATTTGCAATGAATGTTTGCGAAAGTACTTTAAGTTATTTAGCATTAGTACCCACTCTTAGCTCATGGATGTTTGAACACATAGATTTTTCGGTGACGTGACATAAGACCATGCGACATAAGGCCATATTTCAAAATATGGCATTATGACGCTTTCACAAAGCGACTTAAGACCATATTTCAGGTTATGGCCTTACGTCGCTATTCAAAAGCGAGATAAGACCATATAGATTTGAGACATAAGACCGTATGGCTTGACATAAGTCCGAAAAAAAATCCTACTTAATTGGGACATAAGACTCAAATTGAATTAGGGACGTATGTATGTCCCGATGGGATGGGGCCTTTTTTTATCGAAGTTTATTTCTATTTTGGACATAAGTCCAAAATTTTCGGAGGGATAGGATTTAAAAAAAAATCTGGGTTTCCATTAGGAATCCAAACACTTTTCATCCATTCTCGTACTCTAGAATTGAAGAAAAGAAACTTAAAAAATTTAAGTTTTTGAGAATTTGAGAAAATGAAACCAACAAAATCGCGCGACTAAAATATTATAAATATTCGTTTCTCAAATTTTAATTTTTCATATAAAATTCGTTAATCCGGACAATTAAAAACCAAGCAGTGTCCGAAATATCGAAATGTCCGGATTACCGAGACACAAAAAATTAGCGTGAAAAAAAATAAAAGAAGTCCTATTGCTACACTCATATTTTTAAACCTTTATTTTTTTTATTTTTTTATGTGTATGTATGTTATAAACATTTTTAATGATTTTGAACAAAATTTGTAATTTTTACTTGTCGAAGTTTTATCGAAGTTTTCTTTTTATATGCAACATCTCTCAGGCCGACAAGGTTTAAAATACCCTCAGCGGTAAAATCCTGTTCTTCTGCATATTTAATACATGTGTTAAAAGCAGATATAGCTTCAGAATGCAAAATGTTTCGGTCTTGGATTTCAACTTCATTTTCATCGCAACTACTGCTGTCGAGATCATCTTCTTCAGTCTGATCATCCGTGACATCATTCAATCACTGATCGATTTCGTTATCATAATAAATATCCGGTGCTATTTCGACTAATAAGTCAGCTATTTCCGTTGAGCTACTGGAACGAAACATTGCAAGAGGTAGATCATCATCTGAATCCCATTTTTCGTCATAAAGAATTTTGTTGAAACATTTCTTAAGGACACCTTCATCCACCATATCCCAAGCGTTTGAAGACAAAAAAGCAACATCTGATAGTCTGCATTACACATTGGTATAATAAAGAGATAAAACTTTGTTTTCCATAGGAAACCGCTGTTAATTTATGAAACCGGGAAATCCCCGTAGAAATTGCAGACAAAAAATAAAAAGAAAAAATAATTGTCCAGATTTATGAGGTCAATCATAAGCCAACTGTCCGGATTACAGAGTCAACAATAGAAAACAATTGAGTGTCCGGATTGCCGCGTCGTCCGGATTAGCAAGTGTCCGAATTAACGAGATTGTACTGTATTTAGATTTTGAGCATAAGATAAAACAACAAGACCAACAAATCCATTCTCTACTCAATTTGTAGATATATTGTTAAAAATATCACAACAATTTTGAACTTTTAGGGATGGGTCAAGCCGATTAAAGGGAAAAGCCATAATGGCTTTAAGTCACTTTCGAAAAGCGACATAGCCATAGACCGAAATATGGCTTTATGTCGCTTTGTGAAAACATCATAAGGCTATATCTTGAAATGTTTTAAAATATGGCCTTATGTCACATGGCCTTATGTTACGGTACCAGATTTTTCAGCTAAAGTCTGAGCTATGAATAACTGGAGGGTTAACGTAATCGGCGCGACGTGGGTGTAATCACGTCACTTCAAGTGGTTTCACTAACTTATTAGACTACTAGCCCAGAAAATCTTTTTTAAAGCGGCAAGTAATTACAATTACCAAAACATTAATGAAGATCAAACAAAACTGCTAATAAACGTATACAGTGAACTCTATCATAAACGGATAGGATACAATTTTAGTAGCTTATATTATTCGTTCCTAGATTTTCAATAAAATGAAAAAAGTAGCGTGAAGGGAAAGAGTGCGCAGTGCTTTCTTACCCAGTATCTCACTTTGCATATGCTGATTAAAACATAATTACGATAATAACAATTTTTGGGCTATTACCTTCTGTCGTAAGACGCAACGAGCACACATAGCTCGTAGCTGAACTATCTTTCTGTTTTTGCTGTTCCAGAAAAATGCCTCGTATCTACCAACCACAAACGGAAAGGAAATTGATAACCCAAAAGCAAATCTCCGAAGCAAGGGAGCTGATTTAAAATGGAAGAAGTCCATGGAATGCTGCCGAAGAACTTGGTTTGAGCGAAAGCACAGTTTCAAATCATTTAAACTACGAAAACTGTGATTTAAAATGGTTGCACACTCTTACCCATACCTCTGCGCACTCTTACCCTGACTTCGGGGCAAGAGTGTGCAACTTGACTTACTTTGGTTTTATGATCAAAACATATGAAACATTGAAAAAAATGTAAAATATTTTTCTATAATTTGTTGCTAAAATATAGAGCTACCAAATAACAGGCTCTTTTGTTTGTTATCTGTTGTAAATTGTTCAAAATTTAAGCCCAAAGTCCAAAATGCGTACTCTTGCCCCGAACGACTATACACGTTTTTGATTTTCTCTCTAGTAGAGTATTAAGGATTTAGTACCTAGTAACTACTTTGAAAGCAACTTCGTAGACACTTTTTGTAAACAATAAGAACTTATGAAAGTTAAATAAAATTGAATTGAATTGTTATCAATCTGGTAAGTCTTCAACGGCGTCATTAGCAATGACTTTTCAGGCAACCAATCTACGCTACCGCCTTGGGCTCATATTCTATGGACTAAGGTAAAAATTTGTTAAGTGCGGCTTCGCTTCGATGCGCTTAAGACCGTATCAAGACAGAGCAAAGTGAAATAAGCAAAACCTTGTCGACCTAAAGAACACTTTTACCCATGACATTCGTGCCATCATTGATCTATTATGGTGCCGTGTCACGCATTTAGCTGCCCCCTTGTAACTTTGTTGTTAAAATTAAAATGTACTAGCCGAATACACCTCCGCTTAAATGCGACTATTGGTAAACTTCGTCTTGTTTATGTTATCTCTGCAATTTTGTTTGTTTTTTAGTGTTCCGTCCGTACCAAAACGGAACGTTCGGTGTCTGTCTGTCTGTCTGTCTGTCTGTCTGTCTGTCTGTCTGTCTGTCTGTCTGTCTGTCACAGGCCTTTTTCTCAGAGACTACTTAACCTAGACTATTGAAATTTGGAACAGTTGTAGCAATTAGTGGCCTAAACACAGACCAGAACTTAAAAAACTGAATTTCGACTTTGGGGGGGTAGTTTCTTAAGAATTTTTCACAAAACGTTACACCTTGCTGTCCCGAGCTTTTTCTCCGAAAATATCGCTCAGAAAAATCTGAATAAAATCACAAACATTGAGAATAAAGTGTAGATGGAATCATAATTATTACGACTGCCCTACTTTAACCGTTTTTTCTTAATTAATTTTTTAATTTAAACTACCCTACTGTTACACATATTATCCAGAAAAATATCACAACGCCTAAAAGTAGATACGAGAGTAAAAATTGAATAATTGATGGCAAAAGTGTTATACCCGCAGCGAATTTTCGTGGCATATTTCTACCGGATAACTATTGACCTAAGACTTAAACCAATAATACATAATATAACACATAAAGGAAGCTTGATGGTTTCCTATTATAATGTAGGTGTCTCTACTTTTACTATATTGGGAAAATTTGAATTTGTGTATATACAGGCACAGAGAGGGAGACAAATAGCAAAATTCTACGCAGTTAATGCAATTGAACGATTAACGGGAGGAAAAATTAAATCTGATGCACAAGCGTACATTTATTGTAAATACATATACATATGTATATAAATGTAGGTATATATGTATGTACATATGTACATATTACATATGTAGGTATATATGTATGTACGTATATACATGCTTTATTTGTTTTTTTTTTCTTTTACTTTGTGTGTGTGTATAACTATATTCTTCTGAGCAGATGAGAAAGATAGATAGAATTTCATTCTTCTCGGACAGTTGCCGGAAGGTACCTATCCCTAGTGAATACTCGGGATTAGGCTCTGTGGAAACCTCCTGCTACTGTTCGTGGGGAGAAAAATAAATGAAAAAATTAGTATTTTAAATACTTTATATATAAAATAAAAAATATATTATTAAGTTCCCAATATTAGATAAAACTTTAAAAAAGAATAGAAAACACACGCACTCAAACTATAGTAAAAGAAATCAATATTAAATTCTAAACTTTTTTTTTTTTTTTTTTTTTTTTTTTTTTGTTTTTTCCCAGTCTTATTGCACTTACGTATTTTAAGTATGTCTTTTCACATATTCAGTACATTTTCTTTTAAATGATCTAAAATTATAGTCATTTTTTATTTCACTTGGAAGCGCGTTAAATAAGTTAAATCCCTTGTAGATGATCGTATTCTGCGCAGCTGATGAGTTTTGTCTTCTCAACCTAAGGTCACTTGCATTCCGAAGTTGGTAGGGTTGAACATCACCAACATGCCTGACTTCATTTATAAGGTATCTTGGCGCAGCCCCATGTTTTATTTTAAAAACAGCCAACAGTGTATTCAGCTCCAACCTCTGTTTAACGTTAAGCCACATAAGGGCATCTAGCATGTACCTTACTGAAGTAAATCTGTTGCACCTCAGGATGCTCCTCATAGCTTTGTTTTGCAGTTTTTGTAGCCTTTCTACCTGCCCCTGGTTGCAGCATGAGAATAGAATTGAGGAACAAAATTCAAAATGCGGTTTGATGATGGTATTATAGACTGTAACAGCTGTTATGTAGTCCATTCTTCTTCGGATCTTTTTAAAAAACCCTACTTTTTTACCAATTTTTTTGCAGATGTAATCTACATGGTCGTGCATTTTTAATTTCTTATCGATGATCATTCCGAGATATTTTATGCTCTTAACGTTTTCGATCGCTTTTCCGTTGATTTCGATATTTGTTGTGCCATTCAAGTTTATCTCCATTAGCTTCGTTTTCTGCTCATTGAGTTTTAGCTTGTTCATTTTCAGCCATGAGGTCAATTTATTTATGTCAGCCATTAGTTTACGTTTGCATTCTTCTTCGTCTGTTCCTTCTGCATATATCAAAGTGTCGTCAGCGTAAAGTACTATTTTACAGAATTTTATTATTTCTGGCATATCATTTATGTATATTATAAATAGTAGCGCCCCTAGTATCGACCCTTGTGGCACTC
Source organism: Brachyopa scutellaris (assembly GCA_949775065.1). NCBI lineage: Eukaryota > Metazoa > Arthropoda > Insecta > Diptera > Syrphidae > Brachyopa > Brachyopa scutellaris. The sequence continues at coordinate 14,555,742 of OX459113.1, forward strand.
CTTGTTCCACATCGATAAAGCCTGAAACGCTATTATTGACTTTCGTCCGTTGTGTTCTATGTGTGAGGAACGATCTGAACCAACCGAGCTCCTCATCATGTATACCATACATGTAAAGTTTTGCCAAAAGAATTTCTCTATCGATTGTTTCGAATGCCCGTTTGAAATCTAAAAAGAGTGCCATTGTTTTTTTACGATTCCCACCACCTTTCCATTCATTCAATACATGGTTTACTGCTGCTTCACAGGAGTAATTCTTTCTAAACCCAGATTGATATATTGACAGTATGTTGTTGTCTTCGGCGTACTCCATCAGTTGTTGTTTTACCACCATCTCTAAAACTTTCTCAATCGTTATCAGCGTATTTATCGGTCGAAATTCTTCACTTTTGTTGGTTTTCGCTACTTTTTCGACTGGTGTCACCATTGAATCCTTCCATGGGCTTGAAAATTCTCCTGTTCGAAGTGATGTGTTCACTAGTTGATGTATTGTTTGTCCTAATATATTCCAGTTATCCGTAAGTATTTGCGGACTTATTCTTTCGAAATCCGCCTTGTTTTTAAGATTCTGACATATTGATTTAAGTTCATCTATTGTTATTGGACGGAATTTGAATCTGCTTTCTGTCTGTTTTATGTAGTTAACATATTCAGTGTCTTCGATTGAGTCACCAATTTCTTTTACACTTTTTATAAAGTACTCATTGAATTTGTTCGCAATAGACGCCTCATCTTCATGATCTTCACCATCAAATAACACATTTTTAATTTTGTTCTTCTGTTGTTTTAGCACTAGATGTTTTATTTGATTCCACATCTCCTTCTGACCATTCGCATTCCTAATTTGGTTGTTTACGTAGTGGTTTTTAGCGTTATTGATTTCGACTTTATATTGGTTCCTTATTATTTTGTATTCCTGCCATTGCTCTCTGCTGTTGCTAAATTTTGCTAATTGGTACTTCTCGATTTTCTTTGCTTTTAGATCTCTGAGTGTGTTATTAAACCATAACTTTGTCTTATTGCCCGTCCTTATCTTTTTCTTTGCAATATTGTTATTGACTGTAGTTCTCAAATTCATATTCATTTTGTTTGCGTTTCCGTTTATATCATGGGTTGTGTCATAAGAAAGGACATCCGAGACATATGTACATACATACATACATGCATATGTAGGTAATTTGTTCAACTTTTGTGTTGGTATACATTTATGTAGGTACAAATTTGAATTTATTTTTCGCAAATTGTGCTCAATATGTTTGCATTGAAATGTGCTGTGCACCATAAAACTATGTATGTAGGTACATATGTACTTACTTGTGTCTGCAGATATACAAGTGCATATGTACATATATGTACCTATATATATACATATATATATGTTTTTTATGTATGTACATACATACATATATGTGAGTATCGAACAAAGTATCATTGTATCTTTAGTAGAAATCGTATCGTAAAGAAAGGGTTCATATAGATCTATCAACATAAATCTATGACATATATGTATGTAGTATGTATGTAGTTAAAATAACTGATACATAGTACGGAACACTTATTGCGCAAGTATAACTTGCACTTGACCGGATTTTTTTTTTTTTTTTGTTTTCTCGAATCTGTGCCTATTAAAGTTTTTAACGGAGGTACTATCACACCCTGTACATGTAAACAAGAAATTGATCTCATTTAAAATGTAAGCCCATCGTATTAACTCGTGTCTCATGAATGTATCGATTGTCATTTTAAAATTTAGCAATTTTCTATTACAAAGCAAGCCAAAGTATGCTACAATTTATTCTGCCGTATCTAATGACATTTGTCACGAACGTCACATATGTTCAGGATGAAAAGCACATGAATAGTGAGACAGGTTGATGGTATTATGTATGTTTGTTCTCTGGTAGCTATCATCACTTCGAATAGCACAATTCAAGTCTGCAGAACAATGGAATATCGGACAATGTAGTTTTGCCCGAGAACCGAGCCTGACTCTAGCACACCAGTTGTGTGTGTGTGTTATATCATTTGCACGAATGAATTGTTTGCCATCTCCCAACTTAAATACTTACCACTCGCTTCTCAACTAAACCGCTAGAAATAAATAAAACAAACACCATACAATTTAATAGTCGATTATTTGTTTGTTTTGTTTTTATTTTAATTTTGAAAAATGATTTTCACTTACTTTTTCTCACAAAAAAATGTTTGCACAATGCCATGCATTCGCTCAGTACAATGTAGAAAAAAATTCTTATTATCAATAATTATTAAATTTTTAAATGTTTGCTCTTAAAGTCTAATTAACTAGCAGCTAGACGTATTGAAGGAATTGCTTTTCACATGATATATGCCTTAAATAAGAGAAAACTAAAATTCTTGCTGACATATTTTGTTTATAACAGTGTTTTAATTTTGTTAACTTATAAATAATTAGAGTTAGTCAAAAGAGGATCTATGTCAGGTAATACTAAAAATTTATCAATGTTTTGAAAACAATCTTTTTTGACAGCAGTGAGTGGAGAGTTTTTAAAATAAATATTTTATGAGAAACTAAACAGATCACTTTCTTTCAAGACAAATGTCAAAATGTCATTTCAATCCGCAATTTGGTCCAAATCGTACACCAACTGTGAAATTAAATAAAACTCTACAGCCCACTCCTGTCAAATTGAAGTCAGACACCAGACGACATGTAAATTTAATGGAAATATGTAAATTAGAAGAAAAAAAAAGATTTGGTTTTCTTCTCTTCTCGTTTTTCAATCATTCGCAGAATGCACCAAAAAGTATGCCCTGAAATCAGTCACTATTTTTTTCATCACGACTGTTGTCAACATGTTGCTACAGTTTGGCATTCACCACCGACACTGACAGGTTCTTTGCGCATATGTGTTAATTTGTACGCTTAAATCTTTTCATGATTGCAGCTACTCTTCGCTTGCATTTTATCTCTTAGCGCTCGATTCTCCGGATTGGCCAGAACAGACTGTATGAACTCGGAAGTCTCCAACTGCAGCTGTGCCAGACGACGCTGCAACAACTGATTCCGTCGCACCAGCTTAATTGTCTTGATTGCAATCTCGAAAAGGCCTTTGGTGTTCTTCGCTTGATGCTGCTGCTGGAGCATGGCAAATGGTCTCACACTCGACTTGTCCGTGATGATGGCGGTGGTGGTGACGTTTTGCTGACTATCAGAGTCGATCACATTCGATGATCGTGAGATCTCATTCTCGTCCGTTTCGAATTTATACTGATTGCTGTTGCTTGTGGGAAAGACTTCTGTTGAATCACAGTTATGATAGAATGGGTTGAGGCGTTCAGCACATGACAAGAAGGCTTCAGACGATGTCAATGGTGAGGGGAATGACGACAGTGACAGCGGTGACAGGAGTGAAGATTCTGATGATGTCGATATGGAATTATCCGACATACTTGACAGTGGTGATTGTGGCGAAAGGAATCGATCATTGGTGTCATCACTGCTGCTCGCGTCACTGCTACTACTGGAGTGGTTTCTAAACGTATCATTTGGCTGCTTTCCTCGAACCAAATAGGGGCGCATTTGTTTTGATCGCCTTTGAGCTGTAACGAGATAAGAAAGGAGATTTATTTAGATTTGTTTTATTTTTTATTTTTTAAATTTAGAAAACTATTTGGTGAGAACGATTCAAAGCAGCACGTGTGTAGAAGAATTAAGGTGTTAACTGTACACGAGCGGAGTTCCTATTCAGTGTGGTTATTAACACTTCAAGTGCCAATGACGTCAATTGGCTTAGACTGTGTTAGTGTGATTATTGTTCGGATTTTCCAAAGATCCAAAAAAAATATTTAGCACACTTTGTGGTCACTATAAACATGGTAAATATCAAGAGGCGATTTGGAATGGCTGTGAAGTAGCTAGCCTGTGGTTCAAATTTGTCATGCCCTAAAACGTCATTGAACGTTGAGGAACTCAACTCCTACGTAGTAGTCTGCTTGTGAAGTGATGAGTGCGGACGAACGAGAAGACTCGATTGTACAAAAGGTCCAGCGTAGCTCTGGTATGAAAGTTGTTTTTTTTTTTTTGAAAACTGCAGGAGTCACTTCTTAGAAAATTTATTTATTTATTAAGCTTAATGCAAGCAAACTTAAACAAACTAAGGTTTAAACAAACTACGAAACTTAGACTAAGACTTAAAACTAACAATTACAAATTTAAGGAGAGCCGTGAACAGAAGAGGGAAACTACTAACACTTTGGACGGAGGGGTGTAGAGGGAATTTCTAAGGGAGGATAAACTAGAATGAAAGACAAGGGTGTTCTGTGAGTTGTTGGCCAGACGTAACATTCTCGAGATTGGTTCGGAATGGCCATAGTTGGTGCGGTGGAGCGGAAGACGGAAGAGTGGGACAGACCTAAGATTACGCGGGTTGGTATAGAGGGAAATTATTTCTAGTAGTGCTGGGTAATCGATTATACCTATTAATAGTTGGTCGACGAAGAGTATGTCTGCTACTTCGCGACGTTTTGCAAGCGTTTGCAAGTTAAACAATTTTAGCCGGTCTTCGTACGGCGGTAAGATACATATAGGTGTCGGTCCAACGGAGACCGCGTATGGCAAAACGGATAAACCTACTCTGCACAGCTTCGATTCTCAGGGAGTGAGTTATATGAAATGGCGGCCAAACATGGGAGGCATATCCAAGGAGGGGTCTGACAACGGTTATGTAAAGAGATTTTGTAACGTTAGGGTTAGAGAATTCTTTGGACCAGCGTTTTATGAAACCAAGAGAAGAATTGGCCCGTTGTATTATATGACCAATGTGAGAGCGGAAATTAAGCTCCCTGTCACAAATAATACCAAGATCACATGTGGAGGACACTGAGGGAACAGGCTCAATACGAAAATAATAAGTTCTGAGGGTTGGGGAGAGGCATTTACGGGAGAAGGTTATGGATTGACATTTACCAATGCTAAGCTCTAACAAGTTTTTTTCGCACCATGTATAGAATGAACTAAAGTCGTTTTGAAGTAAATGTGAATCGGTGGGAGTAACTATTATAGAAGAGATTTGGAAAACGTTTCGATATCAGGAGCTGATATTGTTGACTCAAGCTGGTTCAGTAAACGCTTTTCAACAAAAGCTTTTGGTCCGCTGTTATTGTTATTCTAATCGTCCTTTTTCTTATACTTGTGACCTTATTCTACGGCCATAGGCCGTGGTTGTAAGTGCGTTGGGCTACTACGCAATGCTGCCCGGGTTCAACTCCTGGGCGGGTCTAACACCTAAAAGAGTTTTACCACAGTGCCACCTCTTTCGAATGTCTGACAAACATCAAAGAGTATCATATGTCACGATTGAGCTTCTCAACTCGCCGTTCGGAGTCGGCAAAAAAAACTGTAGGTCTCTTCCATGGTTCTCATGTCACAAACGTGATTGTACTTTCTATTTTCAATTGGGTTGGTTTGAGAATTGTGATTGCAAGATATGTATCTAGACAACAAAGCTACTTTTAAATAAAAGAAGAGTTAAAACAAACTTATATTAATGAAAAACTTAGTGAATGATTTATGTAATTAACATTAGCTACAATTACGACGAATCAGAGGCGGTTGACTTAAAAGCGGAATGCGCCCAATCTCGATCTGTCTGTGGTGCCAATGCAACCCAACCTTTCTATAAATGCCAGTGCTTTCAATGCAACGCAGTCATTAATGTTTATCAACTGGGTTGAAGAGTTCCAACCTGAACCAATACCAAACGAAGATGCAGTACAGTTTTGGGTCAAAGTAAGGTATGGAAATAAAACAAATGCCGTTAGTGAATCTCAATTTTTGGAGCTTAGTCATTTAGCTTTAAGTGCACTTTCTTAGCCGGTAAGGAATGCAATAGTGGAAAGAGCATGTTCAAGCATGAATGCAATTAAAATAAAAAGCCTTTTTAAGATTGAAGTTAAATTCTTAGAACTATTGATGCGCATTAGAATTCATTCCAATGTGAATCAAATTTTCTCCCCAGAAAATATTTATTCTTTCGTTTCCTTCGTTGTCTTCTTTTGACTAAATGTATAGAAAAAAAAATTAAATAAATTGTTATTTGTTATTATTATTAATGTCTAGCATTTTGCGCCTTTTGCGAATATTTTTTTTTTTTGATTTTGCGGTTTTTGCGAAAATAAATTAAAATTTTGCGTTGTGCACTTATAAAAATCTGGCAAGCCTGGTCAAGACTCCATACATAGTTTTGCGATATTTTCGAGTGACACAGGCTACAAAATCTCAACTTGAACTTTTGGTGAACAATCTTTTCCTATTATTTACATCAGTCCAGATAAGACTTTAGACTTCAATCACTCTTTGCATATGGCACCACTCCACAATAAGCCATGAATAATTTATTCCAATCACTTAAAATTAATTTATTTATCATTTTTTTCTCTCAGCTAGTTGAATGTCCCCCCAAATTAATAAGCTAATGCTACCAACTTGACGGCATTGCCGCGCGGAGCTCATTCAATCATCATTCGAATGACATTGCGCCACTAACACACTTACTTTATTACGCGACCCGTCCGGACAATTGGCGAAGACACGTGCTAACCGGCCTAAGTATACAATCGCGCTAACAATGTACGAGTATTAATCACTCGAAAAACCTCACACTCAAATAGAGTGGGAAGCCCAACGGAACACATGCACCGCTCTTGGTGGCATGGAAACAGTTGGCCCTCATCGATGTGTGTAATCTTAATTGGTTACGGTTACGGTACAGACTTCCTCATAAACAGCAACTAGTTGCAGTCAAGGCGTTTTGCTTAATTGCCTTCGAAGTTCTCATTCCCATTTTCATCAAACGTCAAGTAGCCACCCACCCACACAGATACTTTTGATGTGTATCCACACAAGCGGAAAGGCCAGATGACAATACTAATAGGGTTGGGGGTTGTTGGTTGGCATAATCAATGACAGATATTTTTTTTTCTGTCACGTGGACTGCTCAGTAGAGCGGGTAACCCCAATCACTTGACACAACTAATTACGTCTTATCGATAAGAAGAGGGCGAGTTGTTACTGAGCAAAAGAAATCATCCCTTACACAACTGAGTATTATATACGAGTACTTCCACTTCCCTTCCTACCTTGTGGCATACTCGTATCTGTTAAAAAGGTGCAAATTAAAACTGCATCTGCTTGTGTCAGACCAAAGCAAAAAACCTCACATCCACAGCGTTGCATTTGTCATCGTTGCCTCGTGTTTCCCACCGAATGACAACGTTTTTCAATTTATTTTTTTTATTTTTCATTAAACATCTCGTGGGTCTAACGTGTGTATGTTGGCTTTTGTTGATCAAGAGATTTACAACCTTTGTCAGTAAATTGCGAGTTTTAAGGTCTAAATTGGATTACGAATGGGTTTTTCGTCGTTGAATCGGATATACCCGGAAGAATGATGCAATACATTGCTTGTTAGTGATTGGATAGAATGCATTTGATAAAAAAAAAAGATAAAGTAACAGCGTTTCGGGGAAATTTTAGACAAATGCTCATGCATTCGCACTTAAGCTTATGATTGTGTACTTGTCTAATACCATGAGTCGATTGTATGACTAAACTCCAAAGATTGGATGGTAGAGACAACTGAATATTCTTGGGGGTCATAGGCTTGAAACCTCACAACTAAACAATTCGAACAATTCTAATTTTGAACGTTTTTGATTTTTTTTTTTATATATTAACTGTACACATCCATAAAAAAATACATAACAATTTTTGTTTAAATTGTTTGTCTTTATTTTATAGATATATCCCTCGCTTCTTACAAGATAACACTCAAATTTGACACTATCAAGACATCCAATGCTAGATGGGAAGGTGAAACTACCTGCCTTGCCACCAGCTAGATCTGGCCTGGACTAGATCTAAACCGCCCTAATTACCTTCTGTCCCTAAACAGACTACAAATGTATAAGTACGACTATCGGTGGCATTACAGGACACTGCCTTATAGGCAAGCAAATAGGCTTGACATCAATTCAAATGACTTTTGCAGGAGTTGCAAAGATAAAGAAGGGAAAGAAGCTCAATGGACCATCTTCGTCAAAAGCTTTAGTTTTTAACTTTGAATTTACAAATCTTCTGAGACATCCCGACCAGAGAAGATCGACACTCTATGGTGGCAACTTTTGCAGACGACATCCCATAAGTACATAGTCACAGCAATACATAAGGCAATTGGTTGTATAGTTCGTAAACAAAAGTTCGTTTGGTGAGTTTTATTTGAAGATGGTACATTTACAAGATTTCTAGCATTTACCTTGAAATAATGTATTGTAGAGCATCGAGCTATAACCGCCTTGCAAAAAAAAAACAGTTAAAGGACTTCATAAACATAAAGATGTCTTAGAGGCAAAGTACAAAGATGAAAAAGTGACCAACTTCTAGTAAGTCTATTTTTTCGCAGATAATCCTAATAATATGTTTCTTCACTTCAATTAGGAGCTCAATAGTATTAGAGATTAGAGTCGGTCTCTCCCCAGCTTGATAAGTAGCTTCGTTGCCGCTTCGAATTTACAAGTTCATTATATTTTGTCAGTAGGAGCTTTGTGGAGCAATATTGTTTTAGCATAAACATACTGCGGGCTACGAAAACCATATATTTCTAAATCTTAGTCTGAAATCAGCACCAGTTTGCAGTAAGTAAATGGAACATTTATAAAATAATTATTTTTTCCGCAAGTATGAGAAGACAGAAAAAGTTTTTCACACGTTGTAGCGTGACAGTATATACATATACATATAACAGTCAACCAACTCCCAACCCTTTAGACTACAAATCATAAACTTGGTTCTTTCTCAGCTCATATCTTGCAAACTATTGCCTTAAGATTTGCAAATGCTTGTGCAGTTGTGTTATGGATGCAAATAAAGAATTATTTACGTATGCAAATGCTGTAACTCTGCAACTAAATTGTTGATGAAAAATAGAATATTTCACATAAATCAAAAATAAAATCGGACCTAAGACCGAGCCCTGAGGAACTCCAATGCATAATTCAAACTCATCACTTAAAATATCGTCAAATTTTACTCGTTGACACCTTCCGTTTAGATATGTTGAAAACGATTCATGTACAAAACTCCTTATAAAGCTATAGAGTCTATTCAATAAAAAGTAATTATTGACTATATCGAATGCCTTTGTGATGTCAATAAATAGACTGGCAGTGCTTTTCTTAATATCTATTGACAACAACCTCCTGATATAAATACAAGACCATGATTAAACCAATATGGGCATAGGGAGCCCAAATTTGGGGAACTAAAAAAAACTAAAATTTAACGACAACAATCGAAAATTCTCCGGGCGATAGTGAACGCACCCTGGTACAGACAATGTTTCTCAACACCGCAATAAGGTCTCTCCTTGTATGTTTTCTCTTTTTCTTCCTCTTTGTTTTTCTTTTTTTTTAATCTTATGCTTTGATTTAAGTTTTGAGAACACTGTTGTCTCACCCTCTTGGTACTATAAAATCCAACCCCCAAAATCCAAACTTCCCATCCAACACCCCAACTTTCCATATGATTTCCATCTGTGAACTCATGGAAATCCCATGGAAATCGTACGGGAGGTGTTTATTCTTCTGGGAGTTCATTTTTAATAGAATTTTTGTTTTGATCGGTTTCTTAATTTTTAAAAATTTAAGTGAAAGTGAAATTCGTCACTGCTCAAGGAAATTCTCTTTCTTTTGGCACCTCATCTGTTAAGATTGGTTATGTATGAGAGGTGCAAATGGTACCTACATATACTACAGAAAGAATATATATGATAGGGTATTCCATAATCATAATTATGCTTATTGTAGCTTGCCCCTTTACTTTTTTTTTTTTTAATTCCGTCCACGTCCCCTCATTGTAGGTATTTTAAACATTTCTTTCCAAGCTCTGCGTTGGATGAAATAAAATTTAGCCGACTATCGCATTCCAGTTGCCTGATTGTCATATCAAGTCTTTCAGTGCACATGTTATTCTCAGTTCAGTTCACGTTCAACTGTTTAAACAGTGTGTTTTGAATTTATAACCAACCCTGCCCGAATGATAGTAGCAATCACGTTCTAATTCTGATTACCATCACAATACGCATCAACGGAAATAGCACAGTCCAACCAGTGCTAAGAAAACACATTCAAATGACAACAGTGTTTGTAGCTTGTATTTGTCACGTTTCTTGAACTCACGCTCAAAGAATATTTCTCGTGTGTTGTTGTTGTTGTGTGCATTTTATTAGCCACCCCAACCAATGGCGATTGTATGCCTCTCATCATGTAACGTGGATTGTATTTGTTGTTGACGGTTCTGTCATATTAAAATGCGGATACACCTGCTTCAGTATTTGAGACTTCCTGATCAGTATTAAAATTCAATTTGAGCCTTTGACCCGGACAAGGCTTTTTCGACGAACTTATGTAACCATTTTTTTCTATTGTAACAACTCCCCCCTTGTCACTTTTGGCGCAGGCAGTTATCGGCATCGGCAATAGTGTGGTAAATTTTAATTAGAATACTCGTACTCGTACACGTACACGGATAAAATTTATATATAGAGGGGGCACGTGTATTTGCACACTTTTAGTGACTGCTATCATCAGTTTGGGTTATGTGCGACTTGTTATTCAGTCTAATTAGATAGACGCAACGACTCTTAAACGTGATAGAGCTCGCAATCAAACAGAGGAGGAGGAATTCGTAATGAGTTACATTGTTGACAACAAATTATTATTGGTGTTATGTATGCGCGGCCGTGCTATTTGTGGATTACAAATCATTTGCATATTAAATTGTTTTGCGAATTCTTATGAGTCATTTGGCGAACGTGTGGGTGTTGATCGAAGGGCAGAAGTGAGCCTTTGGTAATACATTACTGTTAGTTACAAAAAAAGAATATCAGTAAAGATTTCAAAATACGACCATAATGACAATAGAAGACAAAGTTATTATACATTACCTAGCATTACTGTGTCATTACTTTAGAATTACTCTTACTTGCTTAACACAAAAATCAGTGAATTAGAGCTCTGTTAGAAAACGTATTTTGGTGCAAATATTGATAAAGCAAATAATGCTTAGTGTGGGTATTGAATGAAGGGGTGAAGTGAGCCTTTGGTAATGCATTACTGTTAGTTAAAAAAAATATCAGTAAAGATTTCGGAATAAGACCATAATAACAACAGAAGACAAAGTTATTATACATTACATAGCATTACTTTGCCATTACTTTAGAATTACTCTTACTTGTTAAACGCAAAAATCAGTGTCATCATCAATGCATTACTGTTATTTAAAAAAAAAACATCAGTAAAGATTTCAGAATAAGACATAATAACAATAGAAGGCAAAGTTATTATACATTATATAGCATTACTTTGCCACTACATTAGAATTACTCTTACTTGTAAAATACAAAAATGTGAGTGAAGTATGAAAGTAAAACTCTGTAACAAAACTTATTTGTGTGCAAATCTTGGTAGAGCAAATAATAGTGATACTCAACCGCATTTCGAACTTCCTATAATGGTAGGTAATTGGTAAGTATAATTTTAAGGTAGAATTTGACCTTAAAATTTTCTAAACAAAAACAGCAAAGTCTACTTCATCCGGCCTGGCCAACCGTATCGACATAAGACATTTCTAATCTAAGTTAACTTTGAAAAAGCCTATGCTCTCAATAAGTTCCTGATCACTTAAATCCGCTCAGCCATTTACAAGCGTATTCCATTTTATCAGATAAGTTCATCCATTCCAGAAAGGAAAGGATCTAGAGCCGGCTCTAAAAAAAGTATCATAGGTTTGAACGTGAAGATGCTCTTTAGGTGCGGCCCAGATTCTCTCAGTACTCGACCGCCTTCGAAAGTATGCAACAGAAATTTACGCTTTGAGTCAGTTGTCTTGTTTAGGTTCCCTTTTTGAATTTAAGCTGCCTGTGAACTAATTTGTTAAATATATAGGTATGTAATTAAAAATCTGTCCATCTAAAAGTGCTTCAAATTAACCCAAGTGAATCCACATCCAGTTCTCCTGAAAATATTCATCCAAAAATAAATGTTTTAACATTTTATAGGAACGGCGGCACCACAAGTATACCACTCGGAAGTGTTTACCAACAAAACAAAAAACTTTAGAAACACACGTGCCGTGCACAGGCGGAAAATCCAATTAAAATCATTCTCAATTATATGTAGGTTCTACGCGTATTTTCAGCTGCTTACCATAATTAATGGCCGATGAGGGTGATGTTGACAGGCTGCTTGTGGTGGATTGCTTTCGAATGTCCTTAATTCCGGTGCGTATTTGAGTCTTTTTATCGGAGCAAATTGTGGGCGCCATCCTTAATCCTGTATAACCAAAAGTAATTTACTTATGGAAATTTTACTGTTTCTTTCCTGGCTCGTGCTTTTCTGCAAAAAAAGAAAATAATAAAATTTATTACACTCATTCGATTATATTTTTATTTTATTCAAGGCGTATACTCAGATAATTGAGTTCATGAAATAAATTGAGCGGTTAAAGGATACGAAATGGAAATGGAAATAAAAAAGAAGTTGAAGAATGGCTCAAAAGAGGCAAACTAAGAAACTGTAAAATGTCTTTTAAAGATCAATTCTTCAGTTCATCGAACTGTGCAAGCAGACTTTTTTCCCCACAATGTTATCGATAATTTGTATGGAAATGTCAAAACTGACAAACTACCAAAGTGTCAAGTGAAAGAGAATGTCACTGTCACTCTTGCAACTTTTTGAGTAGTTATTACCAACCATAACAAAAAGCCATATTATCTTCAAAGCTTTTATTTATATTACATACTATATACACACATTCTTATTGTATAACTTTGCAAAAGAAAAACATATCGACTCCGTAAGCAGCAGACCCATCAAACAAGGTTAAGGACCTCACTCACATGAGTGTTTAAGTGACTCACCTAAGCAGACTACACCCATACACTGCTAATAAGCCTACCGATTTCATGTAAGTATATCACGTGTCTTTGTGCGCCAGTTAATTTACCATCCATGTACAGAAAAGAAAAGATTCCCCCTTATCCTCTTACCACGCAAAACGATCCACAATGAAAAAGCTACCATTTCATGTTACCACTTGTATGAGAATCACGTGTGACATCAATCGAATGAGTACATTTGTTTGATGTGTCATTTTGCTTTGTCACTGCCTAAATAGTATTTTAAAAATGTGAGAAAACAAATAAAAGTCACAAGCACACGCGTGCGGATTTCCCTCGTCTCAAAAAGAAATAATAAAAAAAAAAAAGTACCAACACGCGCAATATTCTCTTCCTATGTCGCTGATGATGAATTTTTTCATTGAAAAATGCTACTCAATGCGTGCGAAGCAACAGGCAGTTCTGGTTTTTTTGTTTGGCAAAATAAAATTATTCAAGCCTAGTAAGATAGCAATGTCATTTGATAAACGTCAGACATGATGTTAAAAAAAAAACAGAAGATTGCTCATCCATTGGTTGGCACTTGACTGAGAAGATTTCCAGAAATTATACATCTATCTAGATTCTAAAATACACCTTTGAATAATACCACAAAAATTCTAACTGCCAAACTGACAGGAACTGAATCGCAAACGTCAAATTGAAATGGGTGAAAACAAATGGCGACTTTTGCATATTTTTGGTGCAACTAAACAAACTAAAATAATTACAAAATAATTTAGTCAATGAACTCTCATAAAAACAACAATTTCGCTATAATTAGTTCGTCAACTGTCAACTAGATGGCGTTACTGTTAAAAATATTTGGCTTTATATCGATATACTGATGGATAGTTAAGTTATTGTAGATTGACATTATTGTAATAGTTAGTTGGTTCCCGAAAATGTGTCCATTAATGCGATTTGTCCGCTAAACAGGGTGTCCGCCAATAAGAGATTTCACTGTAATAAACTAGATGGCGTTATTGTTAAAAAGATTTGGCCTTATATCGATATAGATTAACATTATTATTATTTTTTTTTTTTTATAATCTACACACGCTAAAGGGAATATGAATACCCTTATAATGTTTACACACAGCGCGGGCACATGAAGGACGAAATCGAGAGACAGACAGATCGACGAAGTGATAGGAAACTCAGATGATAGGTTTCAACTAACTCTATGGGTGGTGTCCAGGATAACTGGAGAGTTGTGTATTATTTTTGTACTTGCTTATGATTCACAGGAGTCTTATAATAAATTATAAACAAATCAATGTATAGTAAAATCTCTCTTAAGTGGACAACCATGGGAGCGGAGTTTTTTGTCCGATTATGAGAGCTGTCCGTTTATAGCAACACATTTTGTATGGGAAACTAGAAACTAGTTCCCGAAAATGTATCCGTTAATGCGATTTGTCCGCTAAACAGGGTGTCCGCCAATAAGAGATTTCACTGTAATAAACTAGATGGCGTTACTACAATGGATTTAAGTTCAAGTTTTTGAACAGAAGCTAAATAAATTATCCATTATTTCGACAACCGACTCTCGAAACACAACAACACGTCGTTATTAAATTAAATTTGAAAACAATTTATGTATGTCCACGATTGACAGCTCAAAAAGAGAAATTAACCGATTGAATGTAAATGTATATCGATACCGATAACCAGCTCTGACAATTGAGTTCAACATTTTTTATCTCACAATCACAGAACCGTGACAGACTAAAAACAAAACTTCACATTGTATCTACATATTTCCATCTATAATAAGATAAAAGATTATAACACCAATAAAATATGTCGGTTCAATAACGTGCCAGACATTTCGCCCGTCTTAGACAGTCGTAACAAAGTGTGTTACCCCAACGTGCCAAACAATAAAAAAAAAAAAAAACATGAAATTAAAAAAAAATAACTACACGCAATCCAAATATCAAATCAATTATAAATAAATTATTTCTTTGCATGTGCGCTCTGGCCACGAGCGCCATCGGTTCTGTCGTGGACATGGGGAATCACAATTCCAGATCAATCAGTTAATCCAACCCACACGCAGGTACGACGTACGAGTATCAATAATTCGCTCCGGGTGCCTAGATACAGCGATGTCAATGTAGTGTTATCTTTTGCACATATGTACATTTACGGGTAGATACTTGTTAAGTCTTCTTTTGTGATAGAAAAGCAACCGGTCGATGTTGCTCACTGCGGGCGGCACGACCACGACCAAGTGACACGCGCATGAAATCAATTCAATTGTATGTGCTGCTATGCATGAATAAGAACGTGTTTTTTTTTATCGCTTCGTCTTAGAACTTGAGAAAGATAAGACCTCTTTTGCCATTGCCTTCACCAAAAGCCCTTAAAATTAAATTGGCAGGCAGCGGTAATATTTACATTTTGGCTACCTGACGTACCACAATATTCGCAAAGTGCCAGGAAAATAAGTGGTTAGGAAAACTTTATAAGCCACATTCATATGGTTATCGATAAAAGTATCGATCATGTATATGTATGTACATATGTGACATGTGATCAATTTCTGACCAATTTGAAATCGTGAGGGTTCACATAAATTTCTTGTTCGCAGGTTAGGAAATGCTATCGCTCTAGATTTAGGCTAAAATGGTTACTCCGTTTCGATGTTCAGAAGTTTCAAAGAAAATATGGAAAATTGGGTCAGTAACAATCTTGCTAGAGATCGGTTGTATTTTTTCCGGAAACTGAACGCACTGAACGCACTGTCAACTGTCATTGTAAATTTGCAGAAATGTTGACGTGTGAAATTTTTGAATTAAGATTGCCGAAAGGAAATTCATTTACTTCTGACTTAGCAGCAAGAACAGCAAAAATATAGTACGTGTAGAACGCACGACAGTAGTGAAACTTCTTAGCTGTAATCGTGGACAATGGAAGAAGAGTTGGTGAGAAGAGGAAGATATTCATATACAATTTTCGATTTTGTCCATTTTGCCCGGAACCAATTTTTGGTAATTTGAATTTCTAAAAAAAAATGTTAGGAACATTTTTTGAGTGTCCATTTTACCCCATTCATATAGGGATTCATCCGGTATCCATATTGACCCCACCCCCGCCACACCCTATAGAATGGGAGATGAATTTTAAAATAATACTAATCCTACCTACACCGAGGTGATTCCAAGTACAAGTGTTCCGTTTTGCCAATTGGATACGGAACACTAAAAAGAAACGAGCACAAACGTCTTTGGCGTGATGTTGTTAGCTCCTAAAAGTATGCCAATTTCCCCAATAATAAGCTACGGCAAGAACCATTAATCTTATACACTTACCTATCGGAGTTTGGAATTACTGCCCAAGAAGTTTCACTTCAAAAACACTATATGGCGAACATTTTGTTTTAATGACCAACGAATTGAAATCGAGTGAACAGCTGTAATTTCCAAGTAAGTTAGCTGGTTTTTTTAGATTATGTTTTCATCAAATCGCGATAAGAGTGTTGTCTGTGGAGTGGAGTTTATGTTTACAAGAGTTTACACGAGCTCGATTTTTTCTCTACCTATACTCTTTCATGGGCTGAAACACGAGATTGTAATAAGTTTTGAGGGATCAATTCTCACATGCACCTACTTGCCAGTCAATGTGACTTAAGGTCTCTTTGGTGTGCAGTAAAATAACGTAAAATTACTGAATCTGTCAAAAATCAAGAGAATAGAAAGCCAAATGAGAGTGTCAAAAAATGCACCCTACTGCGAAATCGTGCTACACCACATCCATGGAGTCACCGAGGAATATCTATCGAACAGCCATCTGACAATTCGTGAAATGTCAATCTTCATTTTTGTTTGTGCAATAAGAAATTTCTGAGAGGATTTTCCCCCACTTTTCAAATTATTAACTATTTGACAGATGTCCCATTTGGATCACAAAAAGCACACCAGACAGAATTTCAATTTGACATCATGGTAAGACTGTCAGCCAGTTCGTCATCTAAAATCTCATGCAATGCTGTTAGTATTTACCTGTTCTACCTAAAATCTCCAAATCAATACGTTGTGTAAAAAAAAACAGACAGTGACTGATACTGGTCACATATCACCACACACATGCGAACATTTTCTATCGTGCTACCTTATCTCGACACATGAATATGTGTCATCGAATACGTTTGGTTGTGGCAAAGATTAAAAACATCGATATACTAAAAGTTGGTTTGTGCTTGCCTCGTGCCCATCAAAATGTAATTGAACTTTGGTTAAACGTGGTGAAACTTAAGGGGACAAAACTACGTCACACAACGACTTTGTATCGGCAAATTATATGGAAATTTAGTCGGTCAACGCAAATATAATAAATATGAGTTCCGTTATCATTCAATTAGCAAGTGTTCGAGTGGTTTTTTTTTTAATAACGATTTCAACTTTATTTTTCAAGTGAAACGGAGAAATAAAAGTACATATAGAGTCTTAAATTCAGCTCAAATGGTACCTGGTTGTTGGGCACAGGTGTGCGATAAGTTGTTACCATATTAAATTGATTGCTATGAAATTTTAGTAGAAACTGCGCCTGTTTGTTTTCAGTATTTTAGACAATGTTTTACATTAGTTTTATGTAATTTTTTATTTTTCTGAATTTTCGACCAAAACTTGAACTACACCTGGGCAAGCGAAAGCCTTAAAGGAAACCATACAAGTAATCTTATCTAAACCAAACCCTAAATAACCTATGAGTCTTTTATCATCGGCTGACATTCGTAAAAAAAAGAAAAGCAAATAGAAACTTGCCAGATGTTTGTCTTTTTTTTTTTAATTTATGGCCAGCTATGTAGGTATGTAGCTCATTGGCCTTGCGATCGTCGCTATCGCCATTTGCCGATTTTGTTTTATTTGAGTACTCGTAGATAGCTCATTGAAACTAGGTCATCAAATTTTCCCAACAAAAAGAACAAATTCAAAGCTAAAGTAGACTTTAACCACGGTAGGTACACATAACTAAGGTAGTATACTCAGAGTGTTCATTTTCGATCCAGTTCGCGCACCTGACAAAAAAATCAACAAGATGGCTACCATACGTGCCCTGTGAATATTTGTTTACATTTAAAAAAAACAAATGAATTTGAATTAAACGCCAAACTCAGTACAGTTTATATGAAAAGGGCACAAATTTCGGTCATTTTTCCTTCCAAAATTTTTGACAGCTGCGCAATATATTACCTTAAATACGTGTACTGTGGACTTCAACGATACAAATACATATACAGTCGATGTCCAGTATAACGAATACCGATATAGCGAATTTTCGATATAACGAACACTTTTAAAAATTGTATTAACATCTCAAATAACGAATAAGCTTGCTATCCGATATACCTAATGAACATCATTTTTATATAATTGCACATTTCTTTCATATCTATGGTTGTTTCATGTAATTTTCAGTATTTTATAAATATGTGCTTGCATGGCCACGCCACGTGCACGCCAGCCTCGTGCAGTCTTCGTGTTTGCTTTTGACATAAATATCGAATACCAACCCTCAACGTAAACTACGTATGCACAAAAGAGAAATTAGTAAGAATGTGGGTCATATTTTGAAAGGTCTGAAAGTCAAACTATTACCAGAAAGAAAATTTTTCATTGATCTGGACTGTTTTATTTTCATTAGGCGTTTTCTTTTTTAGTTCGGAGCAGAGCGGGAACAGTTCCAGAAATGTGTATGCCTCTTTTTTAGCTCAGTGTCTTCAGAGTTTGAAACGTTGTGGAACTTGTGATACACGCAACTCCTCGATTTTTGCAACAGCATAAAACATAGCATTACAACCTTTATAAGTGCAACTAATCCAAAAAATTTACCTCAATAACTGCAACTCTCTATGATGTGAGTAAGTAAATAAACACATAATGTCTGTTGCTTTTCTTATCTATCTTCAAATAGTATTGAGGAATTCGCAAATAACCGTTTTTATACCGTTAGTTGGTTTATGTATTTTTTGTTTCTGTTCTTTTGCGTATGCATTAGGAGCAGTTGTCAACAAATAATTTTTAGTTACACGTGGTTTTAGCGTACGCCGGTAGTGTTTTTGCTTTAAAGCGATGGCTACTCCACGTCCTAAAATAAAAGCGTCAATTGCGGTGCAATCATTTAGCTCATGCATTCAGTGGGCCGAAGAAAACTCTATTGCAGTTAAAGATATTCTGTTTTTGAAGGAGCTACGGGAGACTGCTGTTCTAAAAAGCCTTAATTGTAACAGAGTACAGGCAACAATTACAGATCTTTTTAAAAGAAAATGATTTTTTTTTTCTTATGTAATCATACAATTTGTACAACAATTTGTAATAATTCATAAAAGAATCAATGAATAAATTTAATAAAATTAATATTTGTTCTTTTTAAAAAAGAAAATATTTGCTTTCTGTGTCAAGTCTCGCAAAATGTGCTTTACTTATCATATTGCTCCCTGCATAATTTTTCCTCAGTAGGTGCAACTACCTCAGTAAATGCAACAACCCCGATTTCTATCAGTTGCGATTACCGAGTTCGTACTGTAGTTATTTTAATTATGGATAAACTTCATTTTAGGTTTTGAATGGATGAAAAACATGTTTGAAACCATACGATGAATAAAGCATGTAACAGTTAAGTGCTCAATTCAATTGTGTTTCAGAAATAAATCAGAGCACTCGCAACCAATGCTGCCGAAAGTACTGCAATAGCAGTATTATGCTGAAATTTTATCATCCCGTACTCAAAGTACAAAATTGAACTTCCAATGCGAATTCAATTAATATTGTAATAAACTAGTAAATGCTTGTTATTCATGTTTTTCAAATATGTATTGTAAGCTATGTAGTAAAAAACAAACCCGTACCCGCATATTCCAGCTGCCATTAGATTTTTCCATTATGAAATTGCGATACATTTTTTTTTTTGTCCATTTCTGTTCTAAGGGTGTGTTTTCACCAGACACTATACAATAGGAGACATGGCCAGTAGATACGGTATCCTTACAAATAACTTCTGTAAAATGTGCATGGACCAGGATGACCACGCCTTCCATGTCACTACCCGGCTCCCCAAGAACGGCGCCTGTATTATATGACAACACGATTCCTCGACTGCCTGATCGAGCTTGCTAAGATACCACTTATAAGACCTAAAAAGAATCATTATACGATCGAAATGGTTTTCGCAAATGTGTGCTCCAATATCCACAACAATAACAATGGACTATGGCCTCTGGGTGAAATTGCACCTACTGCAAGCGACTATCCTAACCTAACATAATCTATGATCTAAATAGCTCAAATATAATATTTTGTTGTGAGGAAACAAACTTTCTTTTTTCAAATCTAACCTCAAAATATTAAAAAATGGTAATTTTATAAGAAAATTGAATGAAATACGGTGATTAGAAAAATTCTCCCCTAAATGTCGAAGATGTTGGAGGTGGACAGTGGAATAAATAGAAAATGCTGCATGCTCTTTAAGAAATTGTTGGGTGGGTGACAAGCTGCGCGCAAACTAAAAAAAACTATGGACAGCTGCCCCAGTCATGATCTTGAAGGAGTACCCGGGATCTGCGGGGCTATTTCCTTAAAAAGTTTAATAAAAAATAAAATTGCATATATTTTTGTAGTGAAAATCGAAAACTTAAAAAAATAGTAAATTAAGTTTCCTCGCAAACACTTTTATACAGAATATCTTAAAATTACTTAAATTAAACAAAAAATCATTAAAACAATTTTTTTTTACCGCAATGTTCATAATGGAAACCTCAGCCCAGAATACCACGGGGTAGTGCTCAAATGGATCGAATTATACTCCCAAGCAAACAATTTAAACGGCAGCCCTGCTCGCAATTCAGACTGCACTCAGAGTACACCTAGTTCAGAGCGCCCTCGATGTGCGCAGCTCTGCTCTGAACTAAAATCTACATAACCCTTACATAGTATAAAAATCGAGCTGTGTTGATAAAAATACGCATATTCTTGTACGTTTCTATTGATCTTAAATTAACACTTTAAACAAAAACGTTTTCAAAACGAAATCTAATTTCAGATAATATGATATCCCGAAACTGGGATAATACCACCCAGCATGGATTATCAGATAGCAACCACTCATTTCAAATTGAAATAGGATTAAATAAAACAGCCGCTTATAATTTGACCTAATTTTGAAAAGACATTTTGAACGCATATCGTGTTCACCTGATTACGGAAAGTAATCCCATCCCAACAGGTAAGCTCTCATTCACCTGGCCTATAAGTTGCCATATTAAATTACTGAGTAATCAAAACAAAAAAAAACCTTAACAGCGCAAAAATTCTTTCCTAATTAGGTCACTTCAAACACGTGCAGCGTTTTTTTTTTTTTTTTATTAAACGGAACACGACTATAACCAGTGTTCAAATGGCGTGCAGTAAAATACATACTCATACTCGTCGTATTGAAATTAATTGTCGCAGACTTTTACTCGAATTTCGTGTACTGTCACACATGACAGCAGGTGGAGGAAGTGAGACACCACCACCATGACTACAACTATCACGAACAAAGGAAGTGAAATACTCTTTGTGTTCTCCTGGTTGAGTAATTAAAAATGGTCAACGTTCCTAAACAATTTAAATAGTTTTGCAATAAATTTTCGTACATATGTCATTTTGTTTGTATATTTCGTGGCCACAACGGTCGTAGTAGTAAATTAGACAAAAAAAAAAACGTGTCGTTCAACTAATTAATCACCTCTGAACGTATATTTGCATTTTTTGGGTTTCTCTGTGAGCCACAGCCCCAGCTAGAGCCCACGCCGAATGATAACAAATGTGCCAATCCCACGGGTTAATTACAGTCAGACGACCGGCATTCTGAGTCTCAGACGGATTTAAATGCGAAATTAAATTATTTATTATTGCGAAAATAAAAGATGAGATGGTATTCTTAGATCGTTAGCACGAAATAAGAATCAAAACCGGTGTTGGTGGTAGCTTGAGATTTAAAATGGACTTTAATCTAGAGATACAAAATTTTGAATTTAAATTAAACAACATTTGGCAAGCTATATTTAGAAACACATCGTTTAAATTTATTGTAGTCTTATTATAGTTGTGTATTTTAATTAATACGCAAGCTAAGCAGAAAGAGCAAAATTTTTTGTGCAAATTGCGGCTTAAGCTGATTAGCGGTTAACCACGTCCGACCGCAGTGATGTCATCACGTTTTAATACGTTTTTTTTTTTACTCTACGAATCAAAACTTAAATGGTTCCTTTTATCTTGGTGTAACGTGCGTTGCACAGAACAGACAGATATACAGTCGACTCTCCCTAAGTCGAATTTTTAGGGGATACCAATGTTTGTTCGAGTTAGAGAACGTTTTGGAAAAATTCGAGTAATAGAGAGAAACATATTTTTGTTTTAAAACGTTTGTTTAGTAAAAAAAGGTTAATGTACTTACAAAAAAGTTAACGAAAAATATATATATATTAAAAAAATAATAATAAAATAAGGACTCATGAATTCAAAGATTGCATCAGCTCTGTTGATTTATCCAAACATATAAGATTTATTCAAACATATTTATAGTAAAAACACCATGCTCATATATTGTATTCATCATTTCAAAGTCAATACAATATATTACATAAATAGTTTATGAGAAAGAAAATAAATTATAATATTAATACAATTATGTGCTGTTCAAAATAATAGTAGTGTGTGTTAAAAAGCCAGAAAACTACTAACTCAATAACACCGAATTAATACCAAAACTATCACAGGCAACTTAAGTTGACATCAACATTTTATCGAAGTTTCATTATTGTCCAACTCTGCCGTGCACCTGCGTTTCAAGGAGTCCATTAGACCATGATACAGTTTTGGGGGAATTTTACTCCTCGCATCTTGAATCACTTGCCAAAGCTCCTGATAATTGGATGGTTTGGCATCTGAAACCTCTTTTATATCGTCGGCCAACATATTTCTTATGAGATTGAGGTCAGATGACCGTGATGACCAATAAATAAATCTCTTTTAACGGAAACTACTCTTTAACTCTTCGACACGGATAATTCAGGTCCTTACCCTGTTGACAGGCCCATTCTAACGGCATTTCGTGCTCGGCGGAGTGTAACATTACATTTTCTAATAGATCAACATACACTTGATGATCCTTCACTTGCTTTATCATATGGATTGATCCCACATCGTAGTACGAAAAACCATCCCGTACTATTACTTTCGATCCACCATGTTTTACTTTCTTCATATTGTATTTAGGGTGGAATTTGGTATTGGGCGATTGGGGCGCATAACACACAGAGCCAATACCATTGTAAAAGATAATTTTTTTCGATCCGTCCACAATATTTTATGCCATTTGTCGATATGCCATTCAAGGTGTTCTTTTGCAAAACTGTTCTCTTTTGACCTTATATGTTTTTAAATCAGCAGTGGCCATTTCAATGACCCCGTACATGTATTTGATATTCTATGAGATGCCTACGAATATTTAGTACACTTACAGTACGTTTTAGGTCCTTTTTGATTAATTTCGCCGAGTCAAAAAGGTCGGTTTTGTTACACCGCCGTATACGCCTGTTATCAATTCTGTAAGTTTTTCGTTTGGACCCCAAGTTCCCGGGTTTTCTTTAAAAAATGTTATTACAATATCAATCATAGTAGGGGCTCATCCAAAAATATTTTGAAATTCGAAACGTTTTACCCTTCCACCCAGCATTAGAATGAGTTATCGTTTTTTAATTGTGCAATGTTTTACGCAGCCCACTAAACAATTTACCACTACTATTTATTTGAACAGTTGATTTCGCATTCAAACTTTTGGTAATATTTTCTTATTTTTCTTTGATAACAACTATTTTGGGAGTTGCATTTGTTAGTTAAATGATTTTACTTAAAATTGTATCCAAAAATGTATACATCGCATATAAAAAAATGTAATCTCTTGCTTTTTTAAATCTTTCGAGTGGAGCACTACTATTATTTTGAACAAAAACTGTACATACGCAGATAGATCCATTGAAATACCTGGTTTGAATGCAACCAACAACACAAAGAAAAGGATAACAATGTTTTTTTTTGTTTCTGCGTTGCAACTTTTTAAAATCTGTATCTGTATCTTTTTATGGAGGTAGGTATTAAGAATATGAATAGGAAGAAACACGACGAGCAGACACATATTTATGGTTTTGAAGTGTGTAGGTAATTGAAACAAAATTCTAGTTTTAAAGAGTGAAAAAAGATGCCAATAATCGAGAGAATGTATGCGAGTTAGAGAGAGTTTCGACTTAGAGGAAGTTCGACTTAGAGAATGATTTTTGTATGGAAAATTGAAGGGAATGATAAAATATGACGAAAAAATTCGAGTTAAAGAGAAATTCGACTTAGAGAGAGTTTGACTTAGGGAGAGTCCACTGTATTTTGTTAGGTGACAGATATACTACTTTGAGAGGATTATCCCTTTATTGCATGGTATATCATATATGATATGCTCTAGTAAATTAGCATTTTCCACCCGTTCAAAAAGAAAATTTCCAACTGTCGGAGCGTAATAACCTAAGTATGATATTACACTTTGGATTTAACCGCCATCAGCAGATTTCTTTTGATTAAAAATACGGTTATTTTTCAAAAATTTGGTTGCGGGGGCAACGTGTGTGCGTGTGTGTGCATTTTTGCTATTTTAAATATTTTATTTTGTGATTATTTTTAATAAATTACAGAATGTCAGCACAAAACTTTTATTGCTATTCTGTGAAAATATTGTTATATTTTCAATTTGTTTAAATTTTAAGTTTAAAAAAGAGACAGTTGAAAAGATAATGGCCTTTTAAATTTTACAAAATCTATAGATATAGCTCAATATCTCGAAAACGCTTCAATATTTTTTAAAAATTTGGCCATTTTTGAAATCACTGCAACGAAATACATCTAAAAGAATGTGTTTCAAACAATAAAAAAAAATAATGCATTAAAGGGTTATGAGGCTGAGCTATCACAAAACACCGGGCACCATAGTGGGGCCAGCGCGATCCTCTGGGACCTAAACCGAAACATTTCCGTCTAAACATTTGATTTCCTGCAAAATTTATAATTTCATGTTCGATGTTCACGTGAACCAGATTACGGGAATAAAACACGCTACGTTATGCTACTATGCAATACCACACGTTACGCTACGATACTGATTTCGATTAAGGACCAATCAGTGCCCAACTTAAGGCTTTTCAGAGCAATCATCATGTCATAGCCGTCATACAGTGAACTCTAGATAATTCGAACCTCTATATTGAGAAGACCTCTATAAATAAATTAGTTTTTAAACTCAATTTCGGATATATGCCCAGTGCCCACCATGGCTGGATCTGATGAATGTCATCCGAGAGAGACAGTTTTCGACCACTTAGCATTTGTGGACGTATGCCCTTAATAACAAGAGCAATGTTGTTGGTTTGTCAACGTAGACTAGCTACTTTAGGTATCCCCAAAGAAAATATTCAAGAGGCGTCAAATCGCAAGATCTTGGAGGCTAATATACACTTCCATTACGTGAAATTATCCGTTCATCGAATCGCTCTTTCAATAAGTTGATTGTTTCGTTTGCTGTATGGGCGCCATTTTGCTGGAATCACATCTCTTCAGATTCAATCGGCGAACGAAAAAGTCATTAGTCATGGCTTTATAGCGAATACCGATGAGCGTAACACGCTGATTAGCTTCATTTTTTTAAAAAAAATATGGTCCGATGACTCTACCAGCACACAGACTGCAGCAAACTGTGAATTTTTCGATATGTAACGGCGCGTGTTTCGATAATCTTATATGGACTCTCTTCGCCCCAAACGCGACAATTTTGTTTATTGACATACCCCTCTGAGCCAAAAATGAGCCTCATCGCTGAACCTCTCTTATTCAAAGTTTTTCCTTGGTCCGGTGAAATTCGAATTATCGAGGGTTTACTCTATACGGTATATTTTATACTAGCAGTCCCGCCGGGCTTCGCTCGTATCTAAAAAAATATAGTGTTACTTACAATACATTCATTGTCATTTTGTTCGAAGAATCAAAGACAGTGCGAACGCACCCCAAGGTTTGTAGTCTATCAATAGGCGTGTTTTTTTCAAACCTATATAGGCTAAACATGTTTCCGCAACATGTTTTCAATGTAAAATACAACAAAACCTTAGCCTGGATAATTATCCAGTCGTATTTTTGTATGGAAAGCTTTTTCGAAATCTATATGGGTTTGAAAAAAAACAAGTGTGAATTCTAAGTATTCGTAGTTTGAATAAGTGACATTTCGCAAGAAAGTGGCATTTGTTAGAGTGTTTTTATTTTTGCATTAATTTAAATAAAATTGCGAATAAATGAATTAAAAAATCGGCCTATAATAGGCACAGGATGTGAATGAACTGGAATACGAAGTTTTACTTCATTGTGTGCATTAGTTCTTGTGTTTATCTAATCGTAAGATTGACAGGTAAGAGCGTCACATTGAGATTTATATATTAATAAGATAAGATATTATCCTCAGCCTAATACACATATGTATGTAACATACGTCCATATCACCAAGATGTAATCGATTGAATTGACTAAATTAAATCCACCGCCGAAGAAGATTTCCGAAAAATCCTTTAATCAATAATGAAGAATACTATTTATAGCCGGTACCATCCTTCCTCAAAATAAAATCCAAAACAAATTCCGTGTACGTTCATACTTGTTCTCTTAATACATACATACATTTGTATTATCAAAGATTGACTCCTCTATTAAATTCTCCTTCCTCTCGATGATATACGAATAGGTGCACGGAAAGCATATATTTCCGGAACACTCTCGATATACATATGTATGTATGTATACATATGTTACTTAAGCCAATCTACAATGAGTTATCGAACCAAACATCTACATACGTACTCGTATGTGTGCATTCGTATGGCACGGCCCGACACACGCCACTGTAAACTTAAATTCCCACAAGAAAATAAGAATCAAAAAAAATCTAACCGAACAATAAATCTAAGGAAATAAAGCTTTTACTACACGTTGCATTAATAAAATGTGCCAAACTCACAACAATAAAACAACTTTAGTATCACACGTAAAGTAGGGTCGATGGCGGCGGCTATATCGCTGTCAGCGGACGTGGGAGGTAGTGGGTTAAAGAAAGCCACCCGATGAGATATGTATATTCTGTTGTACTCCTCTTTTTTTTTGCTTGTTTCGCTCGTCCTTGGCCAACAAAATGTGCACATGAGAGTGTTTTCGCGTTTCGATGTCAAAAAGGGTTGCCATGTGCAAATTATTTTTGATTGATTTCGTGTAATATTCGATTCGTACTAATAATGCGGTACTAATTCGATTCAAACACAAGCTTTATTAAGAGCGCCATCTTGTGGTCTTACTTTCAACAAAAATAAGTTACGAAATTGAAAACGTACGAGTGTTTGTAGTCTTTTCTGCAATTTCCGGGGCACAAGAGTAGCTACATGCGTATATAATAATTCTCAAGTCTAAGGATTTGTTTGTTGTTCCTAAAACATGTTTAGCCCTTTCGGGACGGAGACAAGTTTAGTGATTTACATGTAACCAAAACCTTCAAGATAAACGGTTCAGCACAATAAATTTAACGCCTGATAGACGTTGGAAGTTGGAAGACGATCTGGTTCCGATTTTAACCAAATCAGAGGAAAAGTTTGGGTGGTAGGAATGTTTATATTTTTGGTGGAACCTTTATGTATGTACCAGCGCGTCCCAAAAGGGTTAGTCTATATATGTAGGTTTTTAAAAAAACACACCTTACATTTCAAAGGTGTTACTTCAGGTGCTAAATCAATGAATCAATAGTACAGTGTCAGTTAACACTTTAACCAGAATGCGCTACAATGGGTTCAGTCACTGAAAATAAAAGTTATAAATTTATATCTAAAACATTTAAGACCATTTAAGACTTCGGAATAGAGTAGCCGTTCTTATCTTGGGAAGCCAACGAGAAAAAACCCCACAACGAAAGCGATTTGGCAGCACTGGTCGAACGTATAAATTGCACTTATCTGTTAAAAACTGTTTTTAGCACTCAGAACTTGAAGCCCGAAAATGATTATCTTTTTTTTAGGTTTTAACAGATGCCCTAATATATTTTATATGGCAACCCTGCTATGAACGTCCCGTGGCTATACTCCCCAAGTCTAGCGCTGGCGCATGTTACGCCAAAATAATAATTGATTCCGGCACGTGTCCGTGTATAAACATCTCATCGCGTACATATGTATCTTGTAGCGCATATATGTATAGATACATACTACAGTGCCGTCGTTTAAGCATGAACGAACATCTTTTGTATGTTTTAGTTGCTTAATGGAAGATGGAAACAATCAGATTTCGCTAGAAATATGAATGGGATGAGAATCTTTGTCATTCCATTTAGGAAGGGGGTTCGCACATGCTTTATTTTTGTAAGATTTTGGAGGTGTTGGCGAGGGACGACGATGCTCCTAGTCGTTTTTTTTTTTTCTTGGATTTGAATTTATTTGTTTTTATACTAAAATTTGCATACAAGCTACGGCGTTTTCTCTTGATCTAAAATTTTAAATTCACAAAACATGCACGGGGATCGTGGTGAGTGTTACCGGAGAAACTCGTGGATGGACCCTGTTTCTTGTATTTTCGGTTCACCTTTTTTGTGGTCATCCCATTCCATATTATGTATGTATGTGCAAAGGTTTCCTGAAGTTGGGGCTGTTGAAGTTTGTCTTTGTCTGGTACTGTTTCACAGTTTAAGTTTTCTTGTGCTTCGAGTGCTATACCTATGAACATAGGTACCTGCCTTGAAATAATATCTTCTTAGTCCTAAGACTATTTTCTGGGAATTTTATGTTTTTAAATATGAGTTGCTCAACGTTATTATGGTAAAGAATATACATATTGCGAGCGAATGCGAAAACATTTCGGACATTATAATCTTCAACAATGGCGCGATGTTCACGTCTAGTCCTATTACTGTCAAAAGCAATTGAAAGTAGGTTCGTCATTGCCTGTTTTAACGTTTTAGAATGTGCATTTTAAATTTTCTCCATCCACTAAATTCGTGAACTGTTAAAATCGCTTGCGTACAAGAAAAAAAACAGTTAATTTAAGGTATCACCTGCGGCTCAAACCACGTGACCAATTCAGTTCAAATTAACAATCGAAAAGGTCATAACTAACTTTGATAATCACTTTTATGACAAATAAATTTCACCCATTTTGTTTGAATCACAAAGAGGCCCGTTCACATCTGATCATAATTACTAGACTTTGATGACACCTACGTACACCATGACTTAACCAATTTTGATCGATGTATCTCAATCGCTTAAATGAAACCTTTCATTTGGGGTGTACCCACTCGTAACTCGTAAATGTCGTCCATAGTTCCATCAGGCATTAAATAATAATAAGAAACACATTGAAAGCAATTTCTTAATTACTATCGGAAGATATAGATTACATACGTTTACCCCATGTGCAGTATCATGTGCTTGTTTGTGTAACGGTTTTGCTTAGCATGTAACTCACTTTTTGATTATAAATAAATGCTCGCAAAAACAAAGCTACCTCCATGCACCACGTGAGGGATGGTTACGAATTTGTTATGAACCTACAGGGTGGTTCTGATGACACGGTGCTATCTTTTTGATTTTATTTGGACTGGTTTTGAAAAATTTTACAGAAATTAGTTAATTGAAAAATATTTTAAGAATAAATTTAAAAACTTTGTGAAAATAATGATTTATTGTACACCTTGTAAAAATGTTAAATTAAAAAAATTACCAGACAGCGTTGCCGCTCAAAAAAAAATAAACGTTTCTCATCCGCTGAAACACCGTGCCATTTTAAACAATGAAAAAAAATTACAGGTTTTTCTATTTCTTCAAAAAATGACAAATTATCTACCGTGTCAAAAAGGCACGACGGTACCACATCGGCAACGCTGACCACAGAAATGGAGAATTCTTTTGGGTTTTCTTACGCATCGTTGCTACTACTGAGTCACGTCACATCAAGCAAAGAAGTCTCCTGGGTCAGCTCTAGGGATGAGCGATGGTTGCAAAACATCGATGATCGATAATAATCGAACTCGATACATCACACACTTACATGGAAGCGCCATAAAATCGCGCCTTCCAAAATCCCAAATACACAAAATCCCGAAAAAATAAAACACGCCATTCTGAAAATCCGGAATTTGGAGAAATAAATAGTTTAGAATTCGAGAAATTTTCTAATTTCTCATATGTACGCATGCTAATGCTAAGCTTTTGAGTTTTATTTTTAAATTTAAAGACTTAGCATTAGCATGCGTACATATGAGAAATTAAAAAATTTCTCGAATTCTAAACTACTTATTTCAATTAAGTCGATGGTCGATGTTTTGTTCTTAACACCGATTATGCGATATTTTACGTACTTAAACATCGATGTTTAGTGTCTTAATATCGATGTTTTGGGAACATTGCCCATCCCTAGTCAGATCTTGAGTCACGTGCAACCAAAATAAGCCGATTGTGACATCTGGAGAGTTTGCAACATTTCTTTGATTTTCTTACAAACTTTACCAAACCACAAAATGGCGTGTTATGCAGAAGGGAGGTAGGTAAATAAGCTTCTAAATATAATAACATGACACTCAAACGCCGAATATTTCATTAAAATCACCAAACGTCATAGACGAAATGTCACTTTGAACAGAGTTGCCAGAAATGCAAGCGCAATAAAAGATTTAGAACTTTCCAAATTACCATTTTTTCTTCGCTTTTGCCAATTTTCTTTGCGGTATATTTTTTAAATTAACTTTTTAAAAATCTTCTGCACATATGTATGTATGGATCTGTTCAAGATTTTTACATTTCTTTAATTTTGCTTTATAATAATTTGTTTAATCGTTTCATATTTTCTATTCGCATTTTTGTTGTGACAAACCTAACGTAATATACCTTATAATTGTTCTGCAATTGTCAACAGTTAATTGTTTCTTGTTGTCATCGACCTGTTTAACGTAGCATGTAAATTCTCTTTTTTGCTCTCGTCATTCAGCTATTTGTAAATCAAATGTACTGTTTTCCTTAAATGAGCTTATGCATAAAGAAAGTTTACTCAGTCATTTGGATCGCTGATACACCAAACAAATCGCTGTTCTATTATTATCGTTTTTTTCTTTGTTTAGTTATCGCTGGGTTTCCCTTTATTTGTCGTTTCACGTGTTGTGCGAATTACAAAACATTTTTTGTTAGTCCTTCGAGCCGGATTTTGTGAAGTTTGTTTGAAGTTTCAAGATACTACTGCAATGGAAACAGAGTCAGAGAGTTTTAAAATCTAAATAAAACAATCTTCTAATCTTAATGGGTTATCATCGAACGGCGTCTACTTGATTGTAGTATTGGTACCAGTTTCCACTTGATTTTAGTTTTTGTTTCCCATTAAAATTCCTTACATCACCACCCTGTTTGTCCGCAAACGAAAGCACTGCTGTGCTTTCTTCTGTGTTTCCTTTTGCGCTACAAATTCGATCGAAATTATTACGCTTCACATGCGCCACTCATTAAATGATTTGTGTTTAATTAATTACAAATTTAATTGGTAATTTTTATGGGCACGTGTAGTTTTATTGTGTTTTCAAATTTATACTATTGAATGGGATAAGCAGGAGGTACAAATTACATAAAGGCACTGAGCATGAGTACTACTCGTGGTTGAGAATCATTTGCATGTCAATAGTTTAACAATGTTTGTATTCTACGAAATGTATTTATAATAATGCAAAAAGCACAAATCTTCGAGTAGCTTTAGGCCGTAACGCATTAGAATTCTTTCGGGGGAAGCATTCTATTTCTGAACCCCACTTGAAGGCGTGAAGCGCGTGTGTCAGCTAACTTGCGGATGTGTCTCAATCTCAAATCTCAAGTGATCGTATAAGGGAAAACCCCACGGAAATAATTTGCGTTAGCAAAGCTAAAGGTGGAACAAAATTGAAACGTGCTGAGGCTGAATAAAAAAAAATACGATGACGAATAGAAAATTATCAGTTCTATGATTTCTTAGAAAACTTATTTCGGAGCATAAAGCATTTCAATTAGCAACTAGCAAGTCATGTCCGTATTGTGCTCGTGGGGTAAATATTAATAGAGTTCTAGTTAATTTTGAACAGCTTCCCTCCATCAGATGATAATAGAGGGAGGTCTTAATACCAACCCTCATGGTGTACATTTCAAGCAATTTGGGTAAAAGGCCTTGTTTCCGAGAAGAAGAAATGTTGAAAGCTGAGTAACCAGAGGATACTAGGATACTAAGAATTTCGCGGAATTAAGCAAATATTATAATGAAGTCTTAAAATGTCGGAGGCATGGTTCTTCTGTTTCACACTGAAATCGCAGTTGCCAACAAGCAGATTTTTTCGGAGCTTTTGGAAGGTCATGCCATGAATTCCAGGATTAAGGACTCCTGCAATAAAATAGGAAATAAAAAGGTAGACAAATCCCAACTACCCAAGTAGATTCCTATTGAAGATATGAGCAAAAAATCACTAACTGTGAAATATTATCTACGAATGAAAATGCACTGTCATGACATGTAATCTTCCTCTCCCACTTTCTGGCATTATGTCCTTTCTAATTGGGGTCGGCTCTTTTTATACGGAGCCTCCAAGATTTATGACCTGAAAGTGATTGGTAATTAAGCTTTGAATGGTTATAACGTGATTTCGTCGTGAACGGAAGAACACAATCATCCGCTAGGCTACATTTTATAATTTGTATGTAATGTCACTGTCATACATGAAAACCGTGAATTTATTCACTGGTTGAATGGAAATACAGTGTAAAATATCGGTTATTGCAAACAAATCTCGAAGTACCAACTGAGATACATACATATGTATATGTACATAAATTGCATTAACTACATATCGCTTTTAAATAAAAACGAAATTAATTATCTCCTATAACCAACTTAGCAAAAGAAAAAATGGTGTTAAACCACTTGCCAAACATGTTTTATTTTCCGGGATTCCCTTTTTAGAACACAGTTTGTTACTTACTTACTAACTTACTTAGGTGGCGCTATGGTTTGCGAAAGGTGGAGTCCAGTCGACCACAGTGTGGAACCTCTTAGTTGACTCCTTACTGAGAATACTTAACGATGGAGAGTATCCAACGATTGGATTCGCTGATGATGAATGCATCATCGTCAGTGGTAGCAATTTACCAGCACTCTGTGACCGGATGTAATCCGCATGATGTCGTGAGCAGTCAATATCGGTCAATCCCTCCAAGACTGAGATGATGCTGTTCACATACAAAAGGAAGTTGCCTCCTATAAGATGGCCTACGTTCCTAGGCACCCAGCTCAAACCTTCTAGTACGGTGAATTACTTGGGTATCCTGTTGGACCCAAAACAAACCGTCCTAGACCACTTGGTTGCAATAACAACTAAGGCCACCAACATACTCTGGCAATTCCGTAGATGTTCAAGAGAATATGAGGCCTTATGCTAGGCTTCCACTTGTCGATTTGAAATTGTCAAAGGACGTATTTTTACGTCAGTTAGAAAATTACTTATTTACTTAGTTGGCGCTACAGCTCGAGGTGAACCTGGGCCTGCTTCTCGCAACCATTTGTGTGTGCGTGTTACATTTTTTGCACGAATGGAAGGGACCTACAGTTTTTTGCCGACTCCGAACGGCGAGTTGAGAAGCTCAATCGTGACAAATGATACTCTTTGATGCTTGTTAGATATTCGAAAGAGGTGGGCACTGTGAAAAACTTTTAGGTGTTTGCGGCGGGATTCGAACCCAAGACCGCTGGCTCAGTAGTCCGACGCACTAACCACTAGCGCTACGGTGCACCAATTAGAAAATTGCCAAGTGGAAATAATGAAAAGTTGCTTATTATTTCCAATTGCCAATTTTCTAATTAACCTAAAAATATGTCGTTTGTCAATTTCAAATCGACAAGTGGAAACCTAGCATTAGCCCAAAAATTGTCTGCTGGATTTATACAAGTATAGTCAGGCCATAATATGTCGTATATGGTAGCTTAGTGGTACAAACAAAGCCTGTCAAACGTTGCCTTGAAAAACTTCAGCACCTAGCGTGCATTAGCATTACCGGGCCATGAGAGAGACACCCACCGCCGCCATTGAGATCCTTCTTGCCTTGCCTCCACCGCATGTCTTCATTGAAAACGAAGCTAGAAAAGTAGTATACCGCATAGGTGTGCTTCTTGGAAGGCGAGTTAACTTCAGTGAGGGTAGTAGAGGTAACAGGGTGGGGGAGCTTCTTGATTCAGTACCAGGAGCCTTGGAGGGAGCTCTGGACACCACAAGCTCCAAAAACAATTTCAGGCGAAGGTTCCAATGTCTCCTTCCAGATCGCTCTGAATGGAACAGCGGAGGTTGGTCTGGTTTCCAATCAGGCAGTATAGTCTTCTATATGGACGGGTCCTTAATGGATGAGCTCTCCGGAGCAGGTGTCTACTCAGAAGAGTGCCACGTTGAGCAATCTATTCCACCAGGTAGATTTACAACTGCCTTTCAAGCAGAGGTGTATACTATCGCTAGTACAGCGCACATTGCACTTAACAAGAGATGGAAAGGCAAGTCCATCTACATCTGCTCTGATAGCCAAGCAGCTATTAAAGCCTGTTCAGCAGCGTTGATTACCTCAATAATTGTTGAGGAAGCTGTCAATAATCTGAACCAGCTAGGGCGATGTAATAAGATCACATTGGTCTGGGTCCCGGGACATTCTGATATCCCGGAAAACGAGAAATCTGATGCTCTGGTAAGAGCTGGATCAGCGATTCCTTTTATCGGTCTTTAGCCTGTTATTGGCTGCAGTTCAGCTTATGCTAAAAACAAGCTTCATGAACTGCTGCGACTACAACACTATAACCATTGGCACGAGCTTAGGTCCTGCCGACAGGCCAAAATGTGCCCAAATCCCTGTATTCCCGTAGGACAAGGGGCCGGGTACACCGGGGTCAGTTACATGAAAATCCTTATCGACCCTTAGCTCAGATAAGGTGCTGTTTCCATTCTTCAAATTTAAGGCCACTATTAGGGAGTAGTGCTGCTATTTTCTCTCGATCAGCACTCGCTATCAAAAATGGAGTTGAAATTTGAAAATGAATTTTTAAAACCATGACGTAAACAGCAAAAGATCACCGATTACTTTTTTAAACAATAAAACGTTATTTTAAATACCACGATACGGGTGATTCGCAAAAGAGTTCGCTTCATATCGAACGTTCGATTCGCTAACCATAATAGGGCTGTAAGTCTACTTTTTTTACCAAATTGAATGAAAGCTGGAAAAAATGTTATTGGAATGCACTTAGAAATTATTGGAAGCCTTTTTTCCCAAAATATTTATGTTTTTCTTGTCACGTTGACATCTAAGCTAATCTTTAGGCAGCTGTAACTTGAATTTTATTCGCAATAATTCCCAACTCATATCAAACGATTAAGTATGAGTATGCCCCTCATCTCTACCTACTTGCACTCGTACACAGTGACCTCAATTTAGCACAGAAACGTGTCAAGTTGTTCAGCACTTATTCCCACCCCATGGGTTTTTGACTCTGCATAATTTATATTTCAATTCGAATCTAGCTCTATCTACAATCAAATCCAGATGTTACTTTTCTTGCGAACACGTTCCAATGCCAATGCACTTCTTTCCCATAACCTCAACCCATGGCGTGTAATTTCATCTTATAAATGACTAGATAGACATTTCGAGATATGTTTATATAAAAAGCAATCTTACACATGAGCAAACAAAAAAATTGTTTGTAAGTACCCCGTTTGAGTCAGCGCGCATATAGGTACACAACACGTGGGGCTCATTAAGATATTATCTTTGCTGAGAAAAACATTAAAAATAAATCACTCCCACTTGGGTGGACAATTTAATGGAATTTATTTTCAATATGTAACGAGCAAGTACATAATGCATTTTGTAATTAAATAAAAACAGATGCAATTTTTTTTTTTATTATCAATCGATTTTTAACAATTTTTTTTTTTTAAATTTAAATCTTTTTATTTTAATATCAAAATTATTTTAATTTAAGAACTCAATCAAATTTTAGAAAAGAAATTTTCCACCGGATGAAACGAAAAACGATATTATTTTTTTGAACTCAAAATTAGGGTCCTTTCAACCTCTAACATAAGGACAGGCACCCGGATGGAGCTGGGGGCTAGCTTCATTATTTTTCTACAAAAGCTCTAAACCTTAAAACGTTGCCATAACACTTTTTTTTTCTAGACCATTGCCTGCAATTTAAATTTTATCAACACTGTTAAACTAAAAAAAAGACAATAATAAGGGCGACCCCAAAGCAATTTTAAAAGAGTTCCACTTTTACGATCCCAATCCCAAGTACCCAAGAGAAAGAAACAAAACAGAGGAAAGTCAACAACAAAAAAAAAAAAAAACAACTTTCAGACACGCGGGTGAATAATTAAGAAACGTGTTTTGTTTTTGTATCTCAATTAGTATGCTTCGCCGAAGAATGCCCACATTGTAGATATCGTATACCTTTGCGTACCGGGAAACGTTCGATTGCACGGGATACAAAATTATCAACACACATACAGACATATAAATAGGGTTTTGAAGGTGAAGGAATTTAAAGAACTCACCTTAACAAAAAATGTTGTTCAGCTAAAACAATATAATCCAAAAGGTGTTAGATTGTTGCACTAGTTTTTTTTTTTATTAAATTAACAACTTCTTCTGCTTCTTCACTTGAATTCTTTTTCCAAAGATATTTAAATATTTTATTTGAAATTCCAATTTTTTATTATTTCATGCACCAAGGAAGAGTAAACTATGTAACTCCAGACAAAATCAATTTTATCATATCACACACTGTACTTGAATCAAAGTAATTTCGTACACGAAAAACCGCAAAATGTTTAAATATTTTTGTTAGGTATGTTTTTTCTTGAGTCGCGTATGTATTTCTATAAAACTTAATCTGAATCCACCCGTACTCAACGCACAACCAACCGCTGCAGTGTTCGAACGCTTTATGTGAGATACAACAAAATTCACTTACCGATATTCTGTGGGAAATGTTGCAGAAGCTTTTTGTGACTGTGTTGCGATACTTAATCTAATGTATATAAATGAGCTAGGGTTACCTTGATGGGAACTAAAAAAATATTTCCCAAATGTTTCATGATAGCTATTTTATGCTGATAAAAATAAATACCAGATTTACAGAACAAACATAACAACAAGTAACTTGGAGCTTTGTATAAAGCCAAAAAGTCTTCCCACGTCTTTTTGTGCTAGATCGCAAAGATCTTCTAGGTGTAGTTTTCGGTGCAGGGAAATAACTTCACGGGCAATAAATTCACATGGGAAATAACTTCACCTCGAGTGGGAAATAAATGCACATTTTTGATGTGAAGTTATTTCTCACTGAAGGTGGGCATTAGCTTCACTTTTTTGTGGGAAATAATTTCTCTTAATATGTGAAGTTATTTCTCACTGAAGGTGGGCAATAATTTAACCAGAAATTTTGTAAAATTATTTTCCACTTATGATTTTTTCGAATAAAGCCGAGCGAATTAAGGCCGAATTTGGCATTATCTCTATTTTTAAGTGGAAATACGGCCTAATGAAGAAAAATTTGGAATTTGGCTTTATCTACTTTATAAAATATGCGCGAATTTTTCACTCTTACTCTATCACTATCTTATGCTCCAAAACTAAAGAATCCATTTGAAAATTAGATATTAAATTTTTTAGCTTGCAATCTTGCATGGCCAAGACAAATTTTAAATTTAAATATCTAATTTTGAAATGGAATCTCTAGTTTTGAAGCATAAGAATATAGTAATAGTAAAAATTTCGCGCGAATTTGTAAATAATCATTAAATGTGAAGTTATTGCCCACCTTCAGTGAGAAATAACTTCACATCTTAAGAGAAATTATTTCCCACAAAAAAGTGAAGCTAATGCCCACCTTCAGTGAGAAATAACTTCACATCAAAAATTTGCATTTATTTTCCACTAGAGGTGAAGTTATTTCCCATGTGAAGTTATTGCCCGTGAAGTTATTTCCCTGCACCCTTGCCTATGTATGTTCTGTGTTCTGTAATGACACCGATAGCCGTACTTACATACATATATGTAGACTTTTTACGGGCAGATAGTAGTTAGAGTGCTTTAAATCTGTCTGGTGGCAAGACAGTTGGCTCCACCTACCCTTCTAGCATTGGTTTTATGGACTGTGTCAAGTTTGAGTGTTTGCTTGTAAGTAGTATCCTCTATACCTATATTCTTCTTATAGTGTAGAATAGGTATTGTTGTTCCTAGTTTAGCGAGCTCGTCAGCTCGAGTATGTATCCCCAAGACATAATTTGCATGTTTTATAATGACTCGCTCCTATTTCCTTGAGATGATAGTTTAAGGAAAAGTGCCCAATTACGAAATCTGTGAAGAGTTTGTATATTGATATAATAACTTATGATGTTTTTAAGGAACTGATAAATCTCTAAGCATGACCACGAGTCATGCAACTTGGCTATCTGGAAGGATGTTTATGATTTATGTTCGAAGGTTTCTTGGCATTTCGGGATTTGAAGGGTAATTTTTATTTTTTTTCTTACTCCGCAAGTTAGAAATTAAAACTGCTGGCAAGGAAAGCAGCAGCAGGATATTCAGGCGCTGCTAGCGGCAGCCTTTAAAAAACCAATGTTACAGGTTGATTTTCTCTAATTTTCCAATTTTCCGATACAAACAAGTATTTGTAACTTTACAGAACACTATTGAGGCGTGTAGGTTATGATTGGAGTGATGGTAGTAAGATATGCCCGCAGATCATTTTAATCATTAGTTCCCACTCGTTTCCAAAAAGCATGAGGCAGAAAGTTCTGGTTACTTTCTTCTTCTTCTTTTCATTACCCCGAGAAATTTTCTTCTTCTAGGAATTATCGTGAGCTCTTTGTAGTACAGATTATGACTGAAATGAAGCAATTCTGCGGTGAACTTTCTCTACCACTATTTTGGGAATGTTATCCGATTAACAATGCTGCATTTTATTACGACTGAATTTAGTTGAGAGTTTCTAAGGTGTTATACAAATGACCAACAAACATAACCAAGTACATGATAGTCGCTCTTATTCACTTTCATTTAGGTCACGTTCAGCTAAGAACTAAAAGAGTAGACTTAGCATATCAAGAAAAGAAGGGGCACACTCACAAAGCAACCAAGAGTGCACTGGCAGGTTAAAGGTTTTAAGCTTCAGTTTTGACTACAATATGAATGGGATACATTGAAATCTCTCATAAGCGGACACCCTGTTTAGCGGACAACTCGCATTAGCTGACACCTTTTTGGGGAAATAATTTCTATTTTTCCATACAAAATGTGTTCTTATAAGCGAGACTCCGGTTCCATAGCTGTCCACTTTAGAGAGATTTCACCGTACATTAAACATGCAAATAAGTTACAATGTTCCTTATGTTAAAAATCGAATACGAAATTATCAAAAAATTAAACCGTATGGAAAAATTTGCAAACATTCGCAGACAAATAAGAAAAAAACGTGCCCCGAAAATAATAGACGGTAACCCTGATTCAAGCACTCGTGTATCACACAACATTTTTGTATAAAGCTTCCGCAGCATTGTTGCGTCATCATCACAACATCCCACTTCGGCGCATACATCAGTTTAGTGTACGTGAACGTGAGCTATAAGCAACGCCAAGATTATCATCATCATCACGATGATGTATCAACCTTAAACTCCGTGCGGTGGTGTACGAGTGTATACCAACAACAGGCTGCAAGCTTTGTTTTTTATTAGAGTCATCGTGCGTCGTCGTCACATCACAGAGTTTAATGTCCGTTCACCGCACGTGTACACCATTTACCAATTGTTAAATGACCCTGTGCACCCCGTGGTGGATATTCTCGCACAGTAGATATTTCTTTGTATTCCGCTTGTAGGCTGAGGTAGTTGGTGAAAAAAAAAAGATTCAACGAAAATATATCTATAGGTAGGTACGGGTCTACATGTGTATGTATCTAGATTAGATGACATAAAAGTAATCAAAAAAGCCTTTGCTGTAGTCTCCCTTATCTTGTTTGTGGAACAGTGTGTCAGGCAAGTGGGGATGGATTTATTAGCATTGTACATGGGACGGTTTTTGTTTTGGAGGTTATGTAGATTTTTAGCATTTATACATAAGTTAAGTGTCCACATCAACCGTCGATAATTTCTTCTGTGAACATAAGCTGGGACAATTTTTATTTGCGGACTTTCAACTGTCAAAATGACATACATACATTTCACTTATATAATGAAGGCACACTTTAATTAAGCACGCATATACAGTAACATCTGTCATTAGCGGACACCCTGTTTACAGGACTACTCGCATTAGCGGACACATGTTTAGGAACCAATTTTTAATTTTCCATACAAAATGCGTTTTTATAAACGGACAGCTCTCATAAGCGGACAAAAACTCCAGGCCAGTGGCTGTCCACTTAAGAGAGATTTCACTGTATAAACAACCATTTTACATTGTGTAAAATAACTTGAAAACATCTCTAATTCGAACGTGATGGATTTCCTCCCTCTATAATTCGAAGTTAATTATTTTTGGTGTTTCTCAACTGTTCTCTATAATACATGTGTACATACATACCTATGTGACGAAAGTAGGTCATAAAAACCAAATATTTAAGAGATGCCTCTACGCTGTGTATACATTCATTGATGTATAATTAAAAACATAATACAATTAAAATACAGTGAAGCCTGCTTATACCGAACCTCCTTATTGCGAAATGTTTTATACAAAGAAATATTCTCATTGGCAATAGCTTTACCTCACTTAGTTTTAGCAAATTTCCCCCTATATATGGAAATAAAATTCATGAAATAAAAGTGGAGACGAATGTACATATTTTTGAAGTGAAATTTCTGAGCGCGCGGTGTGAACTGACAGTCGAGCAACGAAAAAGCGACATTAAAAAGAGATGCACCATACAAAACGTAGCGTATAAGCATGCGTTAGAATGAGATAATAATTCGAGCAGAAGTCAATCGCAGTAGAGAAATCCCACTGTCTGTTAGCACCGTAAAATGCCCTTAAATATACGGTGGGACTCAAAGGTCGAATTGCTGCTCGAAAACCACTGTAAAGATCCCAAAATCACAAAAAACGACATGATGGGCCGTCAGCATAAAGATTTGTCCATTGAAATATGGAAGAAAGTTTTGTGGACCAAAAAAGCTAAATTTCAAGTCCTTGGGCTTCTGAGTTTTTGTCCGTCGATCGGACCAAGGGCGGATGGCTCCACAATGTATGGTTTCAACTGCGAAGCATGGAGGCAGTTCGTTTATGGTCTGGGGATCCTTCTGCTATGGAGGAGTCATAGATTTGGTAAAAATCGACGGTATATTAACCAAAGAGGAATACAAAAGCATTTTGAAAGACCAAGATCTTCCATCAGGGATAGCTTTTGGCTCCAACAATACAACGACGCCAAATATTTCTTAAGACTTTTTAAGGAGTACCTTTAATCAAAGCAGTAACAAAACATATTTCCAAATATGATATGGCCAGTCCAGTCCACAGATCAGAACCCTATAGAGATTCTATGGGACGGACTCGATAGGAAAGTACGAGAAAGCTGTCCAAAGTCAAACCACCTTTGGACACTTCTTAAAATAACCTGGTAATCACTGCCATGTGAAACATTCAACCAATTAATTGAAAGAATGCCTAGAATTTGTGAAGAGGTGATCAAAAATATTTTATTTATTTTTATCAATAACAAATTAAAATTTGTTATTAATAGTGGTAATGAAGACCACTAGCAGTAAAAGACTATCGGCTCAGATCAAAAATAAATGAAACTACTTTGATGAAAAGAAGTTGAAACTGAGCAATACCATTTAAAAAAACAATTTCGTGTATGTAAACTACGCACGGCAGAAGTAAAACCTTATCCCTTCATGTACATAAATTTCAGTTAATATGTCTTTCGCATAGTTTCTATTTAATATCTTCGCTGTTTATAATAATTCTCAAAATAACTGCTATGCTTTCTAGAAATTCTATCTGAGTCCATTTATTTTATTTTATAAATAAAGGAAAAAATAAAATCAAAAATAAATAAATAAATAATTATATAAATAAATAATAAAATAAATAAATACATAAATAAATAAATTAATTATTTAATTTATTAAAATAAAAAATAAATTAATAAATAAATAAATAATAAATAAATAAATAAATAAATATAATAGATAAATAAATAAATAAATAAATTGAATTTCGAATGACGTCACTTATATACACATGTATTTAGCGATTGTATTTGTCTTGTCATTCGATGTTCATATTAGGTGCATAAGTCGTGAAGATAACGCTAATTCACCATCTCAGTGCGTCAGCCATATTGAATATCGAATGACGTCTACATAAGTAGCTATTATATGTAAAAATTTGTCTTGTAAAGCCCTTTCATTCGATACCCATATTAAGTAGGTCGTGAAAATGACGGTAATACACCATCTTGGTGGGTCGGCCAATTTGAATTTAGAATAACGTCAGTTAACTTATCGTATTTTACTTATCAAACCCTTTCACTTGATACCCATATTAAGTAAATTGTGAAGATAACGGTAATCCGCCATCTTGGTGCGTCAGCCATATTGAATTCCAAATGACATCACTTATGCACATATGTGTGTAGCTAATATATTTGTCTTGCCCACTCTTTTATTGGATACCCAAATTTAGTACATAGGGCGTGAAGGTAACGGTAATCCGTCGTATAGGATACCACTTACATATGTACATATTATATTTGGTTGTATGTATGTATGTATGGATGTACATATATAATATTTACCAACAGGTATAGTATCTGCTCCATTACTTCAAAAAGCTAGTACATATTCATTCTGTCGAAGGTGTGACATCATCAATCGTCACACTTTTTCGATTTTTAACGATTTAACGATTTTTATTGAACAAAATATATATACAATTGTCTTAATTTAAACTTACAGCTATAAGATACAATGGTAATACAAATTTGTTGGCACACTGGGGGCCTAACCTTATACATTGACTTAAAATAAAAAATATAATTGTATATTATACATGTAAACTTAAAATTAAAAGTCGGTTGACTTAGATATCCTCGGGGTGTTCCGTCCCGGTTGTTAGTGGCGAGTTTGGTGTGGGTTGTGAGGGGGGTTGGCGTTTAGCCACGGCGGTGGGCTGACCCTGTGTCAGCGTAGAATACAACTGCTTCCTCGTTGTCGATTGGGGTGATGTCTTCATCCAGGGTGTCCAGGGCGCTGAGGTACCACGGCTGGGGTAGTCGCTGTTGGGTTGTCATCCTTCTTATTAGCTGGTTCGGGTGGCTGGCTGCGCTTCCTACTAACTTCTTAGTAGGACACTTTTTCACTTTTTCGTTACAAAAAATTTTGACTAACGTGCCTATAAAAGTTTTACTTCAATAAAATAATGAAATTTGCAATAATTTTTTGTTTTCCTCTTATAAACCCTGTACTTATAAAAAAATCTTTTAAAATATCTCCAATTGTTGAAAAGTTATTTCGATTCAAAGTGTCAAACATTCTTTCACCCCAAACTTTTGAGCGATAGTGTAGATGTACGTTATTTTACCAGGAATAAAATATCAAAAAAATACCACCCTGTAAAGTGGAAATTTTTCAGTAAAAAATCAATCCAAGCTGAAAGTTTTTATTGAATATTTATTCAACTCTGCAGTATTATCTCCGTCTTGTGCTCAATTTTTTGTAAATATGCACCTGTAAGCCCGGTAGTCATTCCCAGAAAATGTCACCCGTCTCTTTTGTGCATCGTTTGCCTTAGTTGAAATGATTTGATTTATGTTTCATGTTTATTCCTATTGATTGAGGTCCTCCA
This sequence comes from Brachyopa scutellaris, assembly GCA_949775065.1. NCBI lineage: Eukaryota > Metazoa > Arthropoda > Insecta > Diptera > Syrphidae > Brachyopa > Brachyopa scutellaris. The sequence continues at coordinate 14,599,716 of OX459113.1, forward strand.
GCACATTTTTTTCCCCCATTTCTAATGACAAGATGACAGCCATTACGAATTCCATACACGAGCCAATGTTTTAAGGCGGCATTGTATGTACATATCTATATTTCCAAATTCGATGACAAACCTTCTTTTCCCACCACACTGTTTGAACAGAATTCTTGTGGACAAATAAAATTCATGCGAGATTGACATGCCTGCGAGTCATGTAAATTGTTCTCACACGAGGAGGGCGATGTGCTCGTAATCTTTCAACGCCTTGTGTTTGTTACCACAGTAAATAAACGTATCGCTGAATGTCTACGCATAAACTGCGTACGGGGAACCACACGCAACTCTCTGTCGAATACGAATCTAAAATCTCAGTCAATTCAAGGGGCTCATCTCAGAAAAGCTAACAAAAACAAGTCACACGAAAATAACGAAACTCACTCAACCTATAGGTATACATATACAGTACAGCCTCTACAGATTTGAGTTATGCTTTTTTCTAACGCAGTGTGGGGCCAGACAGCATCGGGGGCCTTAAACCAAAACAAAAAAAAATCACACACACACACACACACAAACACATAAAAGCAAAAGGGAAAACATTCATTGCAAATTGAGGCACGTTTTTGAAATTGATAAGATTTAAATTGCTCTGTTGTTGTGCAAAGTTCGCGATTCAGCGATGCCAGATTGAAGGTTTTAAAACTTTTGACTTTTAAGTTTTTTTCCTTGGAAAAGTAATTGATTCTTTCAATGGGTTAAGCAAATTTGTTTTATAATCTCTTTTACATTTTCCATGTAAATTCATTTAACAAAAGCATTAAGCTTTCAAACCCATCGCAAGCTCTTTATACAGTGAAATCTTCCATTACGGACAATTCCCTTAGACAGATAAATTTTCCTTACCTAGCTTTTAGGTTTCAGATTGCATTTATTTTACGTTCCCTTACAGGACACTCTCTTGATCGGATGCGGACACCCATATCTGTCAGAAATTTTTTAAATTAGTTCCATTAGACGGACAAAAATAAAAAAAATCCTCCGTAGCTTCACACCAACGTTGTTGTTTTTATTTTGATTGGAATTTGAAAGAAACATACTTGCTCACACTTGCAGCAAATGCAAATGGAATGACAAAAAAACAACCGAAATAAGGCTCCATGTCAACTCGCCCAAAATGCAAAAATGTCACATTGCCCAGCGTTTTTGGGCAATTCAACACTATGACAAATCGCCCAAAAATTAAAAAAATGTCAAATCGCCCAAGAAAGTGTGGGCGTTTTGTCAGAACTCATGCTTCCGATCGCCCAAAAATATCACATTTTGGGCGATTTGACATCTTCGTTAAATTGTGTTTAAAAGTGTGCTCAAAGCGAATTGTAATAACTACAGTAACGGTCACAGCCAATGTTGCCGTTTTGGTGACTTTGTCACTATATCCATGTCACTAGATTTTTGTGGCAGCAAAAATTTTTTTTTTTTAATATTAAGGCCCTGGTGCTGTCCAATCCCTGACAAACGAGTTGAATTACCTTTGTGGCCACATACACGTTCATGGGAATGACGGTCTTTTCTGGCAAGGCAAGTCGATTTTGTTTGGAGTTGGAAGAAGAAGTGTACTTTGTATCGAGAATTCCTTCTATTTTCAACTTACTTAAAATCTAACTGTCTCGCTGGGCACGACTTTTAAGTTTTAATTCCATAAATATGCAGCCCTCCATAAGCTTTAATACTTTATTTTTGTTAAGTTGTTCTTTGTTTATCTAACTATAATAAAAATTAAAATAAAAAGGAGAAAAAGTATTTCTTATTTTATTTTTTCTGCTACTTTTTTTCTGGTGACTTGTCTTCAAAATTTCAGCAAATCTAGTGACTTTTGGAGGTTCGCCTAGTGACTATTTATTTCAGCCTGCGGCAACACTGGTCACAGCAGAATGTTGTTGTGTCTTCATATTATGATTATGAAATGGATATTATGATTATGGAGTGGAATCGTGGAATTATTGGTACCAAAAAATTGAAGTATGTATTTTACTGAAGAAAATGTGTCACTTTTAATTTTTATAATAAATAATTGGATGATTTGACAACAGGCCCTCCCACTCATACATATGTTGGTTTTTTTTCGAATTCCAATAACACGCCTATTTCTTCTTTGGGTGATTTGACATTTTTATTTTTTGGTCAATCTGTCATATTGTGTTGTTGTTGGGCAATGTGACATTTTCAGATTTGGGTGATTTGGTTTTGGGCGATATGACACAGATCCGCATTAAAAAAATGCTGAAACACAAAATCGCCCAAAATCGCTTTTTTGGGTATTTTGACATTATGCCGAATCGCGCAAAATATAAAAATGTCTAATCGCCCAACTTTTTTTTGAGTGATTTGACATTGGTTTGATTTTCCAAATTTTGGGCGATTTGGTTTTGGGCGATTTGACACTGAGCCCAGAAATAATGCACACATTTGGTACAGTACGGTACATTCTGGCTCTAGGCGTACACAGGCGGGTTTTCCAAAAAAAACATGGCCATAACTATAAAAAACAAAAATGCAATTTGTTGTTTTTTTTTTTCATACCAACTTGTTAATATATTACTTAAGCATATTATCTGATTGATCCTGCTTAATTCACTGCAACCATTGCGTCGGTTGATGCTTCTAAAGTGGAAGGTTTTGTGAAGCACGTACAGTACCATATTGGGTGTTTGATAACTGGTGTATTTGCTTTGTTTTTTTTTTTTAATTTTCTGTGTGAACTTATAAAATAAATTAGATTGGAATTTGTTGATAGTGGTAAGTAGAATAATTGTAATGCAAAATTTTTAAGTAATTTGAAGTTTTATGTAGATTTAAAAGCTCTCAAAAATAAGGCCTTTTGAGACCAAAAAAATTATTTTACTTTTTTGTTCCATAAAGGAAAAGTTTGGTTTTCCCGCCTTTTCCGGTTATATAAAATAGGTTAAAATTTACCTTAATACTTGCTTATTCAGGAATCACCGTAAGCAGTTGCGAAAGTTTCCGATGGTGCAAGATATCGTCAAGTAAAGTTTGTATAAAAAAATACATTATAAGCGATGAGACATTTTTCTTTCATTTATAATTTATTTAAATCAAATTAAATTTTTTTCTCTTTATTTTTTTCTTATTTTTCATAAATTTTTTTTTTTTTTTTTTTGATTTTTTTGTAATTTTTCTGATTTATTAAAATTTTACAAAATTACGTGTTAATTTACTAAAAATATATTTTTTACTTGTTTTCTGATAAACTTAAACAATAATTAACTATCAAAAACAAAAAAATAATGTTGGCCATGTTTTTTGGAAAATCCGCCTATGTAGTAAAACTACTCACTGTATATGTATGATCGAATGCATGTGTATGACATACACTCTGCTCTGCTGCATTTTGTAGATACTCAAACTCTTCGTCCCAATGTTTGGGTAGGCAAACAAATATAATTATTACCAAATACAAATTAGGCTAGTTGGCTATCCACCGTACTCGGTAAAATTCATTGTGTTGTTACGTGCGCTTGGAGCCATTTTAAAAGTGAGATAAATTTCAATATTTTATTGATATTCGTTGAGGAAATATCTTGGAGGTCTATTAAGAAATATTCTCCCAGAATCATTTTTTTCTTTGGGAGGAGAATGCCGGGCAACTGCACAGGAAGTGATAGGGGGATTCTTCTTCCTCCTTATTCATGTAGTTGCGACAGAAGTTATTTGCGGGGATTCCCAATCTTTGTTCTCGTTTTTTGTTTTGTTAATCATTTCAAAAATAGTTTCAGTGTTTTTTTTAATGTTTTGATAAATAAAGGTAATTTAAAATGTGTGTTTCCCTTGAACGGACAACTCCCTTAGGCGGACAGAAATCCTGTTACTGTCCGCCTAATAGAGGTGTCACAGTAGACACAATACTAAGAGTAAATGTATTGCTTAATTTTTTGTTCTCTTTTACGCACTAGTGGCCGTAGAACTAAATACATCCCCTCGCTATCAAGAGTGGAATGCAATTTACTACTAGGCGTCATCACAGGGCATTGCCTTATAGGTTATCACGCTCGCAGGCTCAAACTAGTCTCATCGGACATATGCAGAAACTGCAATGAGCCGGGTATTGTAGAAACATTAGAGCACCTCCTGTGCGCTTGTCCTGCACTGGCAAAAAGAAGGCACAGACTAATGGGAAAATTCTATTTCAACTCACTCGTAGAAGTGGCAGACATAAAACTTCACCTTCTCATTAAATTTGCTCAACAGACAAACTCATTTTGTCTAAACAAAGCAACAGGAATTAACTAATTACTCTGAGGAGTTTGTGGTATCACTATGGACCAACACTGGTCTATGTGAGGCTAAGCCGCCACCCCATAACCTAACCTAACCTACGCACTAAATCATAGTTTGATTTCCTTCACTCATTATTACATACCTACACTTGCTATTCTTTTCTAACTTGTGAAACAAAAAAATTGCATAAAAATTATATTGAAATAGCAGAAACAATATACACAATTCTAACAGTACTAACATATGATTTTGATTTGTCAATTCATTTATTTTGCTCACCTGGCAATGCCCTCTCGAATTCCTTCGTTTTGATTTCCACAGAACTGTGAGATAGTTTAGCTATTTATTTGTTCAGGTGGTGTTATTCTGGATTCGGAAGTAATTAATACTTTTGATGGTTTTACATTATTATTTTTCGTGAATTTATTGATGCTGCGCGTGTAGGCGAAGGCAAACTGTGTGTTAGCCATCACTAAACTGTAAAGTATCTATGTATGTAGATGTACTTATATTTTTTTTACGGTTAACAATGCATACCACTCTTTGATGTGTTTGAAATAAGAAATTGGAGAAAACCTGCCATCGTGATACAAAACTTATAGAATGTTGAATCTCACTTAAATGGCGCCCGGGTTGGGACTTATTGAATGCCAATAGTATTGGCTGACTTAGCAGTATCTTTGCCATATCACAGTTATAATAATCTCAATTTAGCACCTAAGCTAAGTAAGTATGTGTTCAAAGGTTTCATAATTTCATTTCATATATTAACTCCTCTCAAAGGAGACAAAAAGTCGCCTTGCGGGTACCCTCACCTTAAACAGATCATCACTTAAATGCCCTTCGAGGAAAAGTAATCCAAGAATTCCAAAGATTCTGCAAAAGTATTACGTTTAATTTGTCGGTCCAATAAATCTTCCACCAGAGGGAGTTAAAATTAAAAAAAAAACCATAGCAATAGCAGCATCTCTTCGCCGTGCCGACATACCCAACTATACCGTAATTTATGTAACATTCAACGACTATCCCCAACAAGAAAAAAATTAAATTAAAAATATCATCCCCTATGCTATGTGTTGTACTCGTAAGAAGAGAAAAACAAACTTAGCGATGAAGCTAAAAGTATATGTATGTTGGTACAATCGGAACCACCAGGGGATGGCTACGTACAAGTACATACTACAAACAAACATACCTACGTAACGTATTTATATTCCTGGGGATAAAGTTGGCATGGAAGAAGCTTTTAGATTTATCACTGCGACTACGTCTCGCCTCCACTCCACCACTGACTGTACCCGTGAAAATGAAAACAGAATGCGGCACGTGTTGTCGCTTTATAACCCACCGTGGGGATGTTTCAATGATTTTCGATGTACATATGTATGTATACTCGTACACACAAATGTAAACCGAATAATATTGCAATCTGTGGGGGGTTTCGGGTGGAGGTTAAGCAATTTTAATAAAACACCATCGCGAAGTGTTAATTTAAAATGTGTACGATATTATCAGAGGATAACGGTATGGGAATACTATAAACCCTCTCAACGGTCTCCGCATGTCACTTGAATTTATCTAATCACGTAGCATACCGACAAAACAACGTACGTAATGCCAACAGGTGACTGTGTGCGATCGTCGCGTCGTCGTCGGTACGGAAACAGCACATGTGGAACGCCGTGACCCGCCCCACATACGCTCCGGCGAATGTGTTATATTTCACAAGTGCTGCTCGTGTTGTTGTGAAAATGGAAAATTCAATTTCGAAAAGAATTCATAATAAATATTTGCTTGCTCGTTAAGTGCCTTACTCACTTGTGCAATTAGCTAACGCGCTATACTGATGAGCTGGCAATTTAAAAAGTCACGTTTTGCTGGGTTTGGTCTTACAGTTTTTGTAAATATAGACATTATCACGTTTTTAGCATGACACTCGACCAGAATTGCTGAAGTAGAAGAATTCTTTATCTATTTAAAACTGTAATAATATTTTATATTTAATTGAAGTGATACAAATTGCGAGTCAGACTGGCGCCCAAAGGGTTCCGTATTCTAATTGAAATTAAACTTTTCGCTGGGCAGTAACTCCAAACTCTGATGAAACGCAACAGGTAAGTGTATAGGATTAACGGTTCTTGCCTTAGCTAATATTTGGGCACACTTCTAGGAGCAACCATTGCAGGAGTTAACACCATCACGTCCAGGATTTTTACACACCAATTTCAAGTTTAGTGGATCGGCGCGTTTATTTTAAGTGTTCCGTACCCATTTGGCAAAACGGAATGGATTCACGTCGGAGTCTATCTGTCTGTCTTTCTGCCTGTTTATCAAAGGCGTGTATAGGATTATTGGTTCTTGCCGTAGCTAATATTTGGGCACACTTCTAGGAGCAACCATTGCAGGAGTTAACACCATCACGTCCAGGATTTTTACACACCAATTTCAAGTTTAGTGGATTGGCGCGTTTGTTTTAAGTGTTCCGTACCCAATTGGCAAAACGGAATGGAATCACGTCGGAGTCTATCTATCTGTCTTTCTGCCTGGCTATCAAAGGCGTGTATAGGATTAACGGTTCTTGCCTTAGCTAATATTTGGGCACACTTCTAGGAGCAACCATTGCAGGAGTTAACACCATCACGTCCAGGATTTTTACACACCAATTTCAAGTTTAGTGGATCGGCGCGTTTATTTTAAGTGTTCCGTACCCATTTGGCAAAACGGAATGGATTCACGTCGGAGTCTATCTGTCTGTCTTTCTGCCTGTCTATCAAAGGCGTGTATAGGATTATTGGTTCTTGCCGTAGCTAATATTTGGGCACACTTCTAGGAGCAACCATTGCAGGAGTTAACACCATCACGTCCAGGATTTTTACACACCAATTTCAAGTTTAGTGGATTGGCGCGTTTGTTTTAAGTGTTCCGTACCCAATTGGCAAAACGGAATGGAATCACGTCGGAGTCTATCTGTCTGTCTTTTTGCCTGCCTATCAAAGGCGTGTATAGGTTTATTGGTTATTGCCTTAGCTAATATTTGGGCACACTTCTAGGAGCAACCATTGCAGCAGTTAACACCATCACGTCCAGGATTTTTACACACCAATTTCAAGTTTAGGGGATTGGCGCGTTTATTTGTTCCGTACCCAATTGGCAAAACGGAGCACTTATGGAATCACGTCGGAGTCTATCTGTCTATCTTTCTGTCTGTCTATCAAAGGCGTTTTTCTCAGAGACTATTTGACGTGGACAATTGAAGTGGTATAAGTGGTATAATAGGTCTTTAGTGGTGCAAATAGAGAATTGAACTTCAAACGTTGCATTTTGATTTTGGTGGGTTAGATTTAGGGGGTTTAGTGAGATTTTTCTTGATTTCTTGTTTTTATGATATTAACGAAGAGGTATGTTACGTTAGGTTAGCGGGCTGATGAGAATGGTAACATCCTCGTGGACGTGGTCGCGGTAGAGGCCGTGGACATGGAGGAAAGCAAGATTCCAAGGAATGGATTCCAGTAACTAAACTGGGACGTTTTGTTCGCGATGCTTAAATTCATAGCCTCTTAGAGATCATTGATTTCTTCTTGGGTTCTGCCTTTAAGGATGAGGTTTTGAAGATGATGCCTGTCCAGAAGGAGAATCGTGCTGGTCAATGCATACTCGCTTAAAAGCCTTCGTAGCTATTGGTGATAATAATGGACACATTGGTTTGGGTTTTAACTGCAGTAAGGAAGTCGCTACTGCCATCCGTGGAGCCATTATATCGGCTTAGTTGTCGGTTGTTCCAGTCCGAATGGTAAACCCCATACTGTGCCCCCCCCCCCCCCCCCAGGTCACTGGCAAGTGCGGTTTCGTTTTGGTGCGTTTGATTCCAGCTGGCATTGTATCGGCTCCAGTTCCAAAGAAACTGTTGACGATGGCTGGTATTAAGGATTGTTACACCTCGGCTCGTGGTTCTACTGGTACCTTGAGTAACTTCGCCAAGCCTACCTATGCAACTGTTGCTAGGGTTTAAACTTACCCGACCCCAGATTTGCGAAAGGATTTGCCACTAGGCATGACACCATATCAGGAGTTTGCTGACTTTTTAGCTGAAAAATCAGGCGTAATGCATGTTGAGGCCCAAACAACTGTCCGTTGACTTTTAAAAAGGCTCTACTTTAAAATAAAATTGCAAACATTACCATACACTTAGGTACATGTGGATCTATTCCCACCCGTGGTGTTAGTGTCTGGGTTCCAACCAACCAGAAGCCCTAGCAAAGTCAAACAGGTCCGATGGTGAAAACTCGTCGATATCTTCGAAGAAGTATTTGCCAATTACTCTATTTTCTCAATTGGCAGAGGTTACGGCAGTGATAGGGGAAATGGGCTGTATCCTCATGAGCCTCTTCGTCACCGCATCGCCTGCAGATAGCATCATCATTTAGTCGTAGGTTTTTCATGTGATATCTTAACATGTTGTGGTCAGTTAGCACTCCTATCAGCAATGACAGCAATTTCCGGTCTTTTTGTAGGAGTTTTCTTGTTCTCGCTTTATTATATTCCGGTCACAGTCTTCTTGATACATCACAGGTGATTAATGCTTTCCACCTGGTATTTACTTCAATTAGTGATTTTCGTTCAATTTTGGGCTTAAACAGTTAATTTCACGCTTCGGCCCGGTGAATTGACCGCCTATATCAATATCACACTTCTAGTCTTTTTCCTACGTACAGTCCAATGTCCACATGAAAAATCAGTCTACGATTGGAAGCCAACATTACTCCCATTTGTTAGATGATGTGTACCCGTTTTTAAAACAAACAAAATGAACAAAAAAAAATATCAACTATATTGAGTCACGTTAGTGTCGGAAATAAGCGTGTCAATCCGTAAAGAAACACATGATAGTCATATGATTCGACAAAGATAAAATTCAAATTCACTGGAAACTATGTGATTTCAGGGTCGAAATACGTGCGCTTGGATCAGTAATCAGAGCGGCTTATACTCACATAAGCATGACCATTCGTCACGTTGACGATATTGTTACGAAACGACAAGATACGTTAAATTATTCTTCTGTGATGATCTACACTAACCGGCATTGAAACTGAAACAAAGCGAAGAATACTGACTGTCTTTCTGGATTTTCATTGAAAAGTGTGGGAAGTATACTCGTGTTCATATTCGTGTTATTTATTAGACAGTCCCGTGTTACTGTAATTTTCTGTCGTCTCGTAACGTTTTTGGTTCTGGCATGCTAAATATTTTTGGAATAAATCGATTTTTGTAAAATAAATAGATATACGCATTGTAGGAAGAAAATGACACTTGTTGTAAGGCGTTCCCAGAAGCACTAAACATCTAGTTGATATTTCTGATTCATTACATACTTTATATGGGTAACTCTACCTAAAAACAGTGCCTATAATTTTCGTATGCAGTTCTCAGAATTACTTCTGGTTCTCAGTGTTCATAACACAATGTAAAAATTCTGACGATTTTTTAAGGCCACCAAAAGAACCCTGAACAATGACCAGATGACGGTGAGAGTCACACTTGTTAACGTCATATGTAAAGGAAATTGACATTGCAAATATTCTGCAACACGTTCACCATTTTCACATGTTTGTGCGCACTGATGCCATTGCTTTGGCGTTGGCATTCCAATGTTGACGTTTGTTTATTGAGTTGTAATGGATTCTGTAGTTGCGTTGCAGTGTATGTTATGTTATCAGATTTTGCTCATAAATTGTTTTCAAGTCGTCGCATCGCGTCGGTCACTAATAAGGCTGAAAACACACGGGAGCAGTCAAAACGTTTTTTGTGTTTTGTTTACAAGCCTTTATAGGATTAAAAAAAACTTTCAATGTAAATATAAATACAACGAAACCTTAGCCTGGATATCCGGTCTAAGGTTTTGTTATATTTTACATGGAAAACATGTTGCTGAAACATGTTTAGGCTACATATACAGGCTACAAACAAAACACGGGTAATATTGTTGTGACCTTAATTGAGGCCTACTGATCATATTCCAGTCACTAGTTCACTAGTATGATATACCCAGGACACCTCATCGTCGTGCCATGTGTCCTGTGCTGTGTCTCGCGCTACGGGATTATGGTGTTGATGTAATATGTGTTGCCTGTTGGGAACCAACAATCGTCGTTGTCGATTTTTGCACACTTGGTTCTGGCGCTACACACGCCGAATACGGCAAAACAAAAAAAATAAAACAAGGCGAAACAGAAAAACATATTTCGTAGTCGACTTACTATACATATATTTAACTAAGCAAAGATATAAGAATATACAATAAATACAAAGAAAAACCATGAACACATTCACAAATTCAGTTTTTTTTTCTCAACACACACCGTTTTATGAAAAGTAAAATGATTTGCTTTGTTGCAACGTTGGTATGTTCTGAAATTAAAAACGTTTTCTTGCCTTATGAATAAAAAACGTTTTGACTGCTGCGGTGTGTTTTTTCAGCCTTAAGGGATGCTTTTTTTTTTAGTATGACATTGGCGTCTATATTTGGTGTATACTTACTTAGTTGACGCTACAGCTCAAGGTGAACCTGGGTCTGCTTCTCGCAACCATTAGTGTGTGCGTGTTATATTTTTGCACGAATAGAAGAGACCTACAGTTTTTTGCCGACTCCGAACGGTGAGTTGAGAAGCTCAATCGTGACAAATGGTGGGCGCTGTGAAAAACTTTTAGGTGTTTGCGGCGGGATTCGAACCCAAGACCGCTGGCTCAGTGGTCCGACGCACTAACCACTTACGCTACGGTGGTGTATGTTCTTCACAATTTGAATGCAAGTGAGAGATAAACCGAGAGCTGAATAAGGACGCCACGTAAATAAGGGTAATTAAAAAAGTAATCAATCATGAATATTTTGTGTCATTAAGGCAACGCTTGAACGTTTAAAAATGAAACTTGGTGACATTCGAAAAGGTTGAGCTGTATATCTTGTGCTTATCAATAGCGCTAGTAGTTCCCCGCATTGAACCAATTCAAAAGCGTTTAGTTCATACTGATTAAGTTACATACATTGGTAGGTCAGGTAAGAAGGCTACCCACCGTAGATACTCGAATTCACTTAGACCAAAGTAGGTCCATTGTATAACTTTCATAGATATCTTTCAAGTCGAGTGAGCCTGATCTTTTTTTAATACATACGTATAGAGTACAATTTCATTAATCAATTACTAACACCTTTCTCTACAATATATCTTTTCTGATCAATCCTATTGAGTCCTTTGTTTGCCTTGAAAAAATGTCGTGGGGTCGGCAGCTTCCTTAAGAATGAAGATTCTTGTCATTCTATTTTACAAAGACGAAAATAGAAGAGCCAAAAAAACTTAAGTTTTAATTTCTGGGAAACTCTTTGTCTTTTGTGTTTTCCCGAATAACCGCATCGAGTCTAACGCAAAGCTCATAGTACGTATCTATCGTGATTGTTTTTCACTTCGCTCGGTTCACCGTTCATCTTCAAAATCGGGATCCAATTAAATCTAACCAAACGTCCAAAGGGCTGGAGCTCAGAACCCTCTGAATGCTTTCTTGCGCAGCGCTAATATTCACGACAGTTTCAAACTCGTATTAGCATTACATGCTGCAAATGTATCTGAAAAATGTTACACTCTCAACTGAAACGTAAAACAATCTCATATTCAGTGAAAATCTTTGAAAATCAATAAAAATCATCTTAAATCTCCCATTGCGGACCCAGGTGCAGGGAAATAACTTCACATGGGAAATAACTTCACCTCGAGTGGGAAATAAATGCACTTGTTTGATGTGAAGTTATGTTGCCCACCCACATATAACTTCTTCACTTTTTTGTGGGAAATAATTTCTCTTAATATGTGAAGTTATTTCTCACCGAATGTGGGCAATTACTTCACATTCAATGATAATTTGCAAACCATCAAAACGCGTGACTCATTTTTTTGGCGTTATTTCCATTTAAAAAAATTCGTATAGGGTTATTTCACGTCACCAACCGATGTTACCCTATTTTTATTAAGCCGATCGACATTACAACTTCTTTCTTTCATTTCTTTTTGGGACCTTATTTCCATTTTACTTATAATGTCAGTATGACAAATTACCCCAATTTTGGGGCCTTATTTAATTTTGAATTCTGAGGCTTATTGTTTAGGGCCGAATTTCGCGGAGAAAAATCATGTAAAATATGTTATGTTTTATGTCACACTGTGAAGGCGAAATAAGGGCTATCTTCAATGTTCGGTTGAAATTTTGAAATTCGCCTTATTTCGCTCGGCTTTCCTGTGAAATTTTTGGTTAAATTATTGTCCACCTTCAGTGAAAAATAACTTCACATCGAAAATGTGCATTTAGCACTCGAGGTGAAGTTATTTCCCTGCACCGCGGACTCATCCTTCAGATGGACAAATTTTCTTAACCAAACTTTTCAATGTATTCAAAAATAATTATGTCTATCCCTTGGACGGACAACTCCCTTAGACGGACAGAAATGCTGTCACCGTGACTCTCCGTTTAAGGGAGGTTTCACTGTTCATAGAATAGAAGTCGATAATTCCATCAAGTTCAGCCAATTTCATACCTCTAAAGGTACACATCTAACGGTATGTAAAAGCTTAAGATCTATATAAAGTTCATAGGACATGCTACGATTTATCTACAGGTAAAATGACTAAAATTAAGTTTAAAAGCCATTACATAATGTGTTCGCAATCAAACCGTACCAATCTTACCTGTATTTCATTGTCATTCCACAACCTTCTTACTTGTTTACATTCCGCAACCAGTGTATCTACTTCATATCTTCTTCTTCCGTATCTGTTGGTTCCAATGTGTCTACAAAAATAATCATTTACTATTCCCATTACCCAACCCCTCCACAAAAACAAAAACAAAAAACACTCAAATTGACATCCAACAGAAACATGCATCACCTCATGACCTCGAATCTGTCTGTATAAAGGAAGTTAAAAATAAACACTGCAGCTCGTGGCCTTTACCAAATTACAAATTGTGTCAAAATAGCTTTTTTTCTCTCTATTTAAAACCAAATGGACTTGAGGCAACAAACTATATCTACACATTTTGTACACATATGTACATACAACACACGTACATATACTTGGTAAAACTTTAAAGCTCAGTCAAGCCAAAGCCAGCAAGCAAAACATGCGCGCCTGATACCCCCGGCTGGCGAACGTCGACCTCTACCCCCAAGCCCCAACATAATAATGGTCTACCCCCAAACAAAGAGCCGCTAACGCACACAGCTACAAGATTCATTTTTTATTTGCCGCTTGTATCTGTGGTTGCTGCTTATTGTTCTACTCACTGCTTTACGCGAGTAAAAGGTATCTAACACGTGCGGTTGGATAGCAGCACAACCATAACAGTGTGTGCCACAGCGGAGGGGATTGAGCGTGTTTTCACCTCGGGAAAATCCTCGTGAAATGGCATTTTTTCGAGTATCTCAAAATTATGAATTCGTAGATACTTTCCGCTCCCAGGTGTTAAAATTGCAATATCACATCGATAATGTATGTATGCATGATATGAACATACCAGATAAGGGGGAAGTCTCAAAAAAGTTCCGACAATTATCTGCACGTGTCGATTTTCGGTTATGTTGTTCTTCGATTCATGCCATCCATCATAGTTGCCGCCCGCGCCATTTGTTTCTGCCGTTTTTATTTTTTTTTTTAATTTTAAATTATTTGCGCTTTCATGTTGAGTCATTCCTACTCGTTGTTCTTCTATCCGCTCTGTTTATTCAATCCAACAGCGACAAAAGAAGTGAGTGGCAGATTAGCGATGGTTTGTTGTTGATGGCGCGTTTTTTTTTTTTGGAAACGAAGATACGCGTGTACTCTCGTACAGCTACCGTGACTATATTTTGATATGCGAAATTGTATGACCGGTGGTGGCGCGGTTAATCTCGATGCCATAAATACATTGACAACAGCCTTGAAGTTTTCAAAAGCAGTCAATGGTCATGCAGATAGATTCACTCGTTTTGGATGTTGATACTCATACATATGTATGTATGTATATGTATTTATATATCTATTGCCGGTAGACGCATGCATACAATTTACTCAAATTAAGTTGCTAATGTAGATTAACCCGACTCTGTTTTCATTGTTATTGTATCTCAAATGCATTGGGAGCTACACTTAAAATGTAAAAGCGCCTGACATTCACAAGGAGTCTGGACTGTTTGTTTGGCACATATAACTTTATGTGCAACTTTTATGTCCAACTTTGTCATGCCAACTTTTTTTTTTTTTTTACTAAACATTTTGGAACATCCGTTCTGTGTGTCGGCTTAGCTTTCAAGTTGAGGGAAATACTTCCTTATACGGGCGGGCATCTTTTAGCTTGAGTGCCGAAAAGTAAAAACGTTTTCCCTTTTAGGTAATTTATCTTCACATGTATCGCTGCTGGTGGTGTCACTTTAGCGCAATTTTCTTGCGCGTTTCCTGGGCTTAGAGACAAAAAGAATTTCCTTTTGTCTACTTCTGCTGTAACTTAGGCCTGCAACCCACGCCAAACTAAACAAATTAAAGTTGTAACGATTCAAAAGCATTTAATTTGACAATCACTTAATCACTGTTATCTCAATATATCTGTGGTCACAAACCATAACAGCCAAAGTCGAGTTAGGACGAAATTGAGTTATAAGTTTCAGTGGATTCACAATGCTTTAATGATTTTTTTTTTTTTTGTAGAATATTAGCAATAAAATGGCTCTTAAGTTTCTGGAACATAGGAAAAACCTAACAGCTTAAGTCGATTTATGAAATACAAGACCGATTTAAAACTTCAAACTGTTCTCCTGAAAAATGTGCAAAATCGACTTTGGCTGTTATGGTTTGTGACCACAGATATTATGCTAATATGCTAATATCTGCAGGTATGTCATGCTTTACGTTATTGTTTTAGAGTTTAGACAAAAGAAAGTAGAAAAAGTTGATTTAATTCTAATTAACTTTAAATTCACTAGGGTTCCCGTGCGAGAACTCTTGCAAAAGAAAATCCAAACTGCCCATATGATTTCCATCTGTCAACAAATATTTCCTATATGAATTCCATACAGCAAATATATCAATCAAAAGTAATTAACTCTTAAATCCTACGGGAAGTGTTTATTCTTTTTGGGTAAAATATTTGTTTTAATCGGTTTTTTAATTTGTTAAAATTTATAAATTGAAAGTGCAATTCGTCAGTGCTTCAGGAAATTTTCTTTCTTTTGACACCACATTTATTAAGATTGGTTAAGTATGAGAGCCACAAATGGTACCTACGAGTATACTTTAGAAATAATATATGTACAGTGGACGTCCAGTATAACGAATGATATAATGTTTGAGGTCATTCACTATATCGAGCGCGTTCATTATATCGATCGATTTTTTTATACTTTTTGTAGAAGAAGTCATTAAAAAATATGTTTATTTAGACGTTTTTATATAATGTTAAATTGAATAGATGATGGTCCTGCCATTTCAGTTTACAAATTTTGTAAATGATATTGAAAAAAAAAATCACCGATAAAACTTTGTTTTACTGCAAAGTTTTTTTCTTAAAGCCGTCTCAACGTGAACCTGTCTGTCATATCGGCATTGACTTGTTGTCCCCATCATAACACACCAGCTAAGCAACTGGCTGCTTAGGCATGCTTTATTGGAGCTCCAAGAATACTGATACCGTCACCTAACTCATCTTCGCTTTCAGATTTTACTTCAACAGTGTCATCGTATGCTTGTTCTTGTGAATTTGTTTCAGTATTGTTCTAAGTTTCTAGGTCTTTGTTGGTAGCACGTTGCTGAGCGAAAAAGATGCGAATTAAATTTCGAAAGTGATTAATATAAATGAAGTGGGTTACCTTCGGGAAAACACGGTTAACAAGACTTAAAGTACCCTGCATTGCCAAAACTTCGTCATCTTGCCGTAATAATGAAAGTGGAATTTCATCCTCCTGAGTCTGTAACCAAAATATTTCTCCAACATTTTTGAAGTATTAGACTCGCGAGTTTATTCCATTCTCGGTCCATAAGGACAATTGCATCAAAGAGTTTGAATTCTCTTAGCGCAGTAGTGATGTCTGGAGTAGCCAAAAGTAACCGTATTCAATCAAGTAGGCGATGAGTGGAAGAAGAAGACAAACAACATGGTACACTGGTCCCTCGCTTTGTGCGACTTTTTCTTTTTCAATTGAATTGTTTTGGAAATATATAGGGTGAGTAGAAATTATTAAGTTTACATAATTTCGTTAACGAATTTCTATGCGTCTACCAGAAATGACACCGCGTGGAACAGAGCAGCTCTCTATTGACCTTAAAAATTTGGTGATAACATTTTCTAAGGAAGGGAAATCCATTCGAGAAGCGGCGAAACTAGTCGACAGAAGCCCTGCAACGGTAAAATTTTTAGAAAAAAATAAAACCTCCGGTAAAAGAGAAAATCGGTTTAGAAGTGGACGCCCCATGTACCTTTACTGAAGGATAAAGCGAATTATTGTCCGAAAAGTAAGGAATGATCCTTAAAAAAAGTAGCCCAAAACTACAACCAGAGATTACCAAAGAAGCAGGAAAGCAGTGCAATCTCCAAACTATTCGTCGTGTCTTGCGCGATGCTGGGTATAACGGTCGATCCATCAGGAAAAAACCTTTTGTCAGCTATGTGAATCGTAAAAAGCGAGTTGAATTTTCTAGAAACTTTCTAACGTCTGATATTACCTTGTGGAACACAGTTATATTTACAGACGAAAGCAAATTCAACATTTATGGCTCGGATGGACGCATCAACGTAAGGAGAAAAACAAATACAAAGCTGAATCCAGAGAATACGGCTGGAACCATATAACATGGTGGTGATTCCGTTATGGTTTGGGGGTGTATGGCGGCCTCTGGCGTGGGTTATTTGGTGTTTGTAGAAGGAAGCATAAATCATTTTGAATGTTTGAATATCCTAAAAAAACTATCTCTATCAGAGTAAGCAGAAATTGGCATTGGAAGGGTCGTTCGTCTTTCAGCAAGATAATGACCCTAAGCATAGTTCTCAAATAGTTAGAGAATAGCTGCTATACCATATACGCAACCAGCTTAAAACACCAACCCAATCACCAGACTTGAATGCTATTGAGCTCTTGCGGGATCACCTCAAACGCCAAATACGAAAACATGATATTCGAACAAAAAATCAGCTTGAAGCCATTATTCAAAAGGAATGGGCCAAAATAGGCCTCGACGCGTCGCGACGTGACCCAAAAGCTCGTCAATTCAATGCCATCCAGAATAAACGCTGTTATTAACTCTAAAGGATATCGTGCTTGGTATTAAATTTCATTTTTTACTTCAATATCATGTCTTTTTTGTTTTTTCTTTGAGGTGTATACTTACTTTTGTGATGTGTTTTTTTATGAATATTGCTTAATTTTAATATCTTTGTTGCTTTTTTTTGTTTTTTTTTTTTTTGTTAATTTTACTTTTAATATAAAGTGCCTATAATAGTTGCTAAATAAGTGCATATCACTTATTTGGCTTAAATTTATTTGAGTGGTTGTTTTCGTTCAATACACTTCGTATACCGTACTGTATACTTACTTTTGTGATTAACTGTATGTTGTTTTTTAAGTAGAATATTTTGGGTAAAAAAAAACTCAATGGAATTCATAAAATTCAATCTCTATGCATGAATTTAGTCAGGTGTCTAGGGTGGCCTAAAACTTGGTCTGCAGCTGCAGTGTACATAAATAAATCAGTGCGTTAAGGCTATTCAGATCATTTCAATCATCATCAGCATCTGAAATTAAGAAGTTGAATCAAAAAGCTTTTCTTGCATGAAAAAGTAGGAGTACCTACATACATACATATGTTTCTGATTTGATTTGTTTTTTTTTTTTTGTGATTTAACATCGATATCAAGTTGGAAACCCAAAAATCGTATTGCCCATTGTTAGGCGTTAAGTGGTGTCTCAAAAATCAATGCATAATTTTAGGCGGTTATCTTCATACTTTGGTATGAATGAATTAGAAGTTTGAAGTGGAGACTATTACGTGCTATACTACTATAGAATGTGAGGTAGGACAGTACAGTAGTTTGTAAACATTTTAAAATTCCAAGCAACTATGCACCCAGCTGATCCGTTGTCCATTTTAAGTCTCAAACAAATACACATCGCTCTGAAGTTGGCGGCGTAAACACCCCAGCCAAATATAATCAAAATAAACGGCTACTTCAGTTAATGTTCCATTGTGTCTGTCAACTCTTGATAACGACACAGATTGAATACAAATAGAAAATTATTTATTTTTATTTTAAAATTAAACGCTATAATTTGTCAACACATTCCGATAGCCACACATGAGTATTATTGGCAATAAATCATAACAAAAACAGTAAATAATATTTTCATCTTCTCTGGAACTCAAATTGTGGTGTGTCCTTAAATTTAATTGTTAAATTCACCACGTATTGCAAATCTTCGAATGGGAATTTCGTTGAAATACGATAATTGCGAATTGTTCTCGCAATGATTACCTTCAGGAGCATGGTTGCATAACGCCATCCTGGAAATAAGGATAATAATAATCAAATGCCTTGAAATAGCCGCCAGTTTGAAGGTGACAGTAGTTTAAACGTCATCTCTGATTGAAACGACAATCGTTCGATGTTATTAGGCAATTTCACTTACCTATGCAGTTCCTAGGACCTTTTGAAAAGGGTATAAAAGCATATGGATGCTTGTCGGCCAAGGTACCTGGGAGGAAATTATCCGGATTGAAAGATGTTGCATTTGGTCCCCAGAAATCCTTTCTTCTATGCAGATTGAAAATGTCAACAATTAGCTGTGTACCTTTTGGAATAGTTAGGTCCTTTGTGACGTACACGTCGGCAGTTGCACACCGTGCGATCACAGGCACTGTAGCTGCCACACGAAAAGTTTCATTGATCACCATATCCATGTAGATCATCTTTTGTAGATCCTCATAGTTAACGTCAAAGTCCTTCTCTGGATAAATTGAGAGGACTTCATCGAAAAGCTTCTCTTGGTATTGTGGATGCATTGCCAGCATCATTAGCACGGAAAAGAGTGTTGTTGCTGTTGTTTCGAACACCTGAGAAATAAGTTACTTTTAAAATTAGTTTATATTAAGACTTCGTACAAGGGCAGTGGGTACCATAATTACGAGCTTTAATGCGCCTTTGTTTGGCTTAAGGCAGAGACAATTATATATATATTAGGCGTGTTTTTTTTTGTAACCAATATAGACTTCGACAAAGCTTTCACTGCAAAAATAAGACTCGATAATTATCGAGGCGAAGGTTTTGTTGTATTTTACATGTGTAAACATGCTGCTGAAACATGTTTAGCCTATACAGGTTACAAAAAAAAAACACGCCTATTATATAAGCGTGAGACATTTCTATATAATTGTCTCGGCTTAAGGGGTTACATGGGTTTCACGGATTTCAAAAATTGAATTCTACAACATCTCTAGAATCTGGTCCTAAATTTTCAAGTCGATCGGAGTAATAGTTTCGGAGATAGAGCCCTTGGGAAGTTGCGCGCTCAAAGCAGTTCTATTGTCACTTAATATTTAACCCTTAAATGCCCAGTGTATCTTGAAAGATACAACCATTCAAAACATGATATCTTCGTTAATATTAGCATTTAAGCTTCGAAGTTTATATTTTTGGGTTTATTGATCAATAACTTGATAAAAATTTTTTTTTATTTCTTTTCGCCACCTGATTCAATATTTATGTTTCATTTAACATATAATATATTTTTCCCAAACAAATCGGTGTCGTTGGGCATTTAAGGATTAAAACGCGTTTTTTTCGAAACTGTATTTTCAAAGTCGGTTGTCAAGATTTCTCGAAAACTACTGAATCGATCTTAATGGCATTTTACACACGTCTTCGAGATATTATTGACAAGGACTTGGACGAAGGATTTTTATTTTTTTTTTAATGCAACTATTTTCAAAAAAGAAATGTAGAGCAAATTTTACCGACATTTTTAAATTTTTTGTAAAAATGTCTGCCAAAAATCCAATTTTCACTTTTTTGTTTTTTCCTTCTTTCAAGTTCTAGTTTAAGGTATTAACTAAAATACGTATTAAATATTTTTATTTATTTTTTTTTTTTTTTGACTTCCGTTGATCCTGTCATGAGTTCTGCTGTCAACACGCAAGCACCTTTTTTCCGTGGGTTCACCGGAAATGACGTCACAGCGACAGAGTTTTAAATATATTTCTACAAAAATTTCAGAAATTCTTTTTCAAATGTGTGTATTTAAGGCAGTAAAAAGTTTGAATGAAATATCTCAGTTTTTATATAAAAAAAAATTGTTAAAAACAAGCCGTTTTTTACCCGAGGGAACCCATGTAACCCCTTAATAAATTAGCCTTTTTTACTTCACAACTTCATTGCTGTCAGCAATGACATGGGTTTAGATTTAAAAATTATATTTGTTTTGTCGATTTCGGTATGCCATAGAACTCAACGGTATCAAAACAGTGAGGAAGTCATGCATTTCTTCAGATGAAGAACCTTTATCAAGCTTTTTTTCATTGTGACTATGGGTATGTTCAGAAATGTCACTATTTGCTTTGAAACTGTACCTTTTTTTTTATTCACATTAGTGCACTAGGAACAGCTTCTTTACAAAGTGTTCATTTGACATTAAAAGTGTTGCCAGCTTTTACTTTTTTGAACTTGATACAAAACTGATACAATGCTTTCGAATTTTACTGGATAACGTTACGATAGTTCTAAGCGCTAATCAGACATTTAAACTTATTAAAAATTAATTCCCATACTTACAGCGTAAATCATAGCGCTGGATTCACCAAAGAAATCATCCGCGTCGAATTGCCCGTTAAGATACAAATCTATCACATGCTCAATAAAAATATGCTTTTTCGATTTTTTGATACTAATATCTTCGTTTGTATCATCTTCTTTGGCACTGTTTTCTATTGATGGTTTGTTGGCTTGTTCTTCTAATCTTTCTGTTAACTTTAAGCGTATTACCTAGAATTGCAATTGATGAAATTAAATTATTTTGAAAAGAATGAATTTCATTTATGTACTTCGTCTACAAATCCGTCGACAATCTTCTTTGCTTCTTGATATGGTTTGTACATGCTTGTTAGGCGAAATACCGGATCAATACGTAGCCATGGCTTTATAAGGCGATTCATAGTTGTAGTTAGAACTCTAAAAAGAAGAAAAAAAGCAAGTGACTGCCATCAATAAGGCCTTTGAGCTTAGAAAAATGAATTTTTATAAATTTCTTTAGTCAAAGTCAAAGTTGTCAAAGTTGTCGCTTTAAGTTCGGTTCTTTCCGCTTTGCATCTCGCGCATCAGGGTGAACAAAACCGTTGTAAAATGGGATGTGTTCATACTGTCACACTTTATTTAAACTGTCAAAAAGCTGTAAACAAATAGTGGCTACAACTTTACAGACTTTTCAATAGCTACATTCTTGAATATCAAAATACTTTTCTCACATTTTTGTATATGGCAACAGTTTCACACTCCTTTCTCGATATTCTTTTCCATCTAATCCCATTGTTGTTTCTATATACAAAAAAAATTATTATTACAAAAACTAAATGCATTGCGTTATTAATTTAATTACCAATTGAAACTCTCAGCGTGCAACGATATATTGGTGATGACAGATCAGATGGACCACACCCCACCAGCTGGTCTAACTCTTCAAGAAAATCATTAGTTCCTTCGTTAAAAATTGGAAAAAAGGACACCAGGAGGCTATGATTGAACGCTGGATTAAGTAGTTTCCTGTGAATATCACTTTTTGGAGCTAAATTTGGGGAAAACAATTTTTTTGAAATTTGACAGTTTAATATTTTTGCAAAAGAGACACTCGTACTTACGATCAATTGTTAGTAATCCAGCACCTAAGGATTCAACAAATACATCGTATATGTATGGCTTGTCCACACAATGTGGTGATGTTAGAATCTTCTCGGCGACAACCGGATCATTGGTTGAGAGGAAAGGAATAGGTCCTGCCCACGAAAATCCTGTATTGGTTTTGTACTTTTCAGACATTCTCAGAAGCTCAGGAAGTAGCGCTGGAATTAAAAAGGTACTTTAAATTGCGAGACGAATTTCTAGGATTATGCCAAATCTGTTTTAAACTTCAAAATATTATTATTGGCGTTATTCGAACAACAGACACCGATATTGTGGGTAAGAAGTCCATCGTCTGTGACCACACTTGATTTTTACTCGTTCATCGCGGGCACGTATCGCGCAAATCGTACCACGAAAGTGTGAAACGCCAAAAAGGGGAACTGCAAGGACTTCTTAAAACCGATGAACACTTAGCTTACCACAGTTAAACACTCTTTTTCTACGTTAACTCCTTTTAAATCACTTGTTCTTAGAAGAAGAAAAAAAGAGCTAGGCCCGAACCTACCTTCTAACGATTGCAATTTAAGTGCAATTCCCAGGATTGGCCATCCTATAGGTCCAGGCACTTTCAATGAAAATAGATAAAATTTTCTTCTAGACCAAAGAAAGTATAGCCACAGTACAACAACGACAACCAAAAGAATTATTATCCCAACCGACATGTTATCTTAAGCTTACACCCGCTCACGATCAACTGTGGATTTGATTTTATAACCATTTTGGAAGAACCCACTGCAGTATGATTGATCGCAGACGCAGACAAGTTAATATAAAAAATAACAAAATATATATTTCTAACCGGTCGACAATGGATGTGTTTTGACTATTTTGAAGCGTAGCTTCGCATTTGCGCTTACTCGTACCCCATTGTATTTTTATTAATTTGTTTTTTCTGTTGTACGGGTATATTGAATATTAGTTGCGTAAATACATACATATTGTTATTCAATATTTTGGAGTTGCGCAATTAAATGATTTGTTTTTTTTTGTATTTAAATGCATATTTACTTCAATTGATTTCAGGTTCAAGGACACGGCAATTATTTTTTTTGGACGGGTGGATTTTTTTTCACATGTACAAGTATTCGATTATTTTAGCCCGACTCTCGGTGGAAATTGGTAAGAGGTTTGCCATTTTATAAAAAGATTCTATTCAAAAGAATTAAACCAAAAAGATTCTGGACAAACTTACGAGTACTTACTTACTTAGGTGGCGCTACAGTCCAGGGTGGACCAAGGCCTCAACCAACAGCCCTTTCCAGTTAGCCCAGTTTTAAGCTAACTGCCTCCAATTGTGCCCTCCAAGTTGTTTGACGTTCGTTTCCACTTGTGCGCCCCACCTTAGGCGAGGTCGTCCTCTGCTGCACTGACCATCCGGGTTGGATTCGAATACTCTGCGGTCCAGAGCGGTGATGTCCATTCAATCTACATGTTCTAGCTATCTGAAACGTCCAATGCACAGTCTTTGAACCAAGTCAATGTCCTTATATAGCTCGTTTAGTTCATGGTTAAATCTTCTCTTCCAAAAGCCTCCAAAAACCTCCAAAGTAAATGGGACTAAATATCTTACGAAGGATTTTTCTCTCGAAGCGACTAAGGTTATCTGCATAGTGTAGCACAGCACCTACCCGGGCTGCGAAAAAGAAGACGAAAGTATGAAACACTTCCTCTGCGATTGTCCTGCTTTATGTTTAATTAGTCAAAAATACCTGGGAAGGCACATCCTACCCGGGCTGACATCGCTCAGATCTATCGATTTCTCGAAAAAAACTGGAGTTCACACGACACACAGATCGCTTTTCTTGAATCCTCTTTTTCCTTCTAACCTTTCCATTCCATCCACAAATACTCCTTTCACCTATACAAACCCAAACCCTTTTCTTTCTCAAAACTGTTTCATAGAGGGGAACACAATGGGCCAGACTCGCCGAGAGGTTTTTCCTCACCCTCATAAGCCAACCAACCAAGGATATCTTCATTCGGTTTCGATATGGCCCATGCTTCAGCTCTATATAGCAAGACTAGGATGATAAGGGTCTTATATAGAGTCTCCTTAGTTGATCGGGAGGGGGCTTTACTACTCAATCGCCTTCGAAGCCCAAAGAAACAGCGATTGGCAAGAGTGATCCTTCGTTTGATTTCCGACGAAATGTAATTTTTGATGTTAAAGCGGAGCCGAGGTTGACGAAGTCCTTTACTACCTCAAAGTTGTAACTGTGTGACGTTCTTTCCAATTCGTCGATGTAAGATGTTGCTTTTTGTTGACAGCATATATTTTGTTTTGCCCTCGTTTACCGCTAAACTCATTTTAGGCGCTTCCATTTCTATGCTCGCATACGCACCAGTGACAGCTGGACGTCGCTGCCGTTGCGTCGGCGTATGCTAGTAATTGAACGGACTTTTGAAAGATCGTTCCTTGTGTTTTGGCTTGTGAGTTTCGAATAATTTTTTCAAGTATGATCTTGAAGATGTCGCATACCAGTGCGTCACCTTGTCTGAATCCTTTTTTGACATCGAAGATCTCGGTAAGGTCATTACCGAAGTTGATGGTGCAGCCAGCTTCCTCCATCGCACAGATGAATGACTTTGGCAAGAATGTCAAAACTGGTCATGTCTCTAAACAGTTCATCTCTTCAGATGCTGTCAGTCATAGGCAGCCTTGATATCGATGAACAGGTGGTGGGTATCGATTTGGACTTCTTGGGTTTTTTTTTTTTTTCTGTCCTAAAACCGCACTGATAGGGGCCAACCATGTTGTTGACGAAAGGTTTCCGGCGTTCAAATAATATGGCAGATAAGATCTTGTAAGCGATGTTGAGGAAACTGACGACACCTTTCTTGTGGATCGGGCAAACAATGCTGAGATTCCATTCATCTGGGATTCTTTTATGTGACCAAATCTTAGAGATGAGTTGGTGTATGCTCAATAACAAGTTATCTCCAGCTGCTTTAAATACTTCTGCGAGTAAACGGTCAAGTCCAGCAGCCCTGTTGGACTTAAGCTTGGATATTGCTTTTCTCACTTCGTTTTGATCAGGTGGATGGGAGTTTTGACTATCAGCCTGACACCCAAGTGTTGGTCTTCATCGCCCTTATACAGTCTGCAGAAGTAGTTTTTCCATATTCTCAGCACCGACTGTAGTTCTACTACAAGGTTTCTGTACGAGACTTGTTTTGCTGACGCATTCTTTACCTTCTGATAAAACGTCCAATTGATCTCAT
The DNA here is from genome assembly GCA_949775065.1 of Brachyopa scutellaris. NCBI lineage: Eukaryota > Metazoa > Arthropoda > Insecta > Diptera > Syrphidae > Brachyopa > Brachyopa scutellaris. The sequence continues at coordinate 14,625,177 of OX459113.1, forward strand.
AGACCGAAATTGAGGGATTGAAGGGGACCAAAAGAGGTTCAAATCTTTCGATGAAATTGAGAATCTCGCTGGACTAGAGACTTTAAGAACTTCGCCTGGAATTAGGATTTATTTATGGAAATGTTGTCTCCTTAGGGCACATCGTAGTGCCATGCAGTCACATAAAATATTATATTCTGCAGTTTCGCCATCTTCCATGAAGAGACGATATTCTGTTTCCTCAATGAAAGCTATTTTGTTTAGATGATATCGAAGATGACAATACCCTATTAGAAATCCCACTAATTTAGCGTTGCCATCTGTCCAAGTTTTCTCGGACATGTACTCTTTTTCGCCTATGCGGGGGACGTCCGAGATAGTTTTTCTAAATTGTCCGCGTTTGTCCGGATTTTCCATTATTTACCAATTTAAGAATTCTAATATTCTATCTATTAGGTAATTTGTGTCCCAAAATGCACGCAAGATTTGATTCTATCGCCATTTATGCGCTAAATTGTTGTTAAGGAAAAAAAATTGTTTGGCAATATTTTTAAAATAATATCACCTTCAGCGATTAGGCTCATTCTAATCCTGATAACTTTGTAAGTCGTCAAAATTGTCAAAGGGGTTCAGAAAATCCACGAGTGAATGCGTGTCACTGTTTGGTGCGGATTTTGGGCTAGAGGCATCACCGGACCATTCATAGCTCGCTATCGCGATAATCCATTTTGTTTGCATCTAAAATCTAAGAAATAGATATGGATGAGATGTGTTTTCAACAAGACGGTGCCACACAGCCCGTGAATAAATAATTCAATTACTGCATGAATCATTTCCTGGTCGAGTAGTTTTCCGTTTTGGTGATCAGAAATGGCCGCCTGGATCATACGATTTAACGCCGTTGGAATTTTTTGTTTGGGTTTTTTTGCCAAAAAGTCCACACTATAAATTGTTTAATATTTGAAACATGAAGTACCGCCATAAATTAAACTGAAACTTAACATTTTTGGATCCAATTTTGACCGGGAAAGTCCGGGATTTTCATGCTCGTTAGCTAGTTTCTTCAAAATGTTTCTGGCAACCCTACACTAATCTCTTAATATCTTCCCTACTGAGGAGTAGGTGTTATATGGATTTATTATGGAAGAGTTTAATGGCACTTTTGGCCTGACGAAGACCCCAACTTTTGATTTTTATGTTTATAGCTGAGTTCGGAATATCGCAAAACGGCCAAACATTTTTTAGCCAGATCGCTGGCTTTTTCATTTGCATCACCCACCAAAGTATGACTTTGTTTATATGGGAGGGACTGTTTTTAATTCTTACAAGCTTTATATTAACTTCACTTTCTGTGAGCATGGAATCTAGGAATTGATTTTACACCCACTTCCAGATTTCCGATTATGCTGAAATGTTGCATGTCCGGTGACAACTCAATACAGTATATTTCATGATCTTGTAAATCTTTCTGGCGGACGCCCTAAGATGATGGATTACCGTTAGCTTCACGACCTCCTTAATATGGATATCAAATTAAAGGGATTGACAAGCAGAATTAGACTAGCTAAGTGACGTCATTCTCAATTCAATACGGTGGACGCCCCAAGATGGCGAACTAGCTTTTTCATTACAACCACCATGGCATGGGTATCAAATGAAAGGGCGAGTAGAATCTCAAACATGCTGAGTAAACTTTCTCATATCCAAACCACCCAAGCTAATATACGTATCGACGTAAATTTGTAAAAAAATAATGCAGATACTATAAAGTAGAAAATAAATACATATAAACATAAAAAATATTTTTTTAATTTAATGAACTAATCAGTAAAAAAAAATATTTTTATATGTGACTATTAATTAAAGCTTGGGGCGCTCAGGCACGAGCAACACATGCACGATGTGCAACGAGGACGAAGAATCAACAGAACACGCTAGCTGTAGCTGTTTAATCAGAGCACTTCATCATCATTTAGACAAATTCTGTCAGCTCGTTTATCAAAGAGATTTCTGGTTTATCTGGTATCATGATGGACCTATACGCTACACACCTCATATGTACATTTGTATGTATAAATGGAGAAAATCCCATTAATCCGCAGTGACATGGTCCCACCTCTTCCAACAATCTACAAAGATTTTAAAAAAAAATTTGTCGCCCCAAGCTTAAATAGTCACATGTTGGTGACTCGGAAAAAAAATTATTTTTTTTACTTTTTAGTTTAAAGCTTGTTTTAAAAAATTATTTTTTATCTTTATATTTTTATTTACAAAATGAGTATTTACTGTAGCAGTATTAAAGCAGTTCGGGATTGATTTGGAGACAATAGGTTTAACCGCATTTCATCTGAAATAAGTAGTTGATGACCCCTGCATCAGTCTTTCGGCATGTAAAATGTCCCATTTTCACTTTGCCAATATGCCCTTTATTCTTATTGCATTGTGGGGTAGGTGTAGTAGCCAGTGAAACACGTCTCTACTGCCTGGTGTCTGTCAGTCGGGTGGTTCTAGTTATTTACTCAAACATCAATTGTTCAAGCTTAAATTATAAAATAGTGTAGCCAGATACTTCAGTAGGCTTCCTTCTTTTTTAAGCCTTGTTAAAAGTTATCATCTAGAGTAGGAGTAGGCACTAATATGTAGTGCTGATTTTGTCTATCTCTGTGCTTCGGATGATATTTTTAGGTGAATTAGTCCCTTAACCTTTGTAAGGTTATATTTTAACACGAAAGTGTCTAAAATTTAATAACTATTCCTTATATTGCCTTTAGCCAAACAAACATAAAACTTGTGCTATAAATCACTTGTTTTCCGACTTATGATTTTAATCAAAGCTACTAAAATACCTGTTTCCTACTAACTGCCTTTTCTCTTTGCCACTACTTCTGATTAGTGCTATATATTGTGCAATGTAATATTTGTAGTAATCTGGTGGGGATATGAGTACATATGTAGGTACGTAATAAAAAAAACACCCCTTTCCCGCCCAGATAAATAATGTCAATGCATTGTCTGGTGACTAGGTACTATTATAGGCTAATGTAATATTACACAATAGGTTATATAAAATAAAAATAGCTTTGTTTAAGAATGCTCTAAAAACACGAACACCCTATTGTGTCTAATTTTATTTAATGGAGCTCAATTTGTTTGACTGTGAAATCTACGTAGACAGACTTCTGTTTGCTTTCGGTTGCTCAGGAAATTGTTACTGCTGATTTCACACGCAATTACAGGCCGAAGCAAATAATGTGGACATCAACTTTATACGCACAAAAGTTGTGCGTTGTATAGCTAGATCTTTTAAATCATAATTAAATCTCTTATTCGGAGTTGGCTTTTAAAAGAAAGCCAGGAGAGGAAGACTCTAAAAAAAAAAAAAAAAAATAACCAAATGCGAGTTTTAGTTTCATTTGAATTAATCAGAATGTCTTACGCATCTCTGTTCATATCATAGCTTCAGGCGCAATCCATTAATTACAAGCCTAAAGCTTGAACGGAAAAAAAACACATCGGCGGTCATAAATGAGTTTGTAATACCTTCGCAGCACTTAGAACGTGATGGCTCATTAGCAGTCTTCAAATAATATAAAGAAGAGGTTAGTCCGAAATAATACAAGGCATGGTTGTGACGAAAAACCGGAGCATCTATTATAGATTTTATCATGGACCTTTTATTAAAGGAAAATGTCGCAAAAATTTGTTAATCAGACTAACGATCGACTGCAACTAAACCAATGATATGGATTCAACCGTAAAGATAACCGTCTATTTTGATCATATGCATGTATTAACAAAGAAACCATTGTGAACAAATTCAAATAAATGGGCTAACATTACTGGCGCCACATGTTTCGTAGGAACAACAAAGTGAATTGAATGCTCGCCATCAGTCAAACATAGAAACTTTCGGCATCTACATACTCATACATATGCACATCTCTTGTCTAATTGGCGAGTTACTGGTACAACACGCGGAGTTTTTAGCGTTAGAGGTCAGTTCGAAAACCAGCTTGTTTCAAAAAAAAACTTACAGCAGATGCCACTACCAACATTTTTCATTTTTAACGAGCATTTTCAAATTTCAATTGCGGAGACTATTGGCTCTATTACATATTATGTAAGTAGCTAAAGTTTTATATTTACATATGTACATACATCGAAAATAAAAGAGTTGATCCTTTCGATATTTTCTATGGCGTTTGGATTCTTAAATATAATATCATGAAATAAGATATTTTTGAAGATGATTTCCACAATTTTCAAAGGAAACGAAGCAGCAGACGAACTGGCCAGGAAAGGCTCTGATATGGATATCACACTAGCTGATAGACAGGTCTTACCGGTTTTCAAAACAGCTAAAAAGCTAGTAGACCGCACCACCACCAATTTAGCCGAAGACGGATGACGCAACGCTAGCGATTGTGCCATAGCACGCAACCTGTGGCCCGCAGTGGATCAGAAGAGAACAATATTCCTACTTTCTATGAGGAGAAGCCAAATCTATGTACTCAATATAGGAATAGGAAACATGGCCAGAAGATACGGCATTTTTTACAAATGACTTCTGTAGAAGCAGCATGGATGCATGGCCCGGCTCTTCAAGAACCCCTGTATGGGAGCACGGTTCTTCGACTGCCTGATGCCCTGGCTAAGATACCGATTACAAACCTAGTAAGATTTATTAAAAGATCGAAATGGTTTTGTTAAATGCTGGTTTCTATATGCACAAATAATGTATTCATAATGGACCCTTATGGCCTTTCGGTGAAATTGCATCTACTGCAAACAATCCTCGTAAACTAACATGGGCAGGGGAGCACATCAACTTTATTTAGTTGGGCATCATAATTATTCGATTTTCGTTTTAGAGACTCGCTAGATGGAAAAATCAGCGAATGACACAAACCTCCCGAAGATGCCTGTCTTCAAGGGATCGCACATATAGTCGTTCAACTTATCAGCAATTTATTATTTTTCTGTATTCGGCCAGACTCATTATAAAGGAAATGGATTTTATAAGCCAGTGCAGAACCATTTTGATTGAAAGTTCTATTTGAATAGCCTGATACTTTTAAGCTGATAAGAATATGAGTAGATACTCCTACAACTTTGATCTTACTCGTAGCTATAAAGTTCAAATGTTTGTCCACAAGTAAGAAGTTTCAAAACAATATTTTGATTTGATTTTAGGCCCGTTTTCTGGGTAACTTCAACCTCACCCCCTTAACATTAGCTGCAATGCTATTCTTGTTTCTTTAGGTGGCGCTATACAGTTCGGGGTAGACAGGGGCCTGCTTTTCGCAGCCATTTGTGTGTGCGTGTTATATTTTTTCACGAATGGAAGGGATCTACAGTGTTTTTCCGATTCATCTTGACAAATGATACTCTTTCAATGGTTGTCAGACATTCGAAAGAGGTGGCACCGTGAAAAACTTTTAGGTGCTCTGCTGGGATTGACCCCGGGGCAGCATGCGTATTAGTTCGAAACACTTACCACGGCGCCACGGTGCTATAATGTTCTGACTGATTCAAAAAAATTAGTTGTGAAAAGTATAATGTACATATTCAATTTAAGTTAAAAAATTAATTTCGGTCGCTTTTAGTGAAAAAAAAAACTCAAAGGTTACGTAAAATTTCGTGCGAAATCAAAATCACACAACACATGGGGACGCTAATTGTGTCCAAGTAAAATTGAGAGTGCTAAACAACTGTACAGTACATGTACAATCTATGAATCAGTCTTATTTATGTATGCATCTACATATGCATATATATGTATGTATGTTACTTTACTTACATACATCGTCATCAGCTCTGAAAATTGAAAGTAATTTCAACTTAATAAATTATTAAAATTTCAGATCAACAATTGTGAAAATCATAGGTTGCCAACCTTTTCATATTTTTTTTTTCCTTAGGTGGCGCTACAGTTTTGGGTGACTACTTCTCGCAACCATTTGTGTGTGGGTGTTATATTTTTGCATGAATGGAAGAGACCTAAAATTTTTCCCGACTCCAAACGGCGAGAAATGAAACAAATTTGAAAAAATATCAGAATTACATGTTCCAATCTTTCACCACTTTCGTTCATCTCTCTATCGCACAAGAAATATTCCCCTCTATTTGCAAGAGCTCTTACATAATCCCTCTTCACAAAAAAAGGTCGTAAGAATAAAATGTCCAACTATCGGCCCATCGCCAAGCTCTCCTGTATACCTAAACTTTTCGAAAGCATTGTCTACGACATAATGTCTTTCCACTACAAGTCTATTTTTACCCCTAACCAGCATGGATTTCTTAAGGGCAGATCTACTACCAAAAACCTAACTGAATTTATATCGGGTTCTCTGTGAGCTCTTGAAGACGGCAATGAAGCTTATGTAATTGACACTGACTTTAGTAAGGCATTTGAAAGAATTTCACACAGCATTATCCTTTTCAAATTCAAAGCTCTTGGCTTTCACACAAGGTTCATTATTTGGATTAAATCTTACTTGAAAGTTGAAAGAATGCAAATATCAAGTGCTCTTTCGGTCCTTTGTGCCCAAATTCTTCACGGCCACCTCTGCAGTCTCACAAGGTAGCCACCTTGGTCCTTTGCTATTTTTTTCCCAATCAATGATGTGGATTGCATTATTTTTAACTCTTATTTACCTACATATACATACCTCGATGATATAAAAATCTATAGGTTCATAAGATCTCCCGCCGACTGCCGCACTAACTCCAAGACGACCTGAATAGGTCAATGCCAGGCTTATCAGGCTTCCTAGGTTAGGTCTTTCTGGTAGACTCCAAGTAAATGGGTAATATTCGGATAACCTTTTACTGGAACACAGCCAGCTAGAGGAGCTTAGCGCCTTTTGAACTGCCTACATTTGCATTTGGGTATAGCACTTTAAGGTATTTTACAATTCGTCAAGCACTTAGTACTACTCTACCTATCCCTAAAGTAAAATCCCTTTCTAAATACAGTTTTATATCATTCGAAAATCTTCGCGGGTTTAAGGGTTTCGCAGCACTTGACGTTGGCAAACTTGTTTATCTGAAAACGATCACATTGATGATTGATTTTCAAGGAGCTATCTGTTCAATGATTCACATAATTCGGTTCACGATACGAACTTACCAACTGTGGGCGTGTTTCTTGAAATGTACGAGTAGATCGCTGCCATTTGCATGTTTGCTGAAATAATTTCCTATGATTTAAAAGATCTGAGATATCTATAAACACAATTAATTTTAATAATACAATTCGTTGCGTTAAGCTGAGAGTTAATAAAACATAATAATAAACAAATGTAAACAATTAATAACAATGCTAATGAAAAATGATTTTAACAAAATAAAATACTAAAAAAGCTAATAACGTTGACTTTATCTCCGATGGACTTCCAAACACGGCATAACTTCATACCTCAAGGACATATTCATTGTGAATTTCAAGTCCTCAAAACGGGATTTCGTTGTAATCCTAAAGTTCCGCAAAATCTTACTAAGTATGATTTTAAGGAACATTTCTGCATACCGCCAACCTGAAAATGAAGAAAAGTAATAATTGAAATTGTAACAGGTGTAAGGGTGTCACCCCTTTCCCACTTACCAATACAATTTCGAGGTCCCTTTGAGAAAGGAATAAAGGCATAAGGATGCCTGCCCAATTGGTTCTGTGGCAAGAAGTTGTCTGGATTAAATTTAGTTGCATTGGGTCCCCATATGTCTTCATCCCGATGCAAATTAAATATATCGATTAGGATGGAGGTACCCTGCGGAATGGACAAATCATCAGAGATTTTCACATCCCCACCGGTAGCCTCACGTCCGAGCAGTGGAATAGTTGCGGCCACTCTCAACGTCTCATTGATGATCATGTCCATGTAGACAAGATTCTGAAGGTCCTCGTAGCTAACGTTCACCTCCTTCTCGGGGAATACTAATAAAACTTCCTCGTAGAGTTTCTCCTGATACTGTGGGTGCATAGCAAGGAGCATCAATACTGAATACAGGGTAGATGCTGATGTTTCAAAAGCCTTTATTGACACAATATATGTTATTCACGCAAGGATATTCATATCCAAAAGTACTTACAGCTAGAACCAAGACATTTGACTCAATGAAAACGTCCTGCCATGTGAACAAATTGGTTCGGTACAATTCCAGTGCTTGGTCGATGAATATCCTTCGGGACTTTGTTATATCGACGCTTTCTTCCGATCGGTCAGTGTCTTCGACTTCTCCAATTTTTTCCATTTTTTTATTAATCAACTAAAGTGATTTTTATATATTATGTATATTTTATAACAGTTAATATAGAACCTACTTACATCGGATACAAATTTGTAAATATACTTTCTTGATTCCACATATGAGTTATAGAGCTTGTGCATGAAGAAAATCGCATCAATCTTCTGCCAAGGTGCTAGTGTGCGCTCAATACTTAGTTTTAGGTGACTGCCAAAAGATGTAAGGACATAATGTTTTCTTTAAATACACAGTACATAGAATTACATTGCACTCTACACTGATCTACCTGTCTCTTTGTTTGTCTATCTTTCATGTGGTTGCGATTGTTTATAAAGAAAAATAAAAATCTCAATGTCTAAATCTTGTTCATTAGATGGAAATTTGTACTTCATCCCCTTCCGCGACTAACATTGGTGTTCCGCAGGATTCTATTATTATCTACCCCGTATCTTTTTTTAAATTATTGTTCATCTCTCTCTCTCTCTATCTCTCTCTCCCTCTCTATCTATCTCTCTCTCTCTCTCTCTCTCTCTCTCTCTCTCTCTCTCTCTGTAACCGAAAATCATTTCTCTCTCTTACTTACTAATAATCTTACTAAAACTTTAAAGCGGCCCCTAGACGCTCAATATTGTTGTGCAATAATTAATATTGCGCAATATTATTGACCGTCTGTAGATAATATTGCGAGGTTGTACAATACATTGCGCAAATCAAGAGTTTCCAAGTTTTTCGACAGATGGCCATGAAAACCAAAATCTCAAAATTATTACTATAGTAATGCACGGTGGCAGCTAACAGCTAACTTTTGATTTACGTGCACTTCTCGCTTCATAACAAATAATTGTCTAAGTTTGAATATTTAGGATATTATTGTTTGGACAGTTTTCTTTAATCCAAATAGAGTTGTCGACATTCAATCCTCCAATTTCATTACATTTATGACATAAACACTGTTTTCAATAAATGTAGCGAAGCGCACCGGGTAACCACTAGTCATCATCATCATCACTACTTTATAAAATTAAGTCTAAAAAAAAGTATGTATGTATGTGCCGCAAAAACAAAAGAACTGCTGAACGGATTTGAATGCGGTTTTTTGCAATCGATTCTGGTTGGATTGGATCTAAAACATGGATCAAAAAAATCAAAATATTTGAATAAAAATCTTCTAAATGACAAAAAGAAAAGTTTATATTTTACTTTTGGGCATTTATCTCGCTCTATCTTAGTTCTTAAATAACGTATTGAAATAAAATTTACATATTTGTTTAGATTATTTCACAGTAAAGATTTTGACATATAATACACTGCGGTTCACTAGATTAGAAGCACCTAACTTTGGGCGATAAAATTGATATTTCTCCTGTTATATATATGGTGTTTTAATAAATTTGATCAAGTTTTAATAAATTTTCAGAAAAACATAGCGGTACCTGGAAGACCTTTTCGCCCAATGAGTCAGAATTGCATTTCAATCGGTTCATAAGATTAGAAGCACCTCACAAATGTATGAAAAAAATAATGTTTTTTGGTGTCTTTTTATGAAAATTTAATTTTTATTTTGAAATTATACTCCAGTTACAATTTTCAATAATGAATAGAATCATTTTTCTTTAAAATAACCTCAAAAATTCTATCTTTGAGGTAGTTATACAATGAGACCAGATACTTGAGGGAAATCTCATTCCAGGCAAGTTCAACGGCTCCAATAAACACTTATTTATCATTGTATTGCTTCCCACCTTAGTACACTTTTTGTATGAGTCAGCCCCAGACAATTTCTATATGTAGTGTCAACATCTGGCGAATATTGTGGCCATGGAACAAGTTCAACATTTTTACTGGCAACAAACAATGTGAACTGTGTGTATGGGAGCGCTGTCGTGCTGAAATATCTATAAAAGAGGGCCGAAGAGATTGGCGACCAGATTTCATCACCACTGTGCAGCTATTTCCTGTCATTCTAGAGCTTTGAACCACCAAATCGATGGTGCCCTAATAAGATACTATACCTCAGATCATTACGCTACCTTCTCTGCTATGATGGCGATTTAAGAGCTTCTCATTTCTTAAATCGTGGAAGTAATAGTTTTAGCCATCAAGTGCAACTAAATTAAATTTTGTTTCGTCATAAAAGACTTCCATTTTTCAGTTATTCGAACTTGCTCCTTATTGCATATCGCAGGTCATGTGGTCATTCGAAAATTGTAAGCTTTGTCTATTTTGAGAAGCAATAAGTGGAAGTTTTCTTTCAGCTTAAGATGCTTGTGGTATTTGGCACTATGAATCACATGACGAACAGTAGATTTACTTGCGGTAACACCAACTGCATCTCCGATCTTAGCTGCCGAAACCTCTGAATTGAAGGCTAATCGGACAATTTTTGGTTTTGTTCGCAGCTGTGGAAACATTGCATTTGTATTTTTTTTCCATACATTTTGGGATCCTTTAAATGATAACCAACAGCATGATTACTCCGATTGTCAACCAATTTTTTTTACCATTCTTGAAGAAAAAATAAAGCTAACCCTTTCTTATTGACAAAATTTACTTTTTATTCCAAAAAAAATTAAGGCCGGCATTCACCGACCGCTCATAAATCGCTCTTAAAGTTAAGAGGCTCATAATTTAAAATTTCTGGTTGCTATTCACCGACCACTAATAGGTTTTTGTCTATGCTGTCTATGCTACTTCGACTTTGAGAGATCTCAATTTTCGGATTTCCGAACGCGTTCTCTTTCGAACATTCGGAGTCAATTTCGAACATGTCAGTGACATTTGGCAGTGTAAAATATGGGGATGATGCAACACAGCTGTAGATGGTGAAATTGACGTTGGTGGATTAATTTTTTTTTTTGCAAATTTATTAGGAATTAAATAGTGGAATAAGGAACATGTTCACTAAATTCATTATAATGTTATTTTCCTTATTTCCTTATAGACAATAATAATTGTCTCTGATATTATTGCTCGTAACTTAAGAGTGGTTGGGACCACTCATAAGTCTTATGAGCGCTCATAAATATGCACTAATAGCGGTTGGCGAATAGGCTTATGAGGCTCTTAACTTATGAGCTGTCGGTGAATGCCGGCCTAAATCTGTTTACAAACAACCATAGTAATTTGACTGCTTCTAACTTATGAACCGATTTAAATGCATGCGAATCTGACTGATGCAGCTAACATGTCTCAAGAGTACAGTTAGCCTGTTTTCTTATCATTTTGGAATTCACCGTTGCATTCAGCACAAACCACTCTTTCTTTCACCATCATATTTTGTTCTGAAACTGCCATATATCGGAAGATAGATCATTTTCATTTCCCGAAATTGCCTGCTTCTAATCTAGTGAATCGCAGTGTATGTATATCTTCTTTGTACATTTTCTATGAGAAAAGTCATAGCATAAAAAAATATTGTTTGTATGCTTTCGCGACAACGATCAGTGGAGACCATTACCACCGCCAATGCACCAGCGGGTATTCGTGTATGCGGTACATGCGTGTAGTATACGTGATTAGGATTGCTTCAGGCTAACATATATATGTATATGTATTGTAATTGTTCGATCATCTCTAATTCAATAACTGGATCAAGAATTTATGATAAGTAAATGCAGGGCTGGGAACAGATAGAGATATGTATGTATTATGTTTTGACGTACTTGCGGTAAGAACGTGCTGTAATATTTAAGAAAGCGGAAAAGTTCAATTGGAAGAAATTGCTAACCCACCTGCGTCACTTTTTTCTTTAATAGTCTATGGAAAACTCTTTATCCAAGCAATTCATTCATTTGGTGCTAAGCAAATTGTGAAGCAAGTATTTATTTTTCAGGTGCACGCATTAAGCTGGAAGTATGCCTCCAGTAGACAATTTATTACAAATACACATATCTACATACAAAGAGAATATTTTTGTATGTGCAGCGAAGCGGTTACATCAGCTAGTAGTTCATAAAATGCAATCTCTACGCATGAATGAAGTCAGTTGTCTACGATGGCCTAACCTAATAGAAAGGCAAATCCGAAAACGACGTTTTTCGTTCTTGTCCTTCATATGCTCGCGCTGTGTGTAAATGTAAACATTATAAGGGTATTTATATCCCCTTGAGCGTGTGTAAATTATAACAAAAAAATATATCAGTACAAAATACATACTAGGGTGGTCCAAAAATTTTTTTTTTTATTTTTCAGGTTGGCCACCCCGTAAATTTGTTACACGTGTCTAAAATATTAACGCTGTAAAATTTCAGTTGGCTATCTTTAGTGGAAGAGAGTGCTCAATCGAATGCTATTTTCGATTTTTTTCTGAAAAATACTTGATCTTGATTTTTTTTAAAGGTCAGTTACAGGTACTAAATTTATCTTTTCTGCTTTGATGCTATAATAATTTATTATATTTTATAATTACTAGACTGTGAAAAAGTGTACTAGTGAAAAAATGAGTTCATCAACACGTCAAAAAGATGATATTTTCCTACTTGGATGCCGGGACCTTGAGCCACTGCTAAGGTTAAATCAACTTCCAACTCGCCGGCAAGTTCTACGACGTTATCACCAGCTATTGAGAGAAACAAAAAATGTGAAACAATCTGCGCATATACTCATTCAAGAAATAATAGAGGTGTGGAACAAATCTGGTATTCCAACAAGACAATCAAACCACTGCATTGATAAACTTCTTAAACTTCACAAAAACTGGCTGCTTCTAAAGAAGAATAAAACAAGAGCTTCAGAAGCACAGAATAACAGAGAGAAGTTGTTTACAGCGGAACTGGATAAGCTTTTCGATATTGCCCATTCAAAGGCTATGCATTTAATCAAAATTGCGGAAGACAGAAACTTTCTTATAGACCAAAGAGACAAGCGCAAGATGATTATGACATCAACTGACAAGAAGCTAGAAAATATCAAAGAACGTTCTCTAAAACGAAAGCAAAGAGCTGAAGAACTAAGGCAAAAGGCTGCTGAATATAATGCTGCAAGTACGGTAGTTTCAAGTCGGGAACTAGCACTTGATTCCAGCTTTAGTAGCACTTCTAGTATTGCTACTAATATTAAGGATAAGCGAGAAGATGAGTTTGTTCCGACCTTAAGAAAAAATACCCAAAACTTTACCAGTGCCAGTGACAGTCTGCCATCGACTAGCGGTATTTTTACAAAACATGTTACGAGCGCTCTTGATCGTAACAAAATAACCGATCGGGAAGCCGTAAGATTGATTATTCCTCTATCCGCTGCACTTGGTTGTAATCCTTCTTCACTCCCAATTTCACGAAGCACCATTCGGCGAGCCAGAAAAAAAGCTAGGATAGAATTCAGTGCGAATCTAAAAGAAACTTTCAAGCCATCTTATCCATTAGTAATACATTGGGATGGAAAGATATTGCTTGATATTACCGATAATAAGAAAGTTGACCGCTTACCAATTCTTGTCTCTGGAAATGGTTTCGAAAAATTGTTAGGTGTACCCAAACTGACTGCAGGGACGGGAGAAAACACGTCTGATGCTGTTTTCGACATCATAGAACAGTGGAACGTCACAAATCAAGTCAGAGCTATGAGTTTCGACACTACTGCGGCTAACACCGGTGCCAAAAAAGGTGCATGTGCTCTCCTAGAAGCGAAAACAGGGCGTGATCTTTTATGGCTTGCTTGTCGTCATCACTTGTTTGAAATAATGCTTTCAAAAATATTTACACTTTGCTTTGGGCCATCAAGCTCTCCCGAGATTCCATTATTCAAGAGATTCAGAGATGCCTGGGACACATTTACCCGAGATCACTACGATTGCCTTCATTCCAGTTCCAGTACGAAACAATTTGCTGAAAGTACTCTTGAAAGTCTTACAACTGCTTTAGCTGGAGAAAAACAAGTCCGGGATGATTATAACGAGCTGATAGAGCTCACAATGATTGTTCTGAACAAGCCACCTACAAGGATTCATTGGCGTTCTCCGGGACCAATACATCGTGCTCGTTGGATGGCAAAACTGCTGTATGCTATAAAAATTTTTCTTTTTCGGAGTAATTCAGATATATTCAAGCTGACCAAAGGAGAAGAGAAACAAATTATCAGATTTGTAACTTTTGGTGCACTCATTTACACCAAGATTTGGATCGAAGCGCCTTTGGCAGCAGATGCAGCAATTAATGACTTGCAACTTTGGAATCGATTGAAATTATATGAAGCAATTGATTCCGAAATTGGTGCAGAAGCGAGGTGTGTTTTAGAGCGTCACTTGTGGTACTTATCTGATGAGCTAGTAGCATTTGCCCTATTTTCCGATAAGGTGCATTATGATGAGAAAATGGCTATTGTTCAAAGAATGGATGATAAGGACGGGCATCGCTCAGTAAGAGGCAACTCTTCTAAACTATCAACCGAAGCCACCTTGGGCGTCTTTGCATCGAAAAGAACTTTCCAAACACTCGCAGTTCTAGACATTAGAGGCTCATTCTTGAAGCTACCACCTGAAACTTGGGGCGAGAATGATGATTACCTTCGAGGCAAAAGATGCATAAGAAATTTACGTGTGGTGAACGATACTGCGGAACGAGGTGTAAAAGTATTTGAAGATTATAATACGGTACTCAGTAAAAATGAGGAAGAAAAACAATTTATACTTCATGTAGTGGAACAAAACCGGAAAATCGTTTCTACTGAGACATCCAAAAAAGCGTTGACAAATTTAGTATTACGTTAAAAAAAATTGAACTGTATTTTAACTTTATTTTATGTTCTGCTTTGTTTCTATACTTTTTTACGTTTTTTAAATCATATATATATATTATGTTTGAATAAAAAAAATACTTATTTTAGAAAATAGCTTACATTGTTCATTTCATATTCTTCTCCTTTTTTAGGGTTTTTTTTTTTCATAAAACTAGCATATTTCAAAGTCGATGAGCAACCCCTTTTACATAAGGTAGGAGGCTAAAATTTTAAACAGATAATAGAAAGGGCATATGTAACAAAATAATGGGGTGGCGTGACTTCTTTTTGAATTTTTTTTTTTTGCCATACATATGTGGACCACCCTAATACATACCTATATGTATATGTAGATCTGGATAAAAAGGCCCTGCCCCAAATGATTATTATAAGTCCACTTTATAAGAAAGTAGATAAAAAGTAGATTATTGTTAGTTAGGTAATTAAAAATAGTCAACCTAACCACCCAACGCTTACGTTTCGAAATATCTGTCTTTAAATTGTATTCCATCGAGAATTAGTTAAAAACAACATAACTGTCCAATGCAGAGAAATACATTTCCTTGGCGAAAAATGTAATTCGTAGAATACGAACATTTTGACAACTGACATTGCATTTTGCTTCTGTTATCTTCCCCGGTCGGGAATATGCCCGCTGAATGATCCCTTTTAAAACAAGAAAAAAGAAAGAATAGTACCAAAGATATCGCATGTGTATGTAAATTTAAAACTCTTAATCTGCGGATCATCTCAGACCTGCAGACCTCTCCAGACCTCTCTGCAGACCTCTCCAGAAACTCGTTCCCATGTAATTAAATAAATACCTAAAAGAATCACAATTAAAACCTCTCCAACCGAACGTCTAACATCAGTTTGCATAAATGTTCATCATATTTCCCCATCTCCAGACTTTTCTAGTTGATTGTCTTTAAATAAATTAATGAATTCACTATAAAATTGACTGACTATAAATTTTAATCTTAATTAGCATAATATACAATTTGGGCAGAAGTTGTTTACATGACTCTTCATTTTCAGACATTCTCAACATTTTGCCAACACTCGCTACGGACTACAAGTCCAAGTCGGCTTTCACATGGATTGGTATGGTTCTCTCATTATTCTTGCTTTGTATTCATTTTCAAGGTCGACAATATTATACAATTTTTTTTTAATTATTTATTTATTTAATGGCTGCAATAATTTACCTTTACATTAATATCATAAAAAAATAAGAATACGGAACCGTTTTGAGCGCGAGTGTCACTCCGGCCGGTTTTTTTTTTATGGTAATTAATATTTGTACCCATCTGGTGGTCGCCATGGCTGTGGTGGCTAGTGCGTTGGACTACTACGCATGCTACTCGGGTTCAATCCCAGCCCGGGTCCAACACCTTAAGAAGTTTTTAACGGCTGCCACCTCTTTCGAATGTCTGACAAGCAATCAAAGAGTATCATTTGTCAATGAGCTTCTCAATTCGCCATTCGGAATTCGGCAAAAAACTGTAGGTCCATTCCATTCGTGCAAAAATATAACACGCACACACAAATGGTTGTGAGAAGCAAGCCCAGGTTCACCCCGAGCTGTAGCGCCACCTTAAGTAAGTATTTGTACCCATCTACTGAACTCTCTGTCGTATGTGGAATATTCTTCATATGACTAAATACGAATAACAAAATAAAATTGAGACTTTTTACAAAATCGAAATTGCAATTTTAATATTGTACGGAACCCCGGTTCGTGAGCCTGACTTGAACTTCACCGATAGCCGTCGTAGCGAGGTATCCAGACAATAGTCCCAAATAAACTTGGACCCTATTTATAAGATCCAAGCGAAGCAAAAAGCAAACGATGTTGGACATTTCTGTTCAAACCTATTCTATTGTATTCCACTCAAAAATTTACAGGTAAAATGAAATAGGAAAGTAAAAGTGTCACTAAAAAAAAGAACTCTTTGAAGCATGATCACGGTTAATAGTTTTTTTTTTTCCAAACCGACCACCTTTCCACAATATTGTGGTTACCATAGCTGACCACAAAAATGCTATAATTACCTCAGTAAAGGAATAATGCCTGGGAATAGGGGAACTAACATGCATGACGATCAGCGAAAGTAACTATGTAACGAAACTAATTGCATGTTGTAATGAAAACAAAACAAAAAAAAAAACAAATTAAATGAATTTCCATTAAGTATTGGAGTAACTTAAGGTTCAGTAACTGGATTCCTTTAATTCAAATGACCAGCAGCCAACTCTTGTTATGGTTTGAAAATTGTATGACTCCTGACATTTATTGTATAATTTATGAACGAAAACACTATCTCATAACGTGATGTATTAGATTAGCCAAATATGCATGACTCATTAAAATTTGCATTTGCAAATTGATTGTTAATCAAATTAAAAAAAAAAAATACCAGACAGTAAGAGTGATTGTGCATCTTATAAAAAAAATAAAAAAAAATGCCTTACTTTTGCACATGAGCTAGGTACTTGGAGTCTTTTTCATTAGCCTCATTCAGCTCCACATCCATAGTCGTTGCTAGAAAAAAAAAATACCAGTTAATAGATTCCCTAGAGATCAATCTGATAACAAATCACCCATAGCTGTTTGAATTGTGAATTTTTGAAACAAGTCATTCAAATCGAACTCTCCATGTCCTGTTAGGTTGTCAAGTTTTTGGATCAATTCATTGCATTTCTTATTAAATATTGGAAAAAACTTCAGCAACACTTTATGATGAAACGATGGGCTAAGAAGCTTACGATGTTTACTCCATCTTTGAGCTATAAAATAGTGTATTTATTTGTTTGGATAAAATCTTCCGACTCGTAGTTACTTACTTTTACTAGAAAGTAGTCCCGGTCCAATTTCTTTGTCCATTATCTCAAATGCGGTGGTTTTATCTGTGCAATTGCGCGATGAAAGTATCTTTTCGGCAATCTCTGGATCGAAAGTGTAGAAATAGGGAACCGTACCAATCCATGTGAAAGCCGACTTGGACTTGTAGTCCGTAGCGAGTGTTGGCAAAATGTAGAGAATGTCTGAAAATTAAGAGTCATGTAAACAACTTTTGCCTAAATAGTGTATTATGCTAATTTAGATAAAAATTTATAGTCAGTCAATTTTATAGTGAATTCATTAAAACATTTGAAGAGAATCAACTAGAAAAGTCTGGAGATAGAGAGATGAACATTTATGCAAAATGATGTTAGAGAGGTTTTAATGTTGATTCTTTTAGGCATTTATTTGATTACATATATGGGAACGAGTTTCTAGAAAGGTCTGCATTTAAATTCCCATTTGAGGCAATCCACAGATTAAGAATTTAAATTTACATACATATACGTCACCATGAGGCAGCAAAATGATTATCAAACCATATCGGACATTGATGAGTGTCTACGTCTAGCCAGTGTAAAATAATAGGAATAGTCTTTGAGGTCAACAAACTGTCAGATCAGACGTAATCGACGACAGTGTGACATAAATCATATAATCCAAAGCTGAATGGCGGTCTTTGGAGACTAGAAACAAAATATGCAGGCATACAAGATGTGGGCTTAAAATGTTGGTATATGTGGAACAAATGATTAGCATTTTTCCCAAACCTATAGACACAGGCTATTTAAGATATTGAGAAATAATTAACCTTTTTTTAAGTAAAACCACTGCATATAACTTTGTGAATCGCATTGTGAACAATAAAGCAGTCTGCCTAAAATTTATATTATGCGCCCTCTTTGTTTTTGAAATGCGCTCTCTATAGCTTGTAGACTATTTCGAGCTACAATTACAGTACAGCATTGAAGACAGAAGCGAAACATACATACATATGTTTGATTTTTAGGTTAGGTTTGGTTAGGATAGGTGTGTGATTGAACGAGCAATCATTTCCACTCGGAGACCCGAAGGTTCATTGTGAATCCCCCATAGTTTGGGAGTAAATCCTCTTTTTTACTAGCTCGTAAACCAGTCTGCGCTCTTGGTGAGTTTTAGAAGATCCGATATCTTTGAATTTCCGAGCTCTGCTATGTCTTCCAAAGAGCTATGACCTAAAATACGTAGGCGTCGTTCTTGGAGGGCGGCAGTAACAGAGTAGATGTTGGATATATTCGCTTTCTTCTTCATCTCCACAGCTTCTACAGATATCGTAGGACTCAGGTAGCCATTTGCTTGTCATATGACCTATGGCACAGTGTCCTGTGTATGATTATGTCGGTGATGTTTGTTATTTAGTAAACAGGAGCAAAGGAAAGAAACCTCAAAACAGAAGTAATACATTTTGCTAGCAACCGTAGAGGAACAGACAGGGTTCGGTGAATTTGATTTAACTCCATAATTAACAAAATTTTGTAAAAAATTATTTCTACATTGTAAAAGGAAATGTAGTCGTGAATTTATGCTCACAGGTATAACTGTGAATGTGATTTTTTATTCACTGTGAATATAACCTGTGAATGTGAATTCAAGACGATGCGACTATGAAACTACATAGACTACTATAAAACTACATACAATTTACACACAATGAATTATTGACTATGTAATTTGTAAATATGCATATACATATGTTTGCATGTATACTATCCTTATTACTGCCGTTAAAAACATTTCGACGAAATAATCCAAAAATAAACTTACCCCAGAAACTAATGATATTAACGGATGCTTGATTTCCATATGCCTTTTCAAATTGCACAAATTATATTTTGCGAATCTTTCGTCTAATTCAAAGAAATTCCACAAAAAACTAATTTTTCTTCGCTTTGTTATTGGCGGCATTATAAAAGTTTTTTTTTTTTTTGTAAATACGTAGTCCTAAACACCAAACAAACAAATGCATGTAAATTTCCTTAAAATCACATATTCGCATGCACAGAACTAAACTAGCACACACAAATTCTTAGAACCGCTACGAAGTTCAACCTTCATCCCTTTTTTCAGCGGCAATTCTCAATGCAACCCAGCGAACAATATACATAACACACTATACATACATATTTGTGTGCGCAAGACAGCATTATTCAGTATAGTATGCACAATATCGCTCACCGCGTTCTGCTTTGTTCTACGTATCATTCACTGCCTCGCACCTCACGTTCATACTCACGACCGCGACTTTTGTTGTGAAATCGTTATTTGCGAATTCCAAACTGTGACATGAAACTATTCACGTTTTAGCGATTCACTGTTTATTTCCAAGTCGTTAACAGACTGCGACTGTTATTTTTCGTTCACGGTGAATAATTTACTGGTAGTGATTTTTTGCTCATCACTATTATTTACCTGTGCCCCGATTTGCACACACTTTGTTTTTAAACACAATTTGGCTTTAGATTAGATTAGATTAGATTAGATTTTATTAATTATAATATGAACTACATTTTAACAAAAATCAGTAAGAGCATGGCATTAAGCCGTCTGCCGATTAACAATTTTTATTTTTCCACAATAGGTTATTTATTTTACATATATATACACACTTATATTGAAAGAAAGTTGTACATAAGTAAATTGTAAATAAATGAATAAATTACATACAGTTTGTTTACATTAAACTCCTTAAAAACTCTCCATCATAATTCTTTTTCGATACTCCAGTGCAATCTTGCAGTACGCGAACAGGCTAGCTACGTCCATTTCGTTGAGCTTATGTATGACTTCTTCATTAGAAATTACATCTACGCCAAAGAAGTGTAATCTGGTTTCCCGGAGTGCTGGACACCATTGCACGAAATGAAACACATCTTCCCTCTCCTCTCGGTTACATATTGTACACAAGACCTGTAAATCTTGCCTATGTGGTTGATAGTTTAATGGAAGTAAGTCAGTTCTCAGTTTCATAATAAGAGATATTTCTCCGCCGGAACGGCTATCGTGGTAGTAGTTCCGATCTCCCAATTCATAGTTCAGCTGGCTATTAATTGATCGATGCAGTGACTCTGATGTTTCTCTTGCAAAGCTCTGCCTGTAATCAAGATCTACTACTATTGCAATTAACTGATAAATCAGCCAAGATTGGACGTTTGCTTTACTTAATTCCAGACATATTCCGCATTCGTGCGCTTGATCCCTCCATTTGCTGTACCAACTAGTTTTTCGCCGTAATGTTTCTAGTGCCACTTTTGTTGGTAGTCTTTCCATGGGCATATTGACAACTCTTTAAATGTAGTCTACCTGCAGTTTAAGCGTCTTTGTCGCCAGCGGTGAAAGGCCAGTGTTAATTGGTAGACGGAAAATCCTTTTGATATAAAACCGTAATAATTTTTCCACTTCCTCAGACCAGCTGCCTCCCCATACCTGGGCCGCATACAACATAGTTGACTCAGCGACTGCTTCAAAAACAACATACAGCTATGCTTTATGTATTTGTTAGAGAAACATTTTTTCCATGTTGTATTAATAGCGGTCTTGGCTTTTTGCAGTTTACATTTGAAGTGGTCTTCCATGCTTAGGTTTTATGTGAAAAGCATTCCAAGGTAATTGTATTTTGTAACTGTTTTAATCTGTTCCCCGTTCAAAAACCATTTCTCGTTACGGCACATCCTTCCTCCACCTCTTTTAAAGATCATCGTCTTCGATTTGTCCGGGTTTATTCTAAGGCTCCACGTACTACAAAATTCGACCAAACGGTTAATCATGCGCTGCAATGTCTCCGGGGTATTCGCCAACAATATTTTATCGTCCGCAAAAAGCCTTTTATGCATCACTGTTGTAAATGTTTTATATGGCGCATTGACAAATGCTATACCACGACAATTGGATGGCTGGGACCTGCATCCGTGCTTAAAGATCGGGAATATCAATAAATATGGTAAATATGGCTTTACAACAACGGTATTCACCGATGGCTCGAAGATGGACTGTGGGGTAGGCGCGGGCATTTTCACGAAAAACAAACTCGCCATATCGAAATCATATCCCCTATCGAACTTCCCTAGTGTCTTCCAGGCGGAGTTACTAGCGATCCTAAAGGCCTGTCAGAACTTAATAAACGACTAAACACCCAAACAGAACATCGCTATTATTACAGACAGCCAAGCCGTAATTAAAGCCATAAATTCGGCAATCACCTCATCAAGACTGGTTGGTCAATGCCAAGAAAAACTCAATCACTTGTGCACTACAAGCTAGAGTCACTCTTCTCTGGGTTAGGACATAGCGCCATAGAAGGGAACGAGAGAGCTGACGAGCTTGCCAGGTGATGGTCAGCCCTTCACAGCTCACTAGCGAAAAATGTTGATATACATAGGTGCTGTTTAAGGGCAATATACTCTTACTTACTTAGTTGGTGCTACAGCTCGAGGTGAACCTGGGCCTGCTTCTCGCAACCATTTGTGTGTGCGTGTTATATTTTTGCACGAATGAAAGGGACCTACAGTTTTTTGCCGACTCCGAACGGCGAGTTGAGAAGCTCAATCGTAACAAATGATACTATTTGACGTTTGTCAGACATTCGAAAGAGGTGGCACCGTGAAAAAACTCTTTGGGTGTTAGACCCAGGTTGGGATTGAACCCGGGCAGCATTGCGTGGTAGTCCAACACACTAACCACCACGACCACAATATACTCTTACACTTTTTAAAACTAGCCGGTCTCAGGTGGACCAGTTTGACAAACTGTGTCATATCCAAAAAGATATGGCCAAGTTACAACAAGTCAAAAACAAACGAGTTGCTACAAAGAACCCGCGTAGACATCGCTAGAGTAGAAGCAGTCTATGCAGATGCAGCCAAACTAGCGATAAAAATGAAAAAAAGAAGCTTATTCAGTTTCTGTGCAAATGTCCATCTCTAGCGAGAGCAGGCAACGCATACTGGGCAAACTTTTCTTCGACGGCCTTAAAGAAATATCCGACGAAAGGATTGGAGAGATGATCCTCTTTCTAAACTCCACAGGGTCGATATAAATATCTCAAAATAACATCTGAATAAACGGGTCACCTGAGGTTGTGGTATCAAAACGGCGACCTACCTACCTGTCTTTACAAAACAAAAGTACTTCTAATCTTAATTTCGAAATTCTCCTCGCATCAAAACAAGAAAAAATACTTGGGCCTTTCCTTGTTTGTTTACATAAAGAATATTTCGTATTCATGGAGTTTATTTTAGCAGAAAAGAAACCTGCCAAAAATTACTTTCAATAACTGTTATTACTCTTAGCTGTCACTCTACAATTGACTTAAATATTCGCAGCGTACATCTTATACAGTTTTTGTATCCATTTGAAAGAAGCGATACCTATTCAAGAGTTTCTATTGTTTGGTCTTTACTCACGCCTTTAAAGTGATTTATTACCTTCTACAAAAAAGGCAATAGGTAATCTATTTCTTTGTACGAGTAGCTTCAACTCCTACAAAGGGAAACATACGAGTTTGCGGCATTACAGAGCAAGTTGGTTATCTTTCACTAAATGATGTTTAAATAATATATAGTTATATGTATGTATGTATGTAGGCATTCGAAAACGAAATAAAACATAACTTTAAACATTTAAATATTTATTACATACATATTATTTATTTGCATATAAATAAATGCAGGTTTTTATTCCATCTAAACTCATACTACTGGTGCAAGTTAAATCTTTTACGAGTTTTTGTGTTTTTTTCTTTGCATTTGCTATGCTAGATTACAGGTTTTTATCTAACATTAACTGTAATGTTACATTTAAATCCTGTTTGTCAATCCACAGACTGTACTGAGTTCAAAAGCAAACATGAAATGGACCAGCAGCATAACAACCATGTGCGTAACAAAGTGCTCACATTCCTGTTCACCGGGAACTGTGAATAGACCGTTATATTTGCATAACTTAAAAAAAAAAACTACTTGGGCATTCGTCAATAATCGGCTAATGCGGAGGCTGACCAATTTGTGTAAACATAAATAATATTGGTAGCTGATTTGGACAAATAATATTTTTGTTAAATGGATGTGTACGTAACGTAGTCATCATACAACTACCAAATATCGTGTGAAAACAAAATAAAGCAAAACCTCATTTAGAATCATTTCACAATGAATTTCAGATTGAAATATGTATTTACAGTAGGGAAACAGACAGAGTTTAGAGCAAAATATTGACATCGTCAAATCATAAAAACGAGTATTTTCTTTTGCAGTGGATTGTGTTCTTCGCTAATTTTGATTGCAACTCTCCCCACTCATTTTAAAAGCATAAATCAAGGCGGTAATCCTGAAATCCACTGTGGAACGTTTTTGGTACAACTGGAAATAATACAATATACAATATATTTCAGTTAATTCTCGTTACAAATGGCACCACCGAAAACTGCTGATTAACTTAATTCGAAGGGTGCAAACATTGTACTGAGTTAAGGGAGTATTCTAGTCTAGCGGTATGAATTGTTGGCGTTTTTTAAAATTCGATAAAATAAAACTAAGAATATTTTTACCTGCAATTTAAAAAAAAAAAAAAAAAAAAAAGAAGGAAACGTTTGGTGGCCAAGGGGGTGTTCTAGTCTAGAATTTTGAAAAAATCGTTTTTTTTTTTTATTTTATATTTTTAAAGATTAGACCTTCAAAAATGTATCCTCCAAACGTTTCCTGAATTTACCTACAGAAAGTCTCTTATACACCATGAATTCTCAGAAAGTCTCTATGTGAAGGTCGTTGTAACGTATTTCTTTAAATGCGTTTTTCTCGAAACTACTTTTTCCAACACGTCTGACATGATTTCTCAAGTTCTAATAAACCGATTAACTTGAAACTTGGCGTGAATTTTCTATATATATGTGGCGGGTGGTTAAGACTCAAAGAGCAACAACCGCTGGCAACACCACACGTTGAGCTGTCAGTTTTCGACCTGCCGAAGAACGACCAATGAAAACACAGCTTTGATGAAGATTAGTGAGTTCGTTTTTGGCTTCGACGGCGACAAAGCCACGATTTTATTCATTTTTCGACTTTTTAAACGTATCGATAAAGTAATTGTTTTTTGGTGTAACTAGTTTAGTTGTTTTAATAAAAATTGTATTTTGTAATAATCGAGAAAACTTAGACTTTTCAATTGACGATCAAATATATATTCCTCTACCACAGGAACGAGAATTATGTAAAAATTTAGTTTTTTACTATTTTTAAAAAATTAAAAATTTTGAAAAAATCACTTTTTTCTCAAACAGCCGCAATTTTTTTTTTTATTTCCGTAGTTCAGGCGATAGCGACATTCTTACTGATTAAGAATCTTTTTGCTTTTGTTTTTTCGTATCACCAGAAGGGTTGGAATCATGTCAACAGTGACGCACACTTATTTTTCATCTTTATCAGCCTGTAATTTTTTAAATTTTCAAAAAAAAAAGTTTTTTTAATTTTTTTTTGTATTCTTAAAATATAAATAAATATCTAATAAAAGACTGACTAGTAAAAATATACTTAGTTTTTTTTTATCGAATTTTAAAAAACGCCCAAAATTCGTACCGCTAGGTACCGCTAAACTAGAATACCCACTTAATATATTTTCCATGAAATTATATAGTGAAAGTGGAAGCGTGTTTTTATACAGTCTCCAGTAATTCATCGATCAAAGTAAGATCAAATTCAAATTTTCTTAATCTTGACTAGGACACTAAAGCTCGCACTATGAAAACGGGCATAAGTGTAAGTAAGAAATTAAACTCATCGCGCAACATACCGGAAAGGACAGAATAACGTTTGCCCCCGGGCCAGCTAGTTCATATGTATAAAATTATGAATAGTCTGTAGTCCTATTCTATAAGTTACTTTTAAAGCACAAGGCTCTTCTATACTTTCCAGGAAGAACGTCGTTATCCATTAGTTCTGTTAATGCAACGGATAAGCCGCAGTATCTGTATCTCCCTTGCGATTCTTGACAAACCCAGTCTAATTGAACCGTGCTAGAGAATTGAAGTTATATAACTGAAACTAGTACCAAACGATTGCGGAAATGTATCTGCAACTATTTACATATATATGTCTATATGTACTCGGAACTAAGCATCCACTGTTATCTAACCGAACTTGTTTTTATTTGTTTGCATAAATTTCAAAATAACAACATTGAAAACTAGTATACTCATCTACGTGACGCATTTTATATCTTTACGTTTATTAACTGAATAACGTAGGTAAATTATTATTTTCCGGATCACTTAACTGATATCACAAACATGATCCTGTTTTCATCTTACCAAATTAGGGGTGAAACGCACTACACTTCAAAGAATTGCAAAACACTTTGCTTTAATTGTGTTGTTGTTTTTCACACGGATTTCTTACGTATGACCAAGCTGAACAGTCAAACTCTGTTTGAACAGTAAATTGCTTAATATTTGTCTAACAATAAAGCGCACCACACTGTTCGAGAAAAGTCGTAGGTAATAAAATACGAACGATATAGACAATCACTTTTGAAATCTTACCTTTCTTTGGAACCAATCGATGTAAAACACCCAACAATGGTAAACCTCTGGGCCCGGGAACTTTACACGAAAACAGGTAGTATCTCCGTCTTGACCAAATAAAGTAGAGCCAAAGCAAAGCGCCAAATCCCAAGAGAAATGTACCAACGGTCATCTTTAACTTTAACTACAACTTCAACACACCAACGCTATGAACATACTAACGTTGTAGAACCAGGCTACCTAGTTCGTAACCAATAGTAGATATACAAGATGGTTTTAAGTTTCATTAACATCTGCGAACTGGCACAGGAAAAGCAGTAGACTTACGTCGTTAATTACTGATTTTGGGTTTGGATTTTTTTCTGTTTTTTTTTTTTTTGCTTTGTTTTTTTGGGGAATATATCACTAAAGCTTCAAACGAAACTTAAACTTGAACTTGGGTTAATTGCTTCGATGCGCTTTGTTTGTTTATGTTTGTCTTCTACTACGCATAGCAATCGGATCGTGTATGAGTTGGGTGCATTTATGGGCATAATGGATCAAAAATTAGCAAGGGTGCGTTACATTGGAGAAACTTAGGGTAAACATAATAATTCACTTTCTACTTTTTCAGTAGGCAAAGCATGCGAGAGAGAGAGTGAGTGAGATTTTTAGATTGTCATTGTGTACATTGCTAATAGGGAACCTAATTAGATTTTCCATGGGTGAGTATGATCATGATGTGAAGGGATGCGATCGCTTTCGATTTCAATTTCACAACACAGTGAATTTGTTTTATAATTGCCTTCGACTGCGAGCAGTATTAGATATGTTAATAGAGCCATTGGTGATGAATGCCGCTTTGTGATGAATTCATTAGCAAACTACTTCAACATATCACAGTTTTGTAATATATGTATGTTTATCTAGTTGAAGTACACGATTGTAACGTTTTTTTTAAATTTTTTTTTTTTAAGATCGTTGAAGGTTGGTAGTGATTAACATATGATTCAACTCGAAGAGTTTTCCGGCCAATTTCTTAAATCTTTGGCACTAGGTAGGTACAATGAAATCTCTCGCTAGCGGACAGCGGAGGACCGGAGTTTTTTTGTCCGCTTATGAAAGCTGTGCGTTTATAAGAATGCATTTTGTATGGGAAATTAGAAATTGGTTCCCCAAAAAGGTGTCCGTTAATGCGAGTTGTCCGCGTAACAAGGTGTCCGCTAATGAGAGATTTCACTGTACATATTATAAATATATGATTATAAATATATTTTTATAGATGAACATTTGATCAAATCTAAATTTTTGGTTTTTATCGCAAAAATAAAAAACCTCAATTTTTCTAGCATTTATGATTGATTAACAGTGAAATCTCTCATTACGGACAGTTCCATTCGACAGACAGACCCCTTAGATGGACAAACTTTCATAACCCAACTTTTATGTTTCAGATTGTATACATTTTACGTTCCATTAGCCGGAAAAAGTCTTGATCGGACGCGGACAAGCATATCTATTAAAAATTACTTAATTTAATTCCATTAGGCGGACAATTCACTTAGGCGGACGAAAATATTGTCACCGTCACTATCCGTCTAAGAGAGATTTCGCTGTATTTAATTCAATAACATTGTGCTTAAAATAGTCCACTTCGATCTTACATCTATATGTACATAGTGACTGGCAAAATAATTGAATGAATGAAGCAATCGAACTCGGCCAACCCATAGTTAGTCCTATAGTGAAGGATATGTTACTGTCCTTTCTCTTACAGACACGTTGGATATAAAGTAAAGAAAAAAGCAATTTGTCGCACTGTATTCTATTAGAAACAATGTCATTCAAAAACACTAAGGACTGCATTTTCTTTCTCACAGCAAGCAACAAACAGTGCTCCGCAAGGTAATATCAACCTTAAGCCTAAAGAACGAAGCACATCATGTCTGGTCACATAATAGCCGAAAAGGAAACGAAACGCGACGTAATAAATCTACAAGTATAAATGGGTCTTCAGAGTTCATATTTATAAAAGCGAGCAGCGAATAGGATTGAGAGTGTTAAAAGTTACCCCGAGGTATTTAACCTCAAAATTACAACTAAATATAACATTATATATTGCCAGTATTGGCGAAATAGGAATATATAATAACTGAATTTCATTCTGAATCTTGCACTCAACATATTCGAGCCGTAAGTCCTATTGAAAAATCATTTAGCGAAAATATTTTTTATAATTTTGTTTTTATTTTATTTTTAGATAGAATTGTTTTATAAACTCAATGCACTTTTTAAAGGATTATTGTCTTCCACACATATACTAAGTACATACATACATTATCTTTCGTGAAGTAAATTTAAAACTAAGTGTGAAGTAGTTTGTATTTTTGATACGAATAGTTGGGATCAATTGATATTTAACGTGCTTCAACGCTCAAGAAGATTCTTACTTCTTCTGCTTTCACTGCATTTTGTACGAACATGGGTTATAAAATTAAGGAATAAATCACTTACGACACCATTCGTACCTCCTTTACAAATGACTAACATCGAGTAATGTAGGAACATTTCCAACGTCCGATGACCGAAGTAACTTCTTAACAACTCGTTAAATTTGAATTATTATTATACCGTACAAACTAACTACTGCACATCATTGTGATTTATTTCCGATTGTGATTCATGCGCACATTTTTCTATGTTACAGCCCATCTAACCTCTCTATTGCACTATGATGGCGTTTCCAGTCTGGTTGTTTGACAACTATCAGACTCTATGACAGTTGGCACAAATCACATGCGCCGTTTATTAGTGTAGGCGCAAAAATTTGAATTTACCATCGAACCGTGTGGAGGTGCAGTCGTAAAGTGCTCTGTAAAAAAAACTAGATTTTCTGAAAACCCGATACAAAAAATGTATGCCAACGAGAGTGAAATGCGAGCACTCGCTTTGAAACTGTACGAAATCAACGCATTTAAATTTGGTGATTTTAAAATGAAAGTTGGAATCAATTCACCGGTGTACTTTGATCTACGTGTCATCGTCAGCTTTCCTGATGTCATGGTAAGATTTATTCACGTTTTCTGAGATAAGTCGACCTAAAGTAATGTCATTTTCCAAGGACCAAGTTTCAAATCTGCTCTTGGACTATATCCGGGAGCATAAACTTCAATGCCAACACGTTTGTGGTGTGCCGTACACAGCTCTTCCAATTGCAACTATTGTATCAGTTCGGGAAAACCTGCCCATGTTAGTTCGGCGCAAAGAGGCCAAGGACTATGGTACGAAAAAACTAATCGAAGGTAAGTTTAGTGCCGGCGATACATGTCTGATTGTGGAGGATGTTGTCACATCTGGTTCCAGTGTACTGGACACTTATAAGGATTTAAAAAACGTTGGCATCGTGGTCAATGATGCTGTGGTTGTGGTCGACCGGGAGCAAGGAGGTTCCTCAAACATTGGGAAAAATTCCGTTCGAATGCATTCCCTATTTACATTGTCGTATTTATTGAATGTTCTACAAGAAGCGGGAAAAATCACACAGGAAACTGTTGATTCTGTAGCAAAGTACATCAGTGGCTGTCAAATAAATAGCGATGGTTCATTTGTGGATGGTAATATAAAAGTTGGTAAGTACAGACAGTTTGATTGCACACCGCTTATCATGTTATGTTATCATTTATTCGATTTAAGTTCTTATCAAATTAATTATAATTCTCCAAAAAAAATGGTTTATTCGTCCATAAAACATTGTCTGGACTCATTAAACTTATGTTTCATTAAATGAACGCCAACTATCACGAAATAAATAAATATCTCGCATTGCAGAGACAATTTAATCAACCTCAAGTAGAGTATAATAAAAATAAATTGAATACAGAAGGTATAGTTATAGCAACAGCACAAATGCGATGCGTGGGCATCTAGAGAAAGTATTTTTGTTGTTCATTAGGAGAGCGCCGCGCTTTAATGATTTTTTTTTTTGCCTTTGATGTTGCCCATTTCTTAACCGACAATCTATTAGAAACAATTATGGCTCACTGCGAGCGCAACAAGCCAAATTGTAAGGATTCTCTATCTATTTAGAAATAAGATGAGAAATGAATAGATTAGCTAATTCAAATTAATTGCCACATGCGGTGATTTGATTTAATAAAGCGAAACAAAATTTGATGGAACAAGAACATAATCGTGCTTGGAAGGATGTACATAGTTTGTTACAATTCCTTCTTTTTTGTATGCTCTTCCATAATGTGAAAGCTAGATGTGCATATATATGTTGGTAGGATCAATCGATATGTCTTCTGCATCGTTGTAAAAAAAAATGTCCTCTTCACCGCGATAATTGGGGATGAGCTCGAGTCTTTAGATCTTTTTATAGCCAGCTTTATAGTCAAGGTACCAATCGCAACTAATGAATCTCCCTCTCTATCTCTTTGCAGTTAATGAATTTTCACGCACAAAAATGACTTTCGAGAACCGTTCGAATTTGGCAAAATCTGAAGTCGCCAAGGCGCTCTTCAACCTGATGGCATCGAAGAAAACCAATCTCTGTCTAGCCGCTGATCTAACTGATTCAGAAAAGATTCTAAACATAGCCGATGTATGTGGTCCATACATCTGCGTGCTGAAAACGCATATAGATATAGTGGAGAATTTCAACGACGACTTTATCAAGAACCTAGTGATGCTGTCGAAGAAGCACAATTTCCTAATAATGGAAGATAGAAAATTTGCTGATATCGGAAATACCGTTTCAATGCAATATTCGAAGGGTATCTATAAAATCTCTCAATGGGCTGATCTTGTAACTGCTCATTCAATCTCTGGTCAGGGTATACTACAAGGTCTAAAGGCCGGCCTAGTGGATGCATCACAAAAGCGTGGCGTATTCCTCCTGGGTGAGATGTCATCAACGGGCAATTTGATAACAGAACAGTACAAGGAAGCCACAGCAAAACTGGCAACAGACAATACGGACGTTGACTTCGTAGCCGGAATAGTTTGCCAGAGTGTCGGGTGCTTCGCTTTCCCTGGATTAATTCAACTAACACCGGGTGTTAAAATTGACGATGGCAGAGATAATCTGGGACAACAGTATCAAACACCTGAGTTTATTGTGCAAGAGAAGGGTGCCGACATCGGTGTTGTTGGCAGAGGTATTTTGCAGGCAAAATGCGCAGAGAAAGCTGCAGTATTATACAGAGACAGACTTTGGGCAGCTTACTCTGATCGTGTTGCTAAGTAAATCAGTGAATAACTAAACGATTATTGCACTTACATAAATGTATCTATGTATGTATGTATTTTCTAAAAGACATTTACCCCTACTTACTTGTTTAAGCGTAAAATAAAAATATGGCCTTTTGCTACAAAATAAACAAATGGATTAACTTAATTTTGGATTTTTTTCTTGTTGTGTTCTCTAAAGAAAACTAACGTGCTGTGGCTGTGTACGAACAATTATTTTTTGATTGTTCTTTGCGATTTCATATGTGGACAAAGATCAGATAATCTACTAAATAAATGGAGAAATCTAACATTAATTGAGACTTTCTGATAATTTCATCTTTCGCGCAATCATTCCTTATTCTTTGATTACGGATTTGTTGGTTTTTGGTCTTCAGAGAAATATCTTTATGAAAAAAAAAACGTTTGCCGCCCGAGCAGGGACTTGAACCCTGGACCGTTGGATTAAAAGTCCAACGCTCTACCGACTGAGCTACCCGGGCATATATTTATCCCTTGTCAAATAGTAAACAAATATACACAGTAGATATGGACATACAGATAGAAACTACATACGAACATACCAGATTCGTTCATTTGTTCTGAAATTCGGATTTATTGCTAGATATCGTATGAGTTCTATAAAGCAATACAAATTCTGAAATATTTAGGGATAGTTGCTCTTCCAAGGAGGCAGCGCTGTCGTATGCACTACTGTTGTAGTATGTATATTGTACTGCTTTCGATGGCTATGTACCCACTCCGCCTTGCACTTGTATACTACTATTTCAGATAAAATTAATTTGTTTGTTTGGAACTTTTGTGCGCCCTAATAAGAATGTTCGGAAGTGCTCCAGCGTTCGACGTCACCACACCAGCGTTGCTTTGGGAATTGGGAGTACCATACCTTTGCATTAAAGTCTTTACGTTGTGCGAGTTACTGTTCTATGTTCACCTTCACGCTACACCTCTATTAAAATCCATTACAGTAGAATCTCGGAAAGATTAACTTCCAAGAAAGATGAACGGAATTTTTTTCACCATTGTAGTATTTTAACAAATTAACGGGTTGATTTTTGGATAGATGCTCGAAAAGATGAACGCTCTACCCATAAACTTATTTTTCTTCTTTATTCGTGTTTTAGTTATTCGTAGTAGATTCATATAACCGTTATTCTTTGGAAAACTTTTATTTTCGGCTTGATTTTGCATTTATGCATTGCATTTCGTTTGTTTGCATACCAGTGTGAAGTGAATTTATGTAGAGGAAAGATGTCACCATGTAAAGGCTGAGTAAAGTCTTTAAATTTAAAAGAAAAAAGCAAAGTGTTGAAAGACATCTTAACCAAAATTAGGTACATAATCAAAATTAAGTACCTACTCCAAAAGATGAGCAGGGCCTGTTTTTTATACGTTCATCTTTTCGAGATTCTACTGTAGTTCGAAAACGTGCATTGCGGATTTCAAAGTTGCTGTTCCTGTGTTTCGAGCATTAGCCAAGCTACAAATCGCATTTGTAAGGTTTTTGTTTCAATTTCTTGCAGGGATGTCAGCATATATTATGAAATTATCAATCGTTAGTTGTCATATAGCGGTTCTGACTTTTTGTTTTAGGCTCGCCGCTGAAAATAAGCTCACATCAAAAAGTACATAAACCTAAATACGTAAATCGCCAGTCGGAATATCTTCCATATTCCCATCAGCGGTTCGTTTGAGTTTATTTACCAAGCGTTCGTTTCGCTAAATTTTACTTGAACGCTGTGTTGCACCGGCTAATAAAGTAAATGTATATTTTTCTTGTTTAACAATAAAAACCATTGGCATAATTATATATAGACTGACAGTAAATTGTCATTTTCATTTCATGCAGGAACGCCAGGGGAATCCCATAATAAGCCCACAACGTAACATCGCTCTGTCCGATTATTAGAGTTTAGCATTTACCGGAGATTTTCCATGGAATTGCTTGTGTATTAAGAAACATTACAACTTTACTTTGAAACATTTTCTGCATTTTACTGTTTCAACTGTTTAAACAGACACCGCTATCATGGAATCCTACGAGGGAAAAGATTCACTGTAATTTGAGCATCGGTATCGTTGAATCCGCTGAAGTGAATTATTTCCTTGTCGGTAAAGTGAATGAGTTGCACGGCATCGTGAAAAACGTACAAAATATGACATTTCTTATCCGCAACTCAAACGTCTCATCTTGCTAATTTGTTTTACTTGAAAACTTGATAATTTGAATAAACATATTTTACAAAAAAAACTTATTTTGCAGCAAATAAAAGACTAATATTGATCAAATTAGTGCTTTAACACCGTAAATATGATTATTTTCCAACACCATATTGGTGATTTCCCCTAGAAAAAATTGTATGCAAGTTGGGAAAATCTAAAAATGAGTTCCGAGTTAGATACATTTGTCGATTTATTTAGTTAAACATTTCTAATAATCCTGCAATATTAAACAGATTTTAAATAACTTTAAAAGAACAAGTGTATGTGTTTGAAAACACGTCTTATCTGGTAGTTCCATAACACCGCGTCTCCACGTGCTATTGCAAACTGCAGGGCGCTCATCACGTAATTTCACCGTCGATCGTCGCTCACACGACTGCACCAAACGACGTCGACGAAGCGATGCTTCGCGAAACACTCCCAGTCTCGTGTCGTCCATCACCTTCGTCTTTTATCAGTTTGAGAACCACAGAAAACAACATTTATAAGTGATTTGACATTTGCTGATGACGTCATAATTTGACATTTGTGGTTTTGGTGGCATTTTCATATTTCATATTTATTATTAATTAATATTAAGATCATTTACAATAAACTAATGAAATCTTTAAGTTATATTTAATTTTTTTTTAATGAAAAATGACAGTAGGCAGAAAGGAGACTATGCATTCTCACTTTTAATTCGTTTTTTGACAATTATATTCGTTATTTTACAACTGAAATTCGTATTTTTGCCAAAGAAACCAAATTCAATTTTCAAAAAAACCAATTTAAAGTGAAAACCCACCGAAACTGCATTAAACACAGGAGGACGACAGCTAAATAGCTATCGTGCTATCACGCTTGCCGAGACGATTGTACTTGACAGATTTTCGTGTCTTACGTGCTGAGCGCCCAGGATTTCATAGCAAGCTATAAAAAAGAGAACTGTCAAATTTGTGTGGGCAATTTATAGCTTGATATTCAATTTTTATTTTTTAAAATTAGCAAGATATCTATAGCTTGCTATGTAAATATCCTGTTATGGATAACTTGCTATCTCAATTATCTTGCTATTTGCCGTCTCCATAAGCTATTTTCATAGCATGCTAATTATCTTGCTACACATTTTAGCTCGTGGAGAACGGGTTACAAGAGTCGGACAGATCTGGCAGGCACAAAAACAAGATGGCCGAACGAACGTCAAATTTTGTGCGGTGGGCATTTCATGTCTTGCCTTTTCATATCTCTTCTATTGAAAACTTCAACGAAATTGAAAAATGTCCACCAAAGTGACAGATCATGTCCAGACATATCCAGACATTTGTATGTAGATGGCGGGGTAGAAATTATGTCTGGCTGATTGTGGTCTCCACTAAATATTTTCCTAGCCACACATGAGCCCAGACATGAATAATGTCTCATGGAGACCCCATGTTATGTCCTACTGCTCCTCCTACGCATGCTGTGTATTTTTCTTTCTGAAGATAATTCTTGTTCTTCATCTGACGAATCCAGAAATACAGCTATGCCTTCCATTTTATTTTATTTTTTATTTATAATTCTTTTATTTACTGCAAAAACAAAAGACAATTCCAAAACATTGTCAGCAAATTCTCTTTGCTGTCATAAATTCTGCTTGACAGAGGCACTTCCTTTTCGACATTCACGTCGGTAAGGAAACATCACTGGCGGATTCTACGATACCAAGCTAAAGGGAATCGAACAAGTGAAGGGAATCTCCGATCCAGCGGATTCCACGATAGGGGATAGAACATTTTTCGGGCGAAACTCACAATAGGGAAAAAGTGAAATGTGAATTTTTTCGGTCAGAATGCTGTTCGGGTTAAACTCACAATAAGACTGAGTAAGTACTTACCAAAATTACGTTACGAGTTATAATGTTCAAGGATGTGGTAATACTGCTTACGCCTTTACTATCTGACACCAAAGATATAAAACAGCGCCACTGATAAAATGTTTTTTTTTCTGTTTTTAACAACAAAATATATTTATTTTAAAATAAAATACAATTAACGTATTACACCAACAAAAATGTTAATAAAGTGTTTATTTTTTAATACGATGCTAAAGTAACTAAAACCTTTTCGTAGTCTCCAGATATGTCATCCTGCAAGAAAATAGAGAAGAAAATATTTTATAAATAAAACAAATTTATCCTTTTTTTTTTGTTAATGAGAATAAATCTTTATTAATTCTATAACAACATTTTATTATCTACATTATGTTGTAATATGCAAAAACTGAAAAAAAAAATAAAACCAACAATTTTGAACTACAACAACAAGCGACTTTACTTATATAAGGCACCGTTTATGCTTGTTGCATTTACCGATAGCTGAGTTATTAGAATTTAAATAAATGATGACTTTGGTACTTGAGAATGTTTTTTTTTTTTTGTATAATCAAAACGAATTGCATTTATTACATTCACTTCGTAAAAAAAAACACAAAATACAATAAATATTATGATTCAAATGTTTGCGTTATTTCACTTGGCAAAGAGAATTGTTGTAGAGATAGATTTTGACGCTTTTATACCGGATGAGCGCTCGTTTACCAGGAGGCAACTGTTGAGAGCAAATATCCTACATCGGAATCGCAATCATCCTGAAAAAGATTGGTATTTTGTTGTTGGTTTTTTTTTTTTAGAAAATGTTGAATGACATTTTTTTAGAGTAAATAATTTGTGTATAGATACTGTAATATGGGTGATATGAAACAAAGAAGTATACACATGGCATTTGGATGATTTGCAGGACTGCAGTAGAAAACATTCGCAATAGCGGTAAATTTAAAGCTTCTATATTACACCGCGTCTCCACGAGACATTTCATATGGCAGGATTTTATCGGAAGAGAAAATATAAAAGATGGCACGCCATCAAAATGGTTTATGGAGACCGCCATATGCCGATAGCGTGGCCGAATTCGTAAACGCATATGTTGCGCAATACAAAGCAGGAGGTTTGCAAACGCATACGCAAAATTTACTGTAAAGCGAAGAAACCTAAAACGAAGTTGTTTGCGCAAAAGCATCTGCGCAGCTGTCAAATAAATGCTGCTCACTTCACTCTGCATTTGCTTTTGTAAGGCAAACATATGCTTTTGACATTCGCCCCGTGCCATCAAATAGCAAGATTCTATGCAAACTATTTATGTCTTGCTATTTTTTTTTCTTCCAATAACATCCTGCCATATGAAATGTCTCCTGGAGACGCGGTGTTAGGACGGTTTATTATATACAATGAAAACATTTATGTATGAAATGGACGGAAGTATTCACTACATTGGACTTCATAAAGTATCTAATGTATAAATTTTAGTAAAGAAAACAAAAACAAGTCAGTAAAAACTTTTGCCAATAATGTTAAGAAAAGCCAAAACGAAACAGTACATATGAATAAACGCCAGTCTTTGAATGTAAAATATATTCACAAAAACTCAGCACAACTTCTTATGTAGATCACAGCTGGATGTATAAACTAGGAACGCTGTCGAATCCAGAGATTTGATACGAAACAAGTAACAATACAGCAGACGGAGAAACAAACAATTACAAATAGGTTAGGAACGAGGGCCAGCAGTATTGGACAAATTATGTTAGAAAATGGTCCGTTCGATTCAGCAGCACATTACAAATACATTTCATTACATGAATATAGATACAATGTATGCACATACATATTCTTTCTGTCTTCTAACAATGGATTAAGGAATATATACTCGTACTCAACTTGCAGGGACAATCTTAAAGGAGCACAGACACATTGTCAGGAGTCGTCCACAATGATCCCTACAAGCGTAGCCCACGTCAAAGTACATACTAGTTATCTGTTTTACCATGTTGATGTCTATATTTTTTTGTTTATACAACAAATGGTTGAAAAAAAAAGTTCTTAATGTTAACTTTCACATTTATTAAAATTTTCAATTTCTTTAAACAATTACATTTGCAGCAGAGAACAATTATTATTCTCTTAAAGAAAAAACAAAACAATAAAATAAAATTTTTATATAAAATTATTTAAATCAATAAATACATGTTTTCTGTATAAATTAGTATCGTTATCGTTAATTTGCATGTAGAGCGTTTTCGAGGCACTAAAGCTGAATAAGTGAGGAGATGGTAGTGTATTCTGTCCTACCAGGCCACGACTGTGACAAGTAAATATCCATTTGAACTTTTTAAATCATCCTGAAAAGAACATTTATTGTTTCGCTTTGTGATAAAGTATAGAATGTAAGATAAATAATTTTTTGTTTGAGTGGTAATTTTGCCGAAAGGTTTAGTATGGTGAAGTAACAGTAACATAAATGTTTTAGCAAATAAATAAAGCGTCTAACATTTTGCAGAATTTTCCAATTTTCTTTCTCCGTAAGACAGACAGACAGAGTTAGAGAGAGAGAAAGAAAGTGTGGTGATGTGCCTTAAGTTATGTGCATTTTATTTACAACCGAATGAATTTCGCTTGTAATCGAATTACCGTTAGTTAATACTACGATAACAAATTTTGAGAAAAAAAAAAAGCTTATGGACAATAAAGTTTTCGACAGCCAGCAGCCCTGAAAATCTATCGGTTCAGCCTTTTTTTATTTTCTTATTATTTGTGATGAAAATTAGTAAATATGAAGTTGAGATCAGGTTATGAGTGAATAGATTAGAGAATGGTTATTGGCGGTGCAATGGTGTAGCGGCGGCGGCAGCGAATGTAAAAATTAAAACTTGAGGCGTTATTTTCGGTTTATTTATCGTTATTTTATATTATGTTTATATTTAAAACTTTAATTGTACATTTATATAAAAAATATTACAATAAATCTGAATACAGACAATCATGTAGTAGATAAGAGCGAGAACAGGACAAAAAGTTGTACAGCTTTTCTTTTTAAATTATTTTTAATTGCATTCCATAGGATTTTATGTTAAAATTTGCTTAGCTTAGCTAAAAAAATTTGCACGCAAAACAAAATATCTAATTCAATACTTTAGAAAAAACAACTTGCAGTTCTTGTTTTGTTTGTTTTTCTTTCTAATTAGGTAGGAGCGAGCAGTTAGGACAATTAACTTTATTGTGATTTTATTGAGACGAAAGAAGTGGACTTGATTTCTTTGTGTTTGTTTAGTTATATTTGAATGGCAACGTTTGTTGTTGTTCTATTTTTTTTTTTAGTATCCAACAATTGCCAATAGGGATCGTTTGTAATCTCCAGAAGTATCGCCCTGAAAAATCGAATATGATTATTGTTTTTTTTTCTATTGTTTTATATTCGTTTTGATTTTTTTTTTTTTTAAAGTTAATACATTTTTTTTCCTTATTTCCACAATATTCCATTACAAGTTTATTATTTATCATCATGGCAAAGACACCAATTATGTATAAGGTATTTTCTATTCGATTTGGACGAAAGTGGGCTTCGGAGAAAAGGCTGATGTAATGGTTTCATCTTAAGATATACGCAACGGGATATACATACATACATTTATGTAGGGGTCATAAAGTTATAATAACGCGTAGGGCACGAAAGAGTCTAGTAACTGAAAACATGGATAGTAAGCAGCATTTTATCTTCTATTAGGAATTGTAGGTACATTTTTCTTGAAGTTTGAATGTACGTGTTTTATTTATTTTTTTTAATAACGAGACACTGGTTTTTTATCTACTGTGATATAATTTGAAGGAGAAGGAAACGTACAAATTGTTTCGTTTAGGCATAATGGAACAGCGATTTAGAATAATCACGGGCAACTCTATACGCGGATCAGCCTGTGCGAAGCTGGTTTTACTTTAACAGATACTCAAATGTCGGTCTCTTGAAAATAATACAAAGCGGATACTGCTTAATTATTCCAAAGCAGTTTGGCCCGCTTCCATTGGCGATGGCAAGATACATTTTTCATTCCGTCAGCAGCATTGAAGTATGAAATTAATTGCATGCAGGAAACTCAAGAGTCAAGACTAACCATACCATACAGTTTTCGTACAAATCAGGACACTTCCACTCTGTGGCCTAGTGCTTATCTATCAGTCTAATGTCTGGATAAAAAAAATGTGCGTATGTTCAGCGGAAATTTATCGACAAAGTTTTTGTCTTTCGCGACACCGTTTATGTGTATCGTGTTTCGTCTTTTAATTTTTATTACCTTGTCTCATTATTTCATGTGTGTGTGTATTGTGTACGTATTATGCAATAATACATCCAAAAAAGAATTATATATAAAGCCAAATGTATATTTGTACATCTATAAAAACAACAACAACAAATCGCAACACAATAAAATTTAAAAATCACACAACAAGCAGTCATTAAAAATTAACAATCGGAAAGGTTTCTTAAAGAGATGTAATCGTACGTCGCTCAACAAGAGAAACAAACGGCAAGAAGAAGAGGTGTATCAACGAGTCTCACCAACAACGATTAAGAGGAAGATAATTTAAAAAAACATGGATACCTATTAAGGGTCAACTGCCAAAAGGAATTAATATTACAAGGTAGTGTGACAAATACGGCAAATCCGCATCCGGATCCGAAGTAGCTTAAGTCCAGCAAATGGAACGGGTTTTGCACCAGAGGATGGAGCCCAGACAAATAAATATGCAATAAAACACGGAAAGACCTGTGCTAAAAAATGTGGAAATACACTTTGCAATCGCGGGCAATGACACTCGTAAAACAAATTACATATAAACTGCATTTACACTACAATTGTTTCGCCTTTTCGATAAACTTTAATGAATGAACTTGTTCTGTAAAGCCGTTCAAGTAGAAGAAAAATCAAAGCAAATATATAGTAGCTATGTTAATGACGAACCAATAAATGTTCACAGAAAGGAAAATTGAAAGAATACCAATCCAATAAAAAGTAGGAGATAAAAAGAGGGAAGTGATGATCGTCGATTGCCTGATATTGAACGACTGGCTGCTCAGGGAGGTATGATGGAAAAAGGAACTTTAATGTTTTTAAAGATAATCTAACACACTAAAATATTATTAAATTCGTGTTAACTTTTATGTCAGTTCCCAGAAGTTTTAAAAGATAAAAAAAAAATACTTTTAAACGTCCTCATGAACAGCAAAATCAATACTAATTACCTTAAGCATAATGCCTTTGCTTTTTATTACTTCACAAGAATTACTACCGTCATTTATACAATCAAATGTTTGTACATACATTTGTAATAGTGAAACAACTGATATTAGATTGAGACTGTTAGTATGAAAGCCCAAGAGATTTATTAGTTTCTTTTTTTTTAGTTCTATTCCCAAATTTATTCCATAATCTTATATTTACAACGATGATGTACAGTTGAAAAATAAGTACAGATACTGTATAGATCCCAGACATAATCACAATTGTAAAGAAAGTCATATGAAATCGAATTAGAAAAATCCTCATGCAGCTCCAATTTAACCTTAATCCAATCGAACTTCATTTTTTTTTTGTTTTTTGTAATTTTCAGTTGCATGCGGAAATAAAATTCGAACAAAACAAAACCCAAGCACCAAAACTACTACTACAAATTATAGCAAGAAAAAAACAACATCTATTTACCTTAATCCATGATTCCAGACTCTTTCCATATTTGTTTTGGAATGCTTCTTTGATGTCACCCAAATCAATTTCAGATCGACTTACAACAATACGAATGAGAGTCTTATCCTTGGTGCCAATGCCGTGCATTGAATCGTAGAGTCGCTCAGCGAAATAATCTACTTTTGATTTGCAGCATTTGACTATAGGATACCAAATAAATTAGTTTTTATTTTCCACACATACTTAGACGTGAATCTTACCAATAGCCAAATATCCCTTTTGAACTCCTCCGCTGCATTCGCGCTTGATGGCCTTCTCAATATCGTGACCGGCAATGTTCTCATATTCGAGGAAGATTTGTCTCAGTTGTTGGTATGACCTTGTGATCAGGATGGAATTGAATACAGACTCATCAGTGCCCCATTTGCCCTCACCGGCTTCAAAGAGAGCGTTGGCATCAGCTACAGCTGCTGCTTCATCGACTCCCTAATATGAAAGAAACTAAATTAAGAAACCATTTTCAAATGGAAAACGAAAATAAAAGCCTACCTGATTTTCATCACGGTTACCCTGCACCAATGATACGCACAAACGCTTGAAATGACCACTGGTGTCACCCTTCAGATCAGATTCTAGAGATTTACCGAAACTTTGCTCATAGAATTGAGCAATAGTCTTAATACCATAATTTGATAGTGTGCAGAGAATTTCAATGATTGCCTCCTCATCGGTACCAATGCCCGAGACAGCATCGTGCAATTCTTGTGCATAGAACTGTGGCAATGGTGTCATCAGGGCCACGATAACATCTTCGAAT
Source organism: Brachyopa scutellaris (assembly GCA_949775065.1). Classification (NCBI taxonomy): domain Eukaryota; kingdom Metazoa; phylum Arthropoda; class Insecta; order Diptera; family Syrphidae; genus Brachyopa; species Brachyopa scutellaris. Next base: position 14,667,312 of record OX459113.1, read on the forward strand.
CGGCCACCTAGTTCTGATTTCAATTCCGAAATCAAGTCCTTGCCGTAGGAGGTCTTGAAGGATTCGGCAATTTCCAAACGTTGTACGATTCCACGACGGGCGAGTACCTCAATGATTGCCTTTTCATCGGTACCAAAACCCTTCATCGCTTTGCGAAGAGTGGAGGCATCCTCAATTGGATCAAAGGGATCAGCTGGGTATACAGTTGGGGTGCACTAGAAAATAGATTCAAAGAGAATTTTGTTTAATATTTATTTTATCATTGTGTATTTGTTAAGAAACTTGAAAGACGTATTCTCTTACAGTTCAAAAATAGAACACAATTATTTGTTTACAAGAAGCTAATGAGCGCTCAATAACATACTTCTGATATTAACAACACAATTAAGTAGCTAACAACACTAAAGACGTTTTGCAGTTCAGAAATAATTGTTCCTGTTTTCTGTTTAAACACAAGTTCGCAGGGTTACTCTTATGAGTAAATGTCGTATAGAGTACCTACACATGTACAGAAATGTATCATAAGGTTAAAGCGAAAAAGTGACTCACTCATTGGCATCAAGAGAAGCTGTGAAATTCCCTTGAATTGTGACCTTAAAAAATAACACAATGGTTTTTCTATGTACATAGCTCCACTCTTGTGACGTTTAAATAAAAATATGAGGTAATCACTTGATGAGTTTTCTATTCACATTGCTCTCAGCGAAATAAAAAGGAATTCCTAAGAACACGAAACACAGATAATTTAAATGAACGATTTAACTCATTTAAGACTCATCGAATACAACGTCGGTGAATATTACTCATTCTATGTAATACTGACGAATGCCTCTCAATAAAAACGAATGCATTATTCATGGAACATTCTATGGAACTTCGAATAACAAAAAGTCACATATGTATTCATATTCAATTTTTAAATAATTCTTTAACCATTCCTTGTTTACATTGGCGGTGCAAAAAAAAAGAAAAGAAAAAGTAAAAATAACACAAAACAAGTTTTTGCACTGTGAGATGATAACAATTGTTGATTATGAACAAATAGGACTTGTTTTTCTCTACACTACAATGTCGATTGGGAGGGACGTTATTTGGACATATTTTTATTCAGTTGTAGTCTTTTTCTTTGTTCATGCTTTTTGCAATCCAAACTTAATACAGACGTAACACGATTAAAAATGTCCATTATCAACACATTAAATACTTAAACTGACTACTGACACAAGCAGTTCGCACTTAGTTCGGCGGCCATTGTGTCTGGACAGATCCTTACCCGCTGGTTTGTAAAATCACAACATCGGTCATTTTGGCAGTTAACCAGCAAAGTTAATAAGAAAACAATTTTTCTCATGAAATCCACCTAAGGTTGCCTGGCATGTGTCCAGTACTTTTAATTTAACGGATAACAGAGTTCTTGTAGCTCTTGTAGCAATATATGCATGCAATTAAATGAGAATCCATTCCGTGATTTCTTTAGAATTTAAATTCTTTCTAGGGCCGGGCGCCTGCTATTTCCGTGTACAACATGTGTTTTGCGAGGAAAGTAAGATTCTCTTTTTTTCCTTTTTTCGGGAAAGCCGATTGATTCTACGACGCAGATAGATATAGCGCATCGAGAACCCTGTTGATTTTTTTTTCTTAATTTGCTGTAGATTTATTTTCAGCTCTTGAAATGTTTTCGATGTGAGTGAATTCCAAAACTAGTTAGAGGAATGAGCACTTGTCTAGTAGCTAGTAGGTACAAATTTTATAAGATAAACCAATTTCAAGTACTGCACTAGCTTTTCTAAAACACTACAGTTAGAAAATATAAGTTGCCTTTGAACCGCGAGAGCACTTTGTTGTTTACATACATATGTTTGTATGTACGCACTTCAAAGTGACTGACTGAGAGACCATTTATATTTGTGGATAAGAAATAAGGAATAAATTACATATTAGCCTTAGGAAAATCAGTTTTCCTATCTCAAACTAATGAATAGATATGTAGGGAGAGTTCATAAAAACCGCAGCAATGCAGATGTTGCGTTCACAAATGTAGAAAAACCGCATTACCATTGCAAACGTTTTGTCAGCACTTGTGTTCATGTTTAATTACCGCTTTTATTGTGCAAATTTGAAAATTATTTTATTTTGCTGCACGGCTGCGACATTACTGCCGCAGAAGTTGCGTTCAGAAATTTATACAGATTTTGCTGCGGTAAATTTACAACAAAATTTCTACAATTATGAGCTCACCCGTATATGAAAACATTTCTGTAGGTCCACGTGTAGGAGGCGGTTTTGAATAAATTGCTATTCAAAGCATATGCACGAAATAAAGATTCACTTTTCAATACCTACTCTTTTACAAACTAAAATTTAAATTCTAGTAAGTACATCAAAGGATACAATACAAGCAAAAAAAATCTCTTTACACGTTTATAAGATGTGCACACTAAAAAGTTTCGAGAGCTCTGCACGGGCAGAAAACAAACATTTCCATCGAATGAGGACGATGCTAATTCAATTAAAAAAAACAATACAATAAACATATTTCAATGTTATTCTGGATGCGCTCCATCACAATGGCAATCAGAGTTTCAAATGTATATGTAAATCAAGTCATCAAAAATTATTAATCACTCACAAGGGTGCAGCATCTACATAGATAATGTACTTATATCGGTACAACCGAAGTTTAAAATATAAGCGGAAATACCACAGGCTGAAGAGATCCTTCAGGCTACTGCCTAATAATTCAATTCACTCAGTGGCGGGATATGTGAGTCAGACGACCACTGCACTGCGGTATTATAAAGGTCTCAAACAACAGAGATTTTAGAGTAATAGAAAAATTAAGAATTTTCGGATGTTGATTTGTCACATCCGCTGCTCTTGCGCAGAGAGAAAAAAAAACCACAAATCGTGGTAAAGAATTCCTCCTATGCACGTAATATGTTTAAATTTTCATTAAATATATTTATTATTCAACAATAGTTGAATGACATCATAGTTTGTTTTGTTATTTTATTTACTCGTATATATGCAACTAGCCAGTGGAAATGTGTATACCACCTTTTGAGTTACGTGATAAAACTTTAAATTAAATCTCCCAATGTCAATTACATTTTCTCGAGTTTCAATAGATAGGCTAGGTGTTAATATTTGTTGTAAGCAGGCACTAAATACCGCGTGACTCAGAATTTTCGATAATCAAATTATTCACGAAACGAATTCGTTAAATTAATTAAAACATAAGGAAATAACGAAATTATTTTAGAATACTAAACAACAATCTACTATTCTTCCTCAATGGCAATTGCTTATCAAGTCTTTCAGAGAGGAAACTTTGAGATAGATAAATAGATAGAATTTCATTCTTCTCGGACAATTGCTACCCGTGGTGGATACCAAGGACTAGGCTCTATGGAAACTCCTGCTATTTTGTGAAAGAGAATAATAAAAACTATCTTCGTCTACAGTTCTACGGCACGATTCATGGTTCATTATTTTTTGTGATTTTAATTCAATGTATGGCTGCAAACTGTAAACTTCAGCTAAGACATAATAGTATGTTGGTGACACCTGACGCGAATATGTTGCAATGCGCCTTTGCACATATTTCTAAAAACCATTATGAATGAAAATATTGTGTGTAAATTGTACATATGTAATTAATTGGTTGATTGATTTATTGATAAATGGTTTTGACAAATTGTGTTCAGATCGATATCTGTAGTATAATTTCTTGTCTGATAAGATACCACGCAATTTGGGCGCTAATGGCGCGTTCTTTCATGATTGTGTATGTGAATATACATACATACATAAGAAATTTATAAGTTATATAAATACATATTGCACTAGAGCGATTTAAACACTTGAAAATCAAGGTCAAAAAAAATTCTCAGATCTGTTGAATGTACGACAAATCAAAGAACAAGGCCAAAAAACATAAAATTGTGAAGATTTTGCTTGTGTATATACTATACATATCTTCTTTTATGAGGAACAAACTAATCCCTAAAAGCAGCGTTTTAACAAGTTGTCTGATTTAAAAATATCTCTGACATGGGTGATAAATTTATGTTTACAAATGTTCAGTTTACAGCAGATGTTCAATACTGCGATTTTCACAAATTCTGAAGGATATAAAATCTATTGGTATCATATGTATGTCTAAGTCTAACGGATTCCAAAGCAAATCCACATGTTTGAAAAGGTCCTAGTAGTAGGAAGTTCAATATTTACAATAGGCTTAAGCCTGTGCTTTCCCATTTAGACCTACAGTTAGACAAACTCTGTGCCGTGAGAACGGTTCGAAACTGCAATTCCAATTCCATTGATACCATTTTAAGGTTTCAACTACCAAATGTGAGTAATTTTTCGCGTTCAACATGACACTTGTGCTCAGTATATTCTGGCAAATCATCATCAACAACGTTTCTGAAATTTATTTTTTAAATCACAGCTCAATACGACAAAGATACAGAACGCTTACTTACTTAGATGGCGCTACAGCTCGGGGTGAACCTGGGTCTGCTTCTCGCAACCATCTGTGTGTGCGTGGTTATATTTTTGTACGAATGGAAGGGACCTACAGTTTTTTGTCGACTCCGAACGGCGAGTTGAAAAGTTCAATCCTGACAAATGATATTCTTTGATTGCTTGTCAGACATTCGAAAGAGATGGCACCGTGAAAAACTTTTGGGATTGAATGATTATTTTGGTCATTCACACCCATCAACTAAATTGAGAACTCTGTTTTCAAGACAATATCGAAAGCGTGCACAGAAAATGGGCCTTTGGCTTTCCAGCATGTGCAAGATTCATTTGCTGCTAGAGCTGAAACCAAACGACCAAGTACATACTACTTACCCTAAATCAGCTGATTTGTCGGTTTTACCTCCAACACTTCATAAGAAACGATGCAAACTGAAAATCAATAGCGTACAAACAATTTAATGAATGTTTCGGCGCCAGCAAAAACTTGATGCGTACTTCCAATTCGAAGGTAAATTTCAAAGCTTATCTAAAAGCGAGTTATTCAAAACAAAAAGCAAGTTATAAAGATCTACAATAGAGCTTATCTTATTCGTAACATACTCGTATTCATAAAATAGTCAGTGTGATGGTGATTCAAAATCTTTTAATTGTCAGTAATTAAACTCAAATTAAATACGTTTGTTCATCTGTATAGGTAGACCTACAATGCGTCACTTCTATTCTTCTACCACACAATCTCCTAGCAAAGAAAAACATTTTTTGTTTGTATTTTTTTCTTCGTTATCAAGAATTATTTTTGCAAAAGTTCTGCCTTGTTTCCCTTTGCACAAAAATGTAAACAATGTGATAAAATAAAAAAAAAAACTCTTATCAGTTTTTAAAGAAATAAAAGCCCGCGTATTTTACCCGTAATCATTGAATGTTATTTTCCTTTTAGTGCTGTGGTAAGACGATCATCCAAAATGAAGACAAATTACATAGATAATCATCAATGGAACAAATGTTTAAAGCATCAATCATATACATAGGGTGAATGAATAGGGTTGATGCTCAATCAGCACTGCCACACGTTCATTAAAGAAAATGTTTGGCATCAGTGAAATGGCATAGCGTTCATTATTGCAAAGTTGCGTAAACTGATGCGCAAACGTCAACGAAAAAAGCATCAAGAAAATTGCAGATACTTTCGAGGATTTTGATGGATGATGAAAGGAAAAAAAATAAATGAATAACATTTTCTAAATAATAAAATAGAGTTTTATAATAATATTTATTTTAGGGAAAACTATTTGATGATAATTGTTGGAATATTTCGTTTTTCTGACTTTTTTGTAAAAACAATTCTTGTCCTCTTTCATTCATACATCTTCAACGAACAATTTTACGGGTCATTATTATCAATTAAAACTTTTCTTAGAAATATTTTAAGATGCGTAGAATACGTTCTAAAACGCCAACAAAAAAAAATTTGTATCAGCATGGCATCAGCATCGTAATTGAGCAGTGATGCCGCATCGATGCTGATTTTGCTGGCGTTTTCGAATTCACCCATATTTTCTCCATAGCCTTGACCCAGTCTATAGATTCATTGCCAAGTAAACATACATACATACATCCAAACATATGTAAGTAGTATGAGACCTACATACATACGTATTCTTCTCAGTCTGAAAACAAGATATGTTCGTGCATATGTACCTACAAGCGATTGAAATCATGCAAGTTTACATGAACTGATGATGACTATAAAGTGCCAGATTGTCTGACATGAACTTCTTGAACACACCATTGAGCGGCAATATTCCTTAGTCATCAGACGGAAAGAGTTTCTTATGAACATTGTAGGTATTCTGAAAACCTGATGTATAACAGCTATAAGGAAACGTTGATTAAGTAGGAACACAGACGTCATCGTGATGAATTTTATTGATGGTAAGTAAGATTGAAACTAAATCCACACCGCAGAAAGAAAACTAAGTTGTTTTCTGGCAAACGCTTTAACACTTTAACTACTACTGACTGAGCTCATTACGAAGGTTAGAATTACAATAAAGTCACGCAGCAGCGTAGATGTTCTGCACCATCGTTTTAATTTTTTTATTACCCGGAAGGAAGTACAGTAGAAACAAGGAACTCATATAGAACTGTATTACGTAACCGCCATATCTTTGCATCTTTCGGAATCATTAACAATAACAACAAAACCGTGGGTACTCACCTTGAATGGGTAGTATTCAGCTGAACTCATTTTGACTTTTATTTTTTATTCAAACGATTTATCTGAAAAGAGAGAATTATAATTAGTTTTGTTTGTTGCTACCTATAATAGGTTTTTATTTAACAGTGATGAGTAAATTTTGGTTTTACGCAGCATAATTTGTACGTACTGATACAAAAGCCAATTCACAAATGAGAACCTAAAATCAAATGCTGTCAGTCAAATTGCGCGCGTCCTTCTTCCCAAATTCCATTAATTAGGGAGCATATTTGTGGAAGACACGCACAGAGAAGTCTGTAATGTGACATCATCACAAATCTATGCCGATGCCGACGAACACGGGGCACCTCCTCGCTATGACATCATAATCAGATATAAAAAAAAAAAATCTCCCACATGGAAATTCCTAATGCTTTGGGTGTTGTTCTCTGTGAAAAGACATTCCCCTCGTCTCTCTATCTAGCTCACGACACAATCGTTTTGGGCTTTCGTGGATGTTCCATAAAAACGAATAAGATATTTTTGAATCGATATTAACTGAGGTTTGTGTACACATGTACATAATATGTAAATTAATAGTGTACTCAAACGCATATCCTCGATTGTAGATTAATGTCCATGTGTTTTATAAAAGTATATAAGGTCAGAAAGCTCCTGATTGCTTATTCATTACTTAAGCCATATGGATGTCAAAGACCTAATGTGATTGTGTAATTATTTTTAATGGCATGGATTGACGTTTGCGTGGAAAACACGGAATTCGGAGGAAGGACTAGCCCTAGTAAATAAGGTCAATTGGAAAATGTGACCACAAGTCATTTGATATGGCGTTATAGCGTACTTCCTACGTAAACGTTTAAAAGCTTTTATTTTACCTTAGGTAGTTGCTGAGTGGGTTTATTTAATTTTGGATGGTAATTAATGGAAAAGCTTATTTATTTTTTTGTGGGATTAACAGATATGCACCTATGGCATTTTGACAGGTAAATTTTAATGAATCGTTTATTTTGAATCGACGTCAACATATAGGTACCTAAAACCATAACGAAAAAGGAAAATGACCCGAATATAGGGCTAACTCGCTGATAGTAGAAGTTCAGACCTTGATTTGTGGAGCAAGATTCCTTAACGTCAGACTTACATAATATGTAGATCAATATAGACTTACTGACCAAAATGCATGCATTTATCTTCTTTCTATCGGGCACTATACACACAAACAGCTCATTATCATTCAAATTAAGAAGTCTTGAAACGAAACTGCCCGCGAAAACAGACAGATGTAAAAATGAAAGTATAAATTCCAAAATAACTGGCACTCCAACGCAAATGGCAATTTTGGATCTAGAGAATACGGGAACTTCTTTACAACTGGAGTGAACTGGAGTAAACATTATTCCTCTAACTATCGAATAAATAGTGAGAGTGACTATTCAATAAAACTACAATGGGATAGCTTCTCAAATGGTATCGCAATGTGAAGATATACAAAGGTATACAGGTACATATATATGTATATGGTATCGTTTCATCTAACAAAAAAGCATTAGAACAATGGTTCCTAGTCATAGCGAAGCAGTCGTGACAAAGTGACAGTTTGGAACGCCCAACATGTACGAGGATAGATAGCGATGGCCAAAGCCGCAGTAAAGTCGGTATGTCAACACCGGTACAATCTTTTGGGAGTGGCGCGGCGCCTTTTTGTGTTGGTACAAAGCTACCTTCATTGGGAATTTAAAATGCGACTGCAGGTCGCCTGTTGAAACTTATAACACACAACTAATGACGGTAGTTTCATGTTTAGGCGTTAATGAATTTATTCATCAACCAAGTTACCGTTAAGCTAAAACCAAATTCAATTGCGTAACTTATAAGTCACTCACGCTCGAAAGACCATCAAAAGTTGTTTATTGTTCCTATCCTCAACCTTCATACTTTTTTCTATTAACAAATTATTTAACTCTTTTTCATTATATCGTATCAAATGCGTCAAAGCGGCAAACATTCAAATCAAATGGTGGAACCTATAATACGAGAATAAGAGGAAGTGAAAGGTAAGAAAATGTGAAAAAGAGGGAAGCCTGTCCAACCATACCATGGCATGAGAAGCGACTCACTGACGTGGCTTAAAACCGGTACAACGCTTTACCAATTTCTTTTTGATCTTCTAAGAAAATGCCATGTGTAGCTTCACTGGTTTTATGACAATTATCACTATGAGAGCCTCGTGATGCTGACTAATCCGACTAGTATGTATGCCATCATCAAAATTAGTCTAGAAATATCATAATCGTACTACAGAATCGCTGTTGATTGTTTCAAGTTTTAAAATAAAAAACCAAATAAAACCCCGGCCCCCACATCGTGTCTTAACTGGAACCTGATTGGATGCACGAAGCAAGACTGTACTCCAAAATCCAGAATAAGGAAAGCAAAGAGAACACAGATAAATCGTAAAATTTTACACAAACGAGAACACGAATAACGAATGAATAAAAATTTAGAATTGTTGTTGCAAAGCAATAATAATTGTTTCTGTACAAGATAAACCCTATTGAGGGAGCGACACCATAGCAAACAACTAAATAAACGCGTACATGGATGAGATAAATGCAAAATAAAAATACAACACAAACAGAATCCACTCAATATAAATGTATGTACGTAGTGAACAACCAAACGAACGAACTAGCACGAAGAAAACAACGAAAATTCCACATCCACACTAGCACAGCAGCATAACGCGATGATGTCATCTTTTTTCTTTGCTTTTCTCGAGCAGGGAAGGAAAGTGGTAATTTTTCAACATGTTAATCGTCGTTCCAATATTGCAAATATTATTCAAATTGGTTTTGAGTGCATACATTTGGTGACAATTGATAACTATAAAACGGTCTAACCGCACCCACTGTACAAGAAAAGGCAAAACGACAAGTGAATAATAATACAAAAAAAAAAAAACTATCACTATGCACTGTTGTTTCTGAATACTGTACTGCAGCGAAATAATAAACACAAATACACAGTCGGTAGATAAAAATAATTTCACCGCAAAGAAAACCATAAAAAAAAAACAAAATGAATTTACTTTGAACTGTTTAATGCCGGTTGAGTACTTACTTCCACTCTTGTCAAACACTTTTTCAAAACTGGTACTTGCTCGCTCTCAGTAGGCGGCTTTTATAAAAGTAAATGGAGAAAACTTGAGAAATCGTTACTGATGACGTCATTATATGCTCACGAGAGAATACGTTTCGAGTGAAAGAGTCTAATAAAAGTTTTAATTAGCTTTAAGTTTGAGCATCGAAATTGAGTCATTGAGTGGTGTTTCTCAATTTGAGTGAGTGTTTGAATTAATTTGTATTGGAGTGGAATGGGCAAATGTACATTCTACAGTCTGTGCAACTGCTAACGTGGGTATAGTGACTACTACTAGGCCTGTTTATTATTGTTTGATGTGATTTTAATTTTAGTTTTTTTAATGGTAACGTAATGATCAAATGAAACTTTCTCAAGCAATCTAGGTAGTTCTGGTTCTAGTTTCTAGAGGAAATGTAAAGAGCGAGTCAATAAGTTAAACTTAGACAAGGTGATTCATTCATACTCTCACCATTTGAAGCTACGCAGAGTAGCTTGCATTGTACGTTACGTATTTAACAAATCACTCACATGCATAGATTTAATTTGTTAACGCTATAAACCTTAACTCACTATCCGCCCGTATTATTCACTGGGTTTACCTATAAAAGTAGTAGGCATTTATTTAACTGGAATTCACGTGCAGCTGAAATTATATCTATGAGATTTAAAATTTGTACGCATCCGTAGCTTACTTCCTCTTATCTCTACTAATCTATTATTCTCCTCTATGATTTCTTTTGCACTAGTCTATTTATAGAAAAGATCGTCAGAGTCGACTGCTGAATTGTAGTGATTCATTGAAGCTTACGAATAGTGTTGAAAACCAACGTACATATTCTTAGGACAATAATCCTTTTAAATTGACCAAAGTTGACTCCTTACTTTTAGGTAAATAAATATTTCAAATTTACCAGCTAATTATTGTTTTTTCTCAAGATTATTAGGTACAGTTTGAAGACGAAAAGAAAAGTGAGCAAGTATGGTTCTGAGGATTTACTAACATAAAACGCTTAAGTACCATAATAGCCACATCTTGCTCCCCGAAAATCATCCTAAGATGGCACCTAAGCCGAATCCATTGCCTCCAAGCACTTTATCTGCTGCAAAATTTTAGAACGTGTCTATAGTTAGGTTAGGTTGGGTTGGGTGGCTACTGGCTATCCACCGTAATCGGTAGGATTCACTTAGACCAAAGTAGGTCCAGTGTGCTGCCACATGAGCCGACTTTTATCGAAACTCCTAGAGCCGTCTACAAAGAAGTATTCTCCCAGAATCTTTTTTCTTAAGGAGGAGAGAGCTGGGCAACTGCATATAGCTGCTTGTCTATCGGTGTAAATGAAAATGTCGCGATTGTACATCGATTTCATCGAAAGCCACTCAGCGGCTTCACGAATAGCCATCACCTCCGCTTGGAAGACACTACAGTGATCTGGAAGCCTCAAGGACAAGTTCAGGCTGAGCTGGCCCGAAAAGACACCTGCTCCTATACCATCACCTGCCTTGGACCCATCCGTGTAGATCTCCAATGCGGATTTGTCACTTAGACAGATATTTCCTGGCGTGCCCTAAGTTAGAAGATACCCACTGCGAGGTTTCTTTAAGGCGCAACGCCCGTTTTTGTTGCTATGTCCCTACCATAAATGTCCAACGGCAGCATGTTTCTATAGTTGAAAATACCTAGGTGCTAGGTTAGTTTAAGTATATGGTTGCTAATCGTATGGGTCCATTGTGCCCCAATTTCATTTCGATAACATACCATATATTTTACAATATTTGATCATCATAAGCAGTTCTTCTCCTTTCTTTGCCAACTCGGTGACATGTTCATTCTCTTCTACACATGAGTGGCCAGTTTACATATAGCACACATATGTACATACATACATACCTACTTAAGCGCTGTGCGATAGTTTTTGACTTATACCGATTTTAAGACGCACGATTCTAGCACTTTGAGTTCCAGGTTGTATGTATGTACATATGTACATATGTATGTGTGTAGGGATGTAAGGCTTGAATTAATTAATTTATATTAGGTGTGTTTTTTTTTCAAATCTGTATAGACTAAACATGTTTCAGGAACATGCGTTCAATGTAAAACACAACAAAACCTTAGACTGAATAATTATCCAAGCTTTTTTTTAATCCTAGGTATATACATACATATTTATGTACTTTTAACATTATTCCTAAAAACAAAAAAGCTAAAGTCTAGCAATGCTGTCCAGCTACTTATGTACATATGTATGTAATATTTCCATTTGACAACATTTCAGACAAAATATCTTGACTTAGAAATCCTGCCATACAAAAAGCCGGCAATTTGGTCTCTTGAAGTTTTTCAGTCAATCAGAGGCGTTTGACTAGCTAGTCACTAAAACCCGAAAACATTGAACGTACTCAATGACGTTGTTGTGATGTCAGAGGCTTTATGACAAATGTGTGTACGTATAGGTTAGGTTAGGTATACATATAACATGCACCCTGATGTTTTTTCTTTATCACGAAAAACCTGTATATGCACACATGCATAACTGGGAACTTAACGTAATGTTAGTATGTATGCATGTTTGTGAAAATAAAACGATAACATAAAATAAATTAAAAGAAACCGAAGAGTATGCAATTTTATCTTTATCTATCAAGGGTTTAACAATTGAAATATACTTTTCGGCATTTTATTAGAATATAATGCCTCGAAAAATGCAGTGCCAGCGAAGACAAAAATCAGTTACATATTTATTAAAATTTAAAAATATTTTGGGTGCAGTTCCGAATAGTACTCATCTCCGATTTTCTTCAAATTTTTTGTATGTATAGTCTTATACGTCAGGAGTGAAAATCCAAAGCGATTTTTGGCGCAAACTACTGGAAAGAACTAAAAGGACATACAAAGTTTGAAAATCCTGGGGATTTCGGCCAATTTGGCATTATTTCTATTTCAAAAGCGAAATTTTAGATTTGGTTTTATTCGTTGGGCCTTTTTTCACATCACCGCCACCCTCCCCCTCTATTTCATTCAACAAAGAAAAGCGAAAATTTGTTGACATAGGCCGCGTAATTAAATTATGTCAAACAATTGTTGTGTGTTTCTGGAGAAATAAACTGTTCGTATTAAGTAATATGTTGCAAAAATATAGCATGTTTGGTACCGTTGAAAAGGTTTTAAAATGTAGTTTTGTAATTCAGTAAAAAAAGGTACCTTGATACAATTGTTTTTGAAAAATAAAACCTTTTTCCCCTAAAATATGAGCACATTTTCCAAATTTTGATTATATCTTGAAAAGTTGTTAACGGATTACAAAGCTGTTTATTTCAGTTCAAGGTCATTAATTGTAGCTTTAATTTGAGGTATCATTTATATATATATGTGTTATAGTTTTGAAGATATACTTTGTATGTCCTTTTAGTCCTTTCCAGTAATTTGCGCCAAAAATCGCTTTGGATTTTCACTCCTGACGTATAAGACTATACATACAAAAAATTTGAAGAAAATCGGAGATGAGTACTATTCGGAACTTTATCCAATATTTTTAAGACCAATCAATAAACATAAATTAGAAATGAAATAAGCACAAACAATGTTTTAGTCAATGATTAGTCATATTTCTAATAATTAAACACTTCAGACTTATTTGACGTTTACTTACAACTTATAAATGTTTATAATAGGTATGTATGTACATATGAACATATGTATGTATGTATATCGATATATTAATAGATTAAAAACACGCTATGCCAGCTGCCAATTTGTGGAACATCTGTTTGTCATAAGCGAAACACTGAAATGATTTAATGAAAACAAGGTCTTGAATAAAGTATTCAGGGCTAACGCGTAGCCACTGTCTCCATTTGATTAAAAGCATTGATCTAGTCTTTATTAATAGGGCTGGTAAAGTTACAATTTAATGATCGTACTCCATTAATTGTCAATATAACGCAAACAAAGTTCAGTGGTTTTAATCATATCATATCATATTATATCATCTCATATACATACATATATAATATATACTAATATATAAATCGCAATGTCACGCTCTTACCTGTCAATCTTACGGCTCGATAAACATAAAAACTAATGCACACAATAAAGTAAAACTTCGTATTCCAGTTCATTAACATCCTGTGCCGATTATAGACCGATTTTTAAATTAATTTATTCGCAATATTGTTTACATTTATGCAAAAATAACAAATGCCATTTTCTTGCGAAATGTCACTTATTGAAACTACAAGTACTTACAATCCACACCTGTGGATTGTATATATTGGTAGATTGCAAACCTTGGGGTGCGTTCGCACTGTCTTTAATTCTTCGAACTTAATGACAATGCATGTCTTGTAAGTAACACTATATTTTTTAGACACGGGCGAAGCCGGGCGGGACAGCTAGTCTTTTATATAAATATGAATGTATGTATGTATGTTTGTCTTTTATAAACTCGGAAACTACCCAACCGATTTTGTTAAAATTTTCAGAGTACGTTTTTCTTAATAAAGAATACAACAAAGGCATAGTGCGATTACTCAACAACTGTGGCCTATTTCACCAACTACAAATTACAATCACAATATTGTAGTTGTAAATAAAAACTACGAATTTGTACTTTCCGTTCTGTTTAGCACGGTACAAATGTTTGGTGAAACGGCATTAATCAAATATTTTACAAATTTTGTTAAAAAAATAATTGCAAATACCATTTTTTCGTTTGGTGAAATAGGCCCCAGGTGGTTTTGGTACCTGTCATACAAAATTTCGCAATTTCAAGTGAAAATTGAAACATTTGTATGGGAGGTGTACCATTATTTTTTTATATTTTGATGAAATGTTGTGTGTAGGTCAGGTACGTTCTTTATAGCGTGTGGAAGGATCTAAGCATAGTTTGATTTATTTCCGGTAGGTGGTGCTGTAGTCAAGTTATTAGCCAAGTCTTTATTTACTGACCAAAATAACTTATATTCACAACATATGAACATAATGTATGTTGGTTTAGTGCCAAAAGATAAAAGTTAAAAATCTAGACCCGGAGTCAAGTTATAAACAGATTCTATATTTATTGACTGAAATAACTCATATTCACAATATATGTTGGTTTAATATCAAAAAAAGAAAACTATAAAATCTCAGCCCGATAGCCGATAGGAATTTGAAGTTGAAAAATAGAACAGAAGTGATTGGTTAATACTACTTCCATTCGCTCCTTCAATAATTAATTAATTACCTAGAAATCTTATAAATATTGAAAATTTTAAAACTAGAAAAAAACAAATAAAACAATTCTTTTTAAATTCTAATAACACTGTGTAACAAAAATTTGTTTGTTATTTTTTTTGTTAGTTTCTACTTCCTTATGATATGTCAAGCACGTTTTGAGTATTCATTCGTTCTAACTGTTAGCCTTACGGTAACGGCATCGCGAAATGTGTTAACGCAAATGCAAGCAGAGCAAGCCTTTCACTGGACCACTGGCAAGTGAATGTGAATAGTCGTTAGTTCAGAAGATAAATAAAAATATTTCATTTAATTATGGAAAAGTCGTACTGACACTGAAAACTATCGTACGAAAAGATGGCCGCTAAGAGAAGCCTTTATACTATACCTGATGCAAAAATACGTGAAGTTGCACGTATTTTTAGATTCAGGAAAACTACTTATGCCCCCGCTTCAAATCAAAGGAACGTAATGTTTGGACAGCATTCAGGGAAATAAAAGGAGGAATTATTAAAATAGAAAATTATGTAGAACTAGTAAAAGACTTAGTGGATAAGTTTAATATATTAGGATGCAGGATGTCGCTAAAACTACATGTTCTTCACTCTCATTTAGATTTTTTTTTTTTAGTGAAAAAGTGGAGAGCATTAGTGAACAACATGCTGAGACGTTTACCTAAGACATCGCTTCAATGGAGGACCGATACCAGGGGAAATTGGA
Organism: Brachyopa scutellaris; assembly: GCA_949775065.1. NCBI lineage: Eukaryota > Metazoa > Arthropoda > Insecta > Diptera > Syrphidae > Brachyopa > Brachyopa scutellaris. The sequence goes on from OX459113.1 coordinate 14,683,097, forward strand.
TGCCAATATCCTGGGCGACTACGTCTGGCACCTAAAAAGGGGCAATTCCAAAGTTCACAGTAGGAGAACAAGAAAATCTCTGCACTTCTATACGCATATGGAAGTTCCAATTTTTTTTTTTGTTCGTATATATGATAGGTTATTAAAATTTGAAGTAACATTTTGAATTAAGTTTCCTTTTATATATTTTTTTTTAATTACAAAAGTGCATAAATCACCAAAAATGCCAACTTTTCGTTAAAATTCTGAAGCAATAGCTAACACTTAAGAAGAACTTTTGGCATTTTTGAAATGAGCTAACATATACCAAGCATAAGCAATCCAAAAATCTCTAATAAATTCCGATGAAAATATTTCCTTTGTCAGCAATATAAATCATATTGCGGAATGGGAAATATTTCCCTGCAAGTTTTATTCACGATAGGCCTGATTGAAAACATGTTGCGGAAACATCTATATAGATTTGGAAAAAAAAAACACGCCTAATGGTATGTTACACACAGCGCGATCACATTAAGGTTATAACAGAGTAACACACACACAGGCGTAGTAATAGAAAACTCAGGTCTTAGGTTTCAATTTTAACTAACTCTATGGGTGGTATCCAGAATTACTGGAAAGTTATGTATTTGGATTATTTTTATAGTTGCTTGTGATTCACAGTACTTTTTTCCAGATGTTTCCTACTACTCATTGTTGGTGTGATAAATTGTAGCACTATCTTTCTATCAGTAGTGTTATGCAGGTTTTTTTTAAATTTACTACTGATAAGTTCGCTTATTTCTCAGATATTGAGCGTATGTACATATGCATTTAAAAGAGCAATAGGAACAGTGTCAAAACATTTGAATATTTCTTCATAATTGACCGCCTTTAGAACACCACTTAGTCCTGTTGTAAATTCAATTCTAAGCTTTGACAAATGTTCATATGTATGTACATATACTTTCTGAATGGGAATTTTAGAGTTCAACTCATTGATGGCTTCCGAAGGTCACGCTTTTCTGTCAAGATCACAATCATTGATAGATACGTTTTTTCGCACAGCATATATCTGTAGCGGTAGCATCCAATTCTTAATCGCTCAGGCATTGCGTCAGCTGAAATCGACTTTTGGTTGACCTGACCTAGGAGTCCCATTCGCATTCACTAGGATCGCACTCATGCCAACAACGTTCGTTCCGTTGTATGTAGTTGGTACTCTGTCCACCTGTATTATATCACAGTTTCCATATAAAAAGAAACAATACATGTATCTATATATTTTATTGTTTAGTGTTCTTTGTTTAGCGATTTTTATTTATTTTCTTTTCGTTTAATATCCTATTGGGCAATAATTTAATTAATACAATTACAATTTAAAATTTGCTTACCAATTTATAATTATTTTTCAGTGTTTGTTTAATTTTAATACTATATAGACGTAAACGTAATAGTTTTATTTTGTCAATTAAATATTTAAATTATTATTTACAATAACACTATAAATTATTTACTAAACATTTATTATATGTATTAGGTTTTACTTTTCATTATTTAATTCAAATTTACATACATACATGTATTATTGATATGATTTCTACCTGTGCGCTAGATATACATACGATAACATGTTTGTATTGGTAAGATTATAAATTTATGTATATGTATTTTTATTAATTTAGTACAAAAAATAACCTTAAAAAAACTGCTGTATCAATTTGCTAAATATTTTCTTAAATCATTTATTATTGCAGAGTGGTGGCAAGTATTTATTTGTAAAAATAGCTGCTTTAATTTGTCTTTAATTGAAAACTAAATATGAAAAAAACTTCAAAACATTCACAATAAACACAAAACACTTTTCATCGGTTAGAAACTAAAACAGTCTTTTTTTACGAAAATTATTTTATTTTAATAAAGGCTATATAAAAAAATAAAAAAAAAATAAAAATAAAAACAAAACAGATACTCAGTTAAATAAGAATTAAAATAATTTGCTAAAATGCCTATATCAATTTTAAATATAAAACGAAATAATATTTACGAGTATTTGCGCAATAATTATTCTGTGAAAGAAAGGAGATGGTAATCAATACATGGGATCCATTTTGGGAAAGAATAAAGTAGTTGAACTGTTGCGAAATTAAGGATTTTACATGCATCCGATGCACTAGAAAAATGCTGGCTTAATTTTTAGAACAAATAAACATATTTGTGGGTTTCTTCTTGATGCATTGACAAAACTGAATCAAGTTGGCATTCGGTAAAACTGTAGAGACTTGTCCGCGAATCGTGTCAAACGATTTATAACAGTATTCTTATGGACCAGAATTTTGAAAGATCATCAAAACTGGATCGATTATCGCTTGACGAAATTCCGATCAACTGAAAGGAATGCAAAAGAGTAAGCCCCGCAGGCTTTTATGTTTTTTAGTCATTTAATTTCGATCGTGTAAACTAAACACTACAGAACCAAATTAGCCGCTTACTTAAACGCAGTTTAGAACTTGTCGGTAACAAGTAGTATTAGTCACGGACCATGGCGGATGCAAAGCTGTCAAAGTGGATCTGAATAATAAATATAAGAGTAACGATCAGACAAGGGTTAGAGTGGACGCTCATCAAAAATGCTCACAACATTCATTAGTAAGTAAACATTTTTATCGACGAGTTCACTTGAATAAAGGCAACACTTTTATTGAGCTAAACATAGAGTAATGTCCCGTTAATTCCATACACAACTGTAATTTCATCAGCTGATAGGCGTAAAATAAATTGGTGTGCCTCCAATCCCAGCCATTCCATATCAAAAATCAAAAGGTGTGTTTGTTAACTTTTATTAACACAAATGGCACATCTGTCAAATAGTAAAAGTGGGGGAAAATCCTCTCCTCTTCTTTTTTAACTATTGAATATTTTCACGAAAAACTAATTTTCTTTTATTTTGTTAACAAAAAGTGATTGACAATTCACAAATTGTCAGATTGCTGTTTGAAGGATGTGCCTCGGTGACTCCATGAAAAAGATCTAGCACGATTTTGCAAGAGGGGAAATTTTTTGACACTGTCATTTGGCTCTCTCTTCTCGTGATTTTTGACAGTTGGATGTAAATTTACGTAAATTAACAGGTTACCAAACACACCTAAATTCAAGACTTGAGTAAATGCCAGCAAGTCGACTGTTCGGCGTGCTAAAAACCTGAGTCAGTTGAGTTGAGGAAAAAAACCCCTTTAAACGACACGCGTAAAAATCTTTAACTGAAATTTGCGAAAAATCACATGGCTTGGACTATCTATAGCCTAGAGTTAAATTAAGAATGACTGACGAATAGTTGTTATCACGGATGAAAAGAAGTTTAATTTAGATGGGCCGGATGGCTATAACTTCTATTTTCACGATTTACGCAAAGAATAACGGTTTCTAACGCGTTATTATAGCCGAGTTAAATGTTCAGAGCTTTTAAATGACGGGAATTACTTACAAATGAATGTTGTAGTCAGCATTCCCTAAGTTGAACAAGTTGTTTGGACCTTTGCCTTGGATTATGCAACAGGATAACGCACCAATCAATACTGCGCGCGTAGTAAAAATTGGAAATGATGAATTGGCTGATATATTTACCTGGCTTGAATATTATAGAAAATGTTTGGAGATACCTAACTCGTAAAGTATACGAAAGAGGGCAATAAAGAATCACTTCTTCGGCGTATTAAGTCAGCTTGGACCGAAATATCTTTGTACGGCTCACTTCCAGACCGCATATTTGAATTGAAATTAAAAATAAATTGAAATGAAAAAAAATGTAATTTGAAGTGATTTTAGAAAACGGTGGCCATGCACATTACTACTAACTCCTTTGTTGAATAATTAAGAGAAAGAAATGTAATATTCACGTGAACCAATTTCATTGCTTACTTTTCCGACTCTCTTTACAAACTTTGAAAAAATCCCGTTACTTTGTTAAGGAAAGTAATTTTTGTAAGCGTATTCCCGAGAGAGATTCTCAAACTTGGTTTACAATCAATGGCGCAAATTCATAGTCAGCCCATGAATAGTGCCTAGAACCGACTTTAGTTAAAGTCGGCACTCAATAAAAAAAGTCGGCTATACATTTTCGTTATTCATAAGCACATTTTTGCCTATATGTATAAGTTAGTATCGACTTTGGTGTATTTTGTAAAGTGATTTGAACGAACAAACCCAAACGTCAAAAATATTATATGAGAAATTTAAAGCCGACCCTAATTATATAAAGTGACGTATGGCTCATTTTAAATTTCGAGTCGGCTATAAGTTTGAGGTCGACTATGTGACTATAAATAGGAAAAAGTATATATAAGGTTATGTAGGTGAATAAATTCTGTTAATGTTGGCCATAACTCACGGTTTAGTGAAATTTAAGTGTTGACTTTATTCAAGTGAATTGTAGTGTATGTATACTATTGAACTAGATCAGATTCTGAGAGTAAACTTTGCGATCCAAAATGTTTCAAACTCCGTTAAAAAAACATATAGTTGTCTCTTTTTTCTCTTTTGGAGAAGTCTTTTCAGAGTATGCTATAATACTGTACAAATTTTTAAGTTTGAATGGCTGCCATGATCCAATTTAAGATGGCCAGTCGGATCAGAACTACTCTCCCATGATTTCTTTGAATTTTCTAAAACACGATCAGATTTTGAAAATGTTTTCATGTATGTAGATAAATATTAACAAATTTTCAAACAATTCTCTTAAATCAATCAGGATTGTCACCTTCTCTGGCGAAAATATCTTAAGACTCAACTCGACAAAGTGCTTAATAATATTTTTTGTTATGGAATTTTCTTAGCTACGCACGCATTTGTTTTTTTTTTAATTTGATTAATCCTATAAACATTTCCATAATATAAATTAATTTAAACTATAACTATTACTATGTATGTATATGCTATAATAAATATACGAAGGGCAATTCTTTGTCGATGTTCACTGGTTATGTTGTGGCTGTAATCACTTGTTGTTTAATATTTTTTTTTAACTTCAACATCAAAACGGACACACGACGGAAGAGATTTGATTTTAGCTAAACGCTAGAACTATGTCCTATGATACTAATGCATCTCATTCTGCAGCCGAAATTTGACGCCTTTTGTTGTGTTGTTGGTGATGTGACTGATTCTGGTGTTTGTATTGCTGTTGTTGGCTGTAATGGTGCCATCCTTGATGGAATCGATTTCGTCGTAATGGTGGCGAATCCGGTCCATGGTACTGATGGACGAGGTGTGAATGATGGTGCTGCTGTTGAAAATGGAGAGAATGTTGTTTCCATGGTTTTCTTTTGGTGTTATTTGTCCATCTAAAGATAGAGATACAAAGGTGTTAGTTTGCGAATTAAATTCGATTGAAAATAAAAATCTAATGATGTGAGATGGCAATATAGCTAATTTAATTAATTTTAAATTGCAACAATGAAAGCGTTTATCTAGATAATTAATAATCCACCCCAACTACGAGAAAACCTAACATTACAACGGAAAATTCTATAATTATCGCAAACATACAGCGCCTGAACAATACATAGTGGAAATCGTTAAATATTCATCGGCTATCCTATTTCCGGCGATACAAAATCGATTTGCCAATTATAGAGGAAGGTAGAGTTAACATAAAGTGCAGTTTATAGATTTCATAGTAGGTAAGTAAGACAAAGGGTTTTTAAATCGGTGGATTTGTTAGAAAAACTTTTAAAATATGTAATAATTACAACCAATAGTATAAGTTAACCTGTTACTTATTTATAGAATAGGGTTTAGTAATCTTGAGGTAGTAAAGGACTTTGTCTCGGCTCTGCTATAACATCACAAAATGCCCCTTCCCGGTCGATTAACGAGACCCTTATCATCCCAGTGTTGCTATATGGAGCTGAAGCTTGGTCACTTCAATATTTGGTCCCATTTACGTTGACGGGTTTTGGAGGAGAATATTCAACCACGAACTATACGAGCTGTACAGTGACAATGACCTAGTCAAAAAAAACTGCGTATTGGGCATTTAAGATGGCTACGAATGAACATAAACGCTCCGTCCGGCCCGCAGAGTATTCGAATCCAACCTAGATGGTGGGCACCGTAGCGCAAGTGGTTAGTGCGTCGGACTACTGAGCCAGCGGTCTTGGGTTCGAATCCCGCCGCAAACACCTAAAAGTTTTTCATAGTGCCCACCTCTTTCGAATGTCTGACAAGCATCAAAGAGTATCATTTGTCACGATTGAGCTTCTCAACTCGCCGTTCGGAGCCGGCAAAAAAGGTCCCTTCCATTCGTGCAAAAAATGTAACACGCACACACAAATGGTTGCGAGAAGCAGGCCCAGGTTCACCTCGAGCTGTAGCGCCAACTAAGTAACCTAGATGGTCAGCGCAGCACAGAACGACCTCGCCTAAAGTGGCGCGCACAAGTGGAAAAGGATCTCAACCAACCTTGGAGTGCGCAACTAGAGGCAGTTAGATAAGGTTCTTTCTAACTGGAAGGGGTTGTTGGTTGAGGCCACCCCGGGCTGTAGCGCCACCTAAGTAAGTAAGTAAGTAAGTAGTAATTTTAAAGATAACCTCACTTATGTATACAAAACAAATCATTAGAAATTCAGCGCAGTGACTAAAATCAGTTAAAGAATTTTGATAGGTCTAAAAAGCCAGGAGCTGTTAAAAGAATAATAATAGCTTTAATATAGAGACCTCCAAATCTCTAATATGGTTTAGATTAGATAGTGGATGCACCACTTTGCTTTAAATTCATGTTGTTTACTTTGTACTGAACGCAAGCGAACCGCAAGCCATAACACTCTCAGTTGATTAAAAAAAAAAAAATTAGTGAAAATAATACATCTCTGACACTAAGTAATCAAATCAAGCCTATAATGTTTTTGACATGAAAGGAGTTTGGAATACCAAAACCTGTATTTTAAGAAAAACTACGAACCTGCATCATTAGATGGAATCAAATTGATCCTAAAATATATAGATATTCCGATTTGAAAAGTTGTACAGGAATTAAATCGGAGCCACATACTCGTATATATTTTTTAACCTTTGTTTCAAAACGAGGCTATTTTTCGTACAGAAACTATTTGTTATCAAAAACGAGCTATATCACCTGCAACTAACTTATCTTTACTCAAGGGAAGGTCCTTATTTGCGTTTTCTTGCCGAAGCTCTAAAATATGGTTTTTTTCAAAACTTATGTTTTAAAGATATCTCTTCTGGTTTGATATGACAGCAATGACAGCTTTTTTCCACTTATGTATTTCGGTTTCATATATCCGGTCTATAGGAACGGTTTGATAATAAATTGGTGTCACACTTATTAAAAGTAAAAAAATAATGGAACTTTTGCTTGATTACATACCGTATGTTCCCGTACCAGCCCAAAACAGCGCAAAACTATGAAAAACTACGAAAATCAGTCAAATCCTGTTCCGGTACGAAGATTATTCGTAGTTTTTCGCAGTAAGAAATTTCCCCATGCTACGAATTTTAGCCCAAGAAATTTCTTTGGGCAGCTTTATGAAACTGTCAAATCTGTTAAACGTCATATGTACATTTTCCGTGTTTTGTTGTTCAATGCGTTCCTGTACTTTTGCACACTTTTCTAGCTCTCTGGCAGATTTTTACCCCCACTTGTTGAAATTTGAGAATATATACATTTTAGTGCAGAAAGTATGGGAACAGACCTATAGTGGTTTTTGTTTTGATCGAATGGATTTTTGAACCGAAGCTGTCATATGATTAGGTTAGGTGGCTATCCACAGCATTCGGTAGGATACACTTAGACCAAAGTAATTTCATTATGTTGCAACATGTCCCGATTCTTATCGGTACTCTTGGAACCATTTTGAAAGATTTTGACTGAACACTACAATGTAGTTTATGCATAAACGGAATATATATTAACCGTTATTTATTAAATCGTAATAACTTCTGCACCAGAACAATTGTTTTGGGATTGTTTTCCCTTTATTTTTTCCCTTCTCACAAATGCGGCATTGACGCATTGACCTATTTATCCTGAGGGCTTAGAGATCTGAACACCCTCTGAACAGAAAAGACACGAGCTCTTATGTGTTTAAGGTCTGAGCTAAAAAAAAGGAACGCAAATATTTTTTTGACAGTTTAGGCTGTGCTCTGCACAAAAACGAAAAAACGCCTTATGTCAAACGGTTTCTGAGATAAATGCCTGTAACAGACCGACATACAGACAAAAGGGTGATCTTGTAATGCTTCGCTAAAAAAAAGTTCATAAATCGATGTAAAGAAAGAGCATAAATAAAATTATATAACATTCAAAAGCAATATTTAATGTAACATTCAAAACACTTAATATCATACAAAACAATGAAAAATGAATGCCCATACTTAGAGATTTTCCTTCGTTTCACTTGAGGTCCATCAAAATCTGGATACGAAGAAGACGTCACTGAAATAGGACAAATCATTTGTTGTAGACGAGAAACATCGAAACAATTCACAAATAGACGTTCAAAAGTGCGTACAAAAATAAATGCGTGCATGGTTTTAATTTTAAAATTGTATTTTTTTTTTTTTTTTTTACTTTTCAAAAAAACACTCACCCAAACCAGGATGTTTTCGTTTTGTTGCTCGAACTGGATGTTGAACTGTATCCGCTGGATTATGGTGACGTTTCAGTGTGCAATTCTTTCCCCGACAACTTTTCAGTCGATCCAGAGCATCGTGCATATAAGATTTCTCCTCCATGGTAAGTGAAGATGCTCGATTCAATGTTTCAAATGGATCTGCAAAGGGAAATTGATTATTTAAAAAAAACAAAACTATGAAATTATAAATACCGATTCTTAAGTTATAGTAAGTGATAAGTCCGGTGGTGAATTCACAGTATAAATAATCATGAGTAGCATTTATTGTCCTTATGCAGGAATACGTATTGTTGTTGGCATTCATACAGAAACAAAATGGACTGTCATTCCAAAGGGGAGCCGTTCGCCAATGAGCATTGTCATGAGAAAAACAATTCATTTTCTCCGACAGGCACTCCTTTTCTAAACGCGCTTTCTTAATTCGTTTGCGTTCCTTCTTGCGTTGACGTTCCTCTTTCAGTTTACGGCGTGCTTCACGGGCTAGTTCCTTTTCATCGCTGATACTAGGGAGAGATAAACGAGAACATTATCATATTTTGTCAATTAATTTAAAAAAAAAAATGTTATTTGTTGATCTGAATAAATGTTGTCTCGAAACGGAACGAGAAAGAAACAGAGCTTCCTAGCATCTGTGTGATTTTCTTGAACAAATCCATGAAACATAATCACCACTGTGATCAATTCCGACCCAATTCGAAAAGAACAACACCGAAACATTGTAAACTGACCGGATTGGAATTCGAACACAGAGGTGAATACGTACGAGGGCGGTCCAATAAGTACTTAGCCTCACCGCCCGATGGTGCCAGTATCGCAAGAGAGATTTACTATCGTCTAGTCTAGTACATTCTCTTGCTGTTTTTACCACGTGTGGAAGCCAGCTTGTCCACGAATTTTCGAATGAGGAGGTCATCGCCGCCACGGAGGCCTACTTTGCAAACCTCGAGAATACCTAATTTTTTGGTGGGTTAAAGAAGTTGGAGCATCGCTGGATCAAGTGTATCGAGGTAAAAGGAGACTACCATTTGTTGAAAAATAAATCGCCACTTTTCTAAAATTTTTGTTTTTCTTTGTAGGCTAAGTACTTATTGGACCGCCCTCGTATGTTTTTGTTGTTCAGGTAGCAGCCGAATGAAATATCAGTTAAGAAAGGAAAGAGACGTGCATCCCTACACAGAGAATTTATTGAAATTTCGGTACAACCATTTTCTTTCCAACCCACTCGCTGGACATGACTTTCATTCCCATGAACGCGTAGCCAACTTTATTCTTAACATCTCAACTAGCGGTTACCCGTCGCGATTCAGAACGATTTTAACGTATATTTTTTCACAAGCAATTCTAAAATTGTAATGAAATGTTATTTCATTATCAGCTGTCACCGTTCATTGCTGTAGTAATAATTTTAAGATTTTGGTGTTCCAGCGCCATCTATCGGAAAACTTGAAAACTTTTGATTTACATGCACGTCCCACTTCGTAACAAATATATTGTGTAAGTTTCAGCTCAATCGGATGGTTAGTTTTTGAGTTTTTAGCGCACAGAGGAACAGGTTATTTCTATACACAGTGCGTTTCAAAATGATAAGGCCACCTGCATACTTGCATTATTTTACTACTGTATACCTTTATTTTGACACTTTTGTCAAACATGTTGCTGTCGTGTGATTTTGTGCCAATCGCTCTACGTGAGAGGACGAAAAATGTATTTTTGCTTAAATTGCTTAAATTATTGTATTTTACGAGTACATGTAAATTTGCAAAAAAAAGCGTACATATATACGCGTGCAAAAAAACACGTTCTACTGGACGGTTCCCACTATTTTTTTTTTTTTGTATTTTCGCACTACACAACGACTTGATCTCATTTGATGTCCCCTACCGTAGGACGAACAGGGAAACTCTTACTAATCTCATTAACCAAAAATATAATTTATTAGAAAACAAGTTCAATTACATAATCGGCTCGGAGAAATTTCCTCTTGTTATTCTACTCAAGCACATCAACCATCCGACTAAATGCTTTGTTGCTGCCAATCAAAAACAGGTTAAGCTATACTATGTATTCGAACAAAAGCTAAATGGGAATGCACTTGACTCTTAAAAAAGTATTCCACAACCAATCAGTCTTTATAAAAAAAAAAGTTCAAAAAATCCTCCTGACCACTTCAATTGGGAAACAATCCCTGCGTGCCGTCGTTTTTTTCAAACTCACCCATATATGGGACTCAAACTTCCATTTCAACCCCCCTTCCCCCGGGGAATATAAGGGAAAACCTTTTGGCACGACCAAAATAATACTAACCTTTCAATTTCCGGTTCACAATAGCACTCTGCTGGTCCAGAAAATTGAAAGTTTTGCTGGTGGAATGGGCCATTCATTCTTGAATTCATCGCCCCCTGCTGCTGTGGTGGCTGCAACCGAGTGGTCCTGGAATCATCTTCCACTGTAAATAAAAAAAAAAAACACACACAATAAGAGTGAAGATGTGTAACTTTGCTGGCAATAAAATCCAGAAAAGAACCTTTTGATCAATGTACACTTACCGTTAAAGTTGTTTGAGATGTCATTTGCACTTGGAGTTGGAGAGGCGCTGTTGGTCACACCGTTAGCAGCACCCACTGTGGTCATTGTGTCAATTGACATCTCATCTTCTTCGTTCTTGGAAAAAGTGACAGAATCCACTAGCACACTAAATGGCGATGATGTGGCAACAATGGGACTGGGAGTTGTTGCTGTTCTATTCTGCTGAACTAACTCATCTCCAGTTCCAGTGGTCGGAGCAACTGTAGTGGTGGTGGTTGCTGTGCTTACTCGCTGACCAAACGGACGTCGACTATTGTAACGATGGTGACCATGACCAGGTCCTCGTCGACGAGGAGGATTTCCGAATGGTCCTCGATGATTTGGTGTTTCAGGAATATCATTACGATCCGTTGTTTGCGATTGGAAGTAACTCATGTCGATGAGTGGTCCTTCCTCGCTGTGCGTTGGTTTCCTAAGTCGATTCTGATGCTGCCTATTGGTGGCATCAAATTTACCACGTTTACCCCCCTTACCAGGCCGACGCGAAAGCAAATCCTCCTCAGCCGTTGAGCTGATGATTAAATCATCATTAGGCTCAACATGACTGCCGCCATCGTTGTTGTGGTCGCCTCCTCCATAATTTTCGTCACTGAATTTTATCGTGCCACTAGACGCTGCGGCGGCTGTCATCGTGGGTTTGTTCTCCTTCAGCTGCTTTTTAATATCCTTCAGATGATTTATCTTGTCCTTGAGAACTTTGATCAGCAAATCGATTTGACTGCGTGATTTTCTCCACGTCTTCTCGTCGTCGTAAATCACATCGGAACAATTGACTTTGCCCGTTTCCGATTCGATGAAACATTTCGCCCCCAGCTTGCCGCCCTTGGGTGGTTTACCACCCGCAATACCAACGCCGCGCGTTAAATTGTTTGTATTCAATTCGTGCTCGAGGAATTTCACTTCCAGAGTTTCCAGAGTGCTTTGGATCTCTTGAATAACTTTGGTTATTGGGTCACTGGGGATGGTATTGCTGGGTGAGTTTCTTTTATGTCGGGTTTTCATCTCTTTCTCATCGGTAGCGGTATTTGTGTCATTTCGGAGATGAGATTCAATTAGCGATAGCGCATTAGATATATCTAGGAGTTTCTCCATCTCTGGGGGGAAGTGGTCAATGTGGATTTCACTGAATGAAGAATACTCATCGGCATCTTGATGTGGCGACTCAAAGGACGCATCACGTTTATTGCGACGTGTAAGGAAAGCTTGATTTCTGTGTAAACAGTTTGATTGTTAAGGGAATTCGTTTGTTTGGTTTTATGTTCAAGGTTTACCTCTTGCGTAATCGTGTTCCAAAGTAGTCCCGATTGGTTTTGATTTTTGTGTAAACAACACCCTCTGGAGTGAAGCAAGCACAATTTCTTTTCGCCTGCTTTGGCATTTTATTCATTTCAGCCAGGTGATGCTGAAGCTGTAACTAGAAAGAGGATATTGAAATTTTAAATATTTTAAATGGAAAGTTCATTGAGTAGGAACGCATGGAAAATGTAATCAATGAAACTCACATGAAATTTACACTTATGCTTCCGCCAACGGCCGGCTTCGTTTACACACTTCCACTTCTGCCCCGGTCGGCAGTTTTCCAACAACGCCGGATCTGAGCACTCAGAATTTAATCGCATCATCTTTGTCATATACGGTGCCATTGGTAGATGATTATCGAATTGGTCCTGCTGTGCTGCTGCATCTGTTGCATCCTCACTGCCTGCAAATTCTCCAACTCCTGTCGAACTCTCCATGTCCCTGTCATCCTCGTCATCTGCATCAAAGTCATCCTCTTCATCTTCGTCATCATCAGAGAACTTGTCATCTAATTGCAAATTAACGTCAATAGAATTACGGACGAGGTGAGGGTGGGGGTAAATGATTGATTGGCTAATTGGCAGTCGGTTATGAACTTACCATCAATATCATCAAAATCATCATGCTCTTCATGGGATTCGAAGTTAATATTATCATCACTACCACGAACAGCAGTCGCACCTGTGCTCGTTCCCTCACCAACCACCCTGCTGCTGCTGCTGCTACTGCTGCCGTTAATGTTCTTTGGTATGTCCTCCACTAAGGTACTATTAACTAATTTCATATTTAGCCTCTCCGCCTGGAGTCTCGCCTTCGATTCGGCTATCTGCTCCGGAGTCTCTCGCCGACCGGAACTCTCGATTAGGAACGTATCCGGCCAGTGGTCACGTATACTGCGATGTCTGCTAAGGAGCAGTGGCAAAATACTCTTACCGTCCATGTGCGGGGGTGTCGGAACACCGCCCATGTCGAGGAATGTTGGAGCCAAATCGATATTAAGCACCACCTCATCCACCCTGTATAAGGTTTCGTAATTAGTGGAAAGCAACAGAAGGTAAGATTCAAATAGAGTTGACAACAATTACTGCACTTACACAATCGATGGCTGAATGCCAGGTCCACGAATCAGGAACGGCACTCGCACATCAAACTCGAAGGGAAAACTTTTACCCTTAATCAAGCCGAATTGTCCCAAATGATAGCCATGGTCTGAAGTGTAAATTATGTACGTGTTGTCTAGCTCGCCAAGAGCTTTCAGCTCGTTATAGACTCGCTCCACAGCAACGTCAACACTTTGTAGAGTTTGTAGTCTTTTCGTCATTAGGATATTCGTGAAACGTTTGTGCACTGGTTCCATTGGTTGGGTGACCCGTAGAATCCATTGTTTGTCCGGATTCGGGGCGTGATCGTATGATGGAGTACTGCAAAGAGAGATGGAAGATATTAATGTCAAAATTGAAGTTTTTTTTTTTAAGTGAAACTTTTTTGTTGAAGGGGCTACAATTTTCGAGCCTTATGAAAATTCCGATCGCAAGAGGGGAATAGCTACTAGAAACGAGATGGGGGAACCGGTAGAGGAGTAGAGTGCTTCTCCGCACCTAGAGCCTAAGCTACTCAACCGATTTCAACAAATGTCGTTGGATTGATCTTGACCCGTAGAGTATGTTATATGACGTCACAGAAGCATTCAATATGGTAGATGCACCGTTATCTTCTCGACCTATCTAATATGGGTATGAAATTAAAGGGTTTGACAAGTAGAATATATAAGCTTAACGACGTTATTCTAAATTCAATATGACGGACGCACCAAGATGGCGGATAACCGTTATATTCACGAGCTCCTTAATATGGGTATCAAATGAAAGGGTTTGACAACAGAAATATAATAAGCAGTGAAGTCATTCGAAATTCCGTTTATTTATTTATTTATGCACTTATTTTTTAATTTATCTACGCGAAAAATCCTACTCATCACGTGATACCTACGGTAGAGTGGGGAAATGTGAACGGGCGCCATACATACATATGTACATGCAAAACCCAACGAAAATCAAATTTGATAATCTCTTTGACTGGAAAACTTTCGTTGTCTTGTTTCTTTAATATGTATTTGCCCAGTGGCTTGGCTCTTCTTTTTGCTAGAGAAGGGCACCCTGAAAATAGGTACTCCGCCTTTTTTTTAACAGAATCTGCAGGTGTTTGTTTTGCTGATATTCATTATGTAGTGGTGGCTATTACAGATTGCATTGTAAGTATGCTACACACTGATAATTCTATGGATAATGATTCATTAAAAATAAGAAACTAATTCCCATAGTTGATTTACGTTTTTGTCAAATTAAATAACGATTTTCTTATAAAATATATTATAAATTGTTTTTTATTCATATGGGATCATACCCGCATATTTGCTATTTTCATTTATTATATCTTGTTCAATAGAGAAATACTAGTAATTTATCTCTATCTATAACTAGTTAGCAAAAAGTTTCACTTCTATCGCGCGTGAAATCCACGCACATAATTTTTTTCTATGTTATAGCAAAGCCGATGTAGACAACTCCTTAACGACCTCGAAGTTTTTAACTCCATTGATAGTTTTTGTAGGTATTTATCTGTTTACCCTTAACAATCAAACATATATGTACATACATACATGCATTATGTAGGTCTAGTACATTACAGTAGCGGCGTTAGGGTAGGGCGCGGTTGGGCGACCGCCCAGAGCGCCTGACATGAAGGGGCGCCGATCCAGTTGCGCAATAACGTCACTTGTTGCATTTTTGGCAGCGGCCAGGCCACCTGTAAGAGTCTTAGGTTCCCTAAATCTGGCGACAAAATCATTTAGGTTGCAACATTGGAACGCGAGTACTGATATACATTTACTGGGAATCCCCGTCTCTGGACAGAATTTATTATTTATCCCCTTTTAGTCTTAACATTGTATTAAAAAAGAAAGTATCATATTTGACTTATAAAGAAGCGAGACACAGCTCATTACACCGGTGCACTTGAAAATAATTCGAATTCGTCACATTATTTGGGGTACTTCAGAGGTTGTTCACATTGTTTCCAGCTTCTGATCACTTAGGATTATAAACTATAAAAAAAAACGCAGTGAAATACGTTGGAGAGCAAGAATAAACAGTGTTAAAGCGACTGCTTTGGACATATATCTCTATAAATGAACAGACGTGTTACAAAAATTCTGCGCTCTCTTGGAAGAGTATAGAAAAAACAGGATTTACAAGCGCCATTTTAACAGTGAAGGAATTAACTGAAGAACTTAAAATTGAACTTTTATTTAAAGCTACAACAAGAATGCGATGTGTTAATGCCAAGTTGGTAAAACTGCCCGCAATGAGCCTACAGTTTCTGCAGAAAATAAATTTGAAGTTAGATTTTTCAACTGTCTATTGGACACTACCTTAATTTCACTCAGTGAATGATTTGAACAGTTAAATTAGTACTACGAATCTTCGTCCTTTTTATATAACATAAAAGAAGATTCCAGAGAAACCAGACGTTCTCAAACTCTGTGATGATCTCCAATTAACATTAACTGTAGGCTCTAAATCAGTTATAAATAGTTGTATGTTGTGTGATGAACTCAGATTCCGATCTGGGATCGACAATATCTCAATCTACTAAATTGGCAGCTTTGTCAATCGAAAATGAAATTTAAGAAAACATAGACTTCGGTGTCATACGTAAGAGAGTTTGCCAATAGAAAGGCCAGAAAATTAAAATTATTTTAGTTTTTTTAAATACATAAATTAATTGTTTCACTTGTTTTATTCCTTCCTCTTTTCACATGGGATTGTATAGCAGATGGGGCGCCTTAGAAATCTCGCCCGGCGCTGGTAATGCTAAAACCGGCACTGAGTACATACTTAAAAGTGCAACATAGAGTAATTTGTTCTATTAATCGTCAAACGTCAAAGCATCGCATCATTGCATTTCGTGGCAATTAAATCAATAACACACTGAAATACTAAAGCAAAAGTAAAATAAATCGAATGCAATCACTCCCTCTACAAGCTTTCAATTTTGACAAATTAGAGAACATTTAGTGTGGTTAATGGCATGGCATTGGCATGATGAACATCATTTATTTAATCATCATATATCTATGAAGATAGAACGTTTTCATTTAACCAAATCCACTTGTCGTAATTAGTCAAAATGATCACTTAATTTAGTAGAGCTCATCAAACTGTGATACGCTGTCAACTAACGCTAAAAGTGACTTTTCATTGCAAAGCTCATTTGACATTCAATAGATTTTAATTAAATTCGATTGACATTTACTTAATTTACACGAATATACGACTCAATATCAAATATTATCTGTAAATAGTAAACTAATTAAAATGAGATTGCCTACATACTCGTATATTCGCTCATTATTACATTTTGCGGAACTTCATCCGCAGCTATGATTTACTGAAAAATTAAATCCTGATTCGTGATACTTCTATCTGGTGGTTGTGGTGTCATTCCAATGAAGTACAGACTATGAGTTCTAGTGCCCGAAGCAACTCCCACATTGTACACGAATTAAATTAATTTACTTAGCTAACAAAATAATTTTTGAGTGTAACACGACCCAATCAATTTGTGATGAGATTTAATTTCTGTCCATCTACCCCACACCCCCATCCCTCGCCTCTTTTGGCAATTCACAACAACAGCTTGATGGAATAATAAATTATCCAGCCATTCCGAGAAAGTTGATTTCGAAATTTCTTCAAAGAAAGTTTCCTAGTTTGCAGAGTTTCAAATATTAATAACGTGTGGGGGGGGTGCAGAAAACTCTAATGAAACTTTAAGCAGGTGCCCACACAATATAACGGTTACAAAAAGACCAAACTGCTATGATAACGCTTAGCGTCAAAACCCAGTCTAAAATGGCATCGAGTTGGAATAGGTTCCTTGAAAAAAAAAAACAATTTAGGACAAGGAAATAAAAAGAACTGTTCGCTTTGTTTGTAGGTTATGAACACATTTTCTTTCGATTAAGTACTTTCACCATAAAGTCAGAGATTGGCCGTTAGTTTTGCCTACAAAAGAAAAACAATTACCCCATTAATAGGCTATGTTTATTAATAAATTAAGGTAATCAATATCGGCACACGAATTGTACACAAAGGACTACTTCTAGTCGTCTCTACGCCTGAACGACCTTTCTGTGCTCCCATTTGTACGTAATCGTGCAGACTATCGGCCATTGTTTTGGATTTTGTTTCTTTTATTTTTGTTTCTACAAAATATTCCCTTCTGTTTGTTCAATATCCTTCCGAAACAATAATAGCAAAAAAAAAAACAAGAAAGCCTCCGCACTATGTGCGGTCAGAGGTGAACAATTTGTAAATTATTCATTGGTTTTATGGAATAAACGAAGAACACAATGTTTGAGAATCCATGTCTGCTGGTGCAGAGGATCATCAGAACCCATCCCGCTAATGGATGAAATGCACGGAATCCAATATACCTTCGCCATATTCCCCATTCGATGATTAACTACCCGATTTGGTTGTCAAAATGTTGGGCAGTGTTCACTTGATTATGCAGACTTATGGAAGTTTACTCGTATAGTACATGTCCCATAAATAAATTGTCCGTTGTCTATATTTGTATTGCGACAACAATATTAATTGTTTACACAACTTTTAATAATTTTCGGAATAAAGTTGAAAAGTTCACTTGATTGTGATGTCATATTAATGAAATAATGTAACGGATGTGACTACCGTCATATAGTATTGTGCGTGTTCAAGTGCGTGTGTGTTTAGTATGTCGCATAACTTTGATATAATTGCTGACAGTTGACAGGTAGGTATGTATGTTGACATTCTTGAAGGTATATTTTATTAAGGGCTTTTAAAAGGTTGCCTTCAACCTTTATTTATGCTGGTAGAGAGATAATTTTAGATCCTTAATGTAACTTGTAAAAGTTTGAATAACATATTCATGGATATGCATAATAAACACACTATCTTTATCATTGTTGAACTTTAAAGGTTAGATGGAGAGGAAATGAAGTGTGAAGGTCATCGAGCTTTTTTGATTGAGGTAGATATATGTAATTTTATTAAATTGGGATTCGCCGTGATGCAGAATACAAAAAAAAGGAGAAAAGTAAGAGTACTGACTGACTGATATCTGTCACTTAAATTTTCATACGGTTTGCTATATATTTATAGCTCACCAAATCGAAGAAAATAGAAACTGTTTGTTGTACCTCAGAAGTACAAATGTGTTTTTTACCCGACTAGCCAAAAGGAAAGTTTATGAATCTCACAGGCTGGGTTTATAAGGATGTCACCTCGTACAGCCTAAGCTATGGAACCGATTTCAACAAATGAGGTGTCGTTGGATTCGTCCTGATTCGAAGAGAGTCTTAGGCTATATGATGTCACAGACAATTTCAATATGGTGGACGCATTAAGCAAAATGGCGGATAACTCTTCTTTCTTTTTCTTTATTTACAATCGCCTTGATAGTGGTATCAAATGAAAGGGATTGGGAAGTAGAGCACAATACGCTACGACGTCATTCTAAATTAAATATGGCGGATGCCCCCAATATGGCGGATTACCGTTATCTCTACTACCTCCTTAATATGGGTATCAAATGAAATGGTGTGACAAGTACAATACAATAAACTAAATGACGTCATTTAAAATTCAATATGGCGAACGCAACAAGATGGTGGATGAGCGTTAGCTTTACGACCTTCAATTTCAATTTCAATTTTTAATTTTATTAAATTTCATTGGTTTGTACATTAAGAGGAATGTCTTTTATAGTACTTAGAGTTTAGAATTGATTTTATATAATTTCAAGTACTTAAAACTAAATTAAATAAAATTACAATTAATTTAAAAAGAGTCGAGGAAGATAAGGAAGGTTGAAAGGTAGTGAATGGTATTAGATGCGAGAGGTAGTCGATGAAAAATGAAGAAGAACAGCACTTTTAAATCTTTTGAAATTAGAAATTGATTTGATACGGGTAGGCAAAGAGTTCCATAGTCTGACAGCGTGAATGAAGAATAAACGTGACGAGTTAAGGTGCGTGTGTCGAAAGGTGATAATATTCATGGTTCTGGAAGATCGTGAAAAATTCAGCCTAGTGAACAGATATGTAGGACATTGGTTGTATATGATTTTATGGAGGAATATACAGTTCCTGCCGTTTACATAATTCTGCAGAGAGCAACCCAGTAGCCTACGAGAATAAACGGAAATGTGATCACTTCTACGAAGGCCATGTACATATCGCACCGCATCATTGAAAGCAACCTGGAGTTTACGTTGCGATAATGAGTCGAGAGTGCAGTAGACAACCTCAGCGTATGTAATGAGAGGTAGTACTAAGGTAATTATGAGCTTACGCCGAGTTTCGATAGGAGTAAAGGCAGCAGTAAGCCACAATTTTCTAAGACATCCGTAGATTCGACCAACAATAATGTTGATGTGATTGTAACTAGATAGGCTGCGGTTTATTACGAAGCCTAAACTAGTGACATATTCTACTGCTTTAATTTTACTGTCGTTCAGCCATATATCCGGTACAAGATTAAGATTAAATTTTTTGTATGAGATGGGGATAATTTGCGACTTTTTTGGATTTAATTGAAGTCCATTCACTAGAGACCATCTATAAATTCGCTCTAAGTCTTCGTTGACAAGGACAGCCAGTTCGGTTAGGTTGTGAAACGACCTTGCAGCATGAAGTTGAACATCATCTGCGTACAAATGAACTGATGTGTGTTTACAGACATTTGGAAGGTCGTTTATAAAAATGCAGAATAGGAGCGGTCCCAAAATTGATCCCTGTGGAACTCCTTGCATGATAGGCTTCAGCTGAGAATGATTTTCATTGGTGATAACTCTTTGCAACCTTCCGGAGAGAAAACTATTTATAAGTTTGACAGCTCTGTCACTGAGCCCGAAAAGATGTTTAAGTTTCCAAAGAAGAATTTGATGGTTCACTTTATCAAAGGCCTTCGAAAAGTCCAATAAACAGAGAAACGTGACATTATTCTTATCATAATCAAGCCTGATTTCCTCCAGTAGATTGATCATAGCCGTGGAGCAGCTGTGGTTAGCTCGAAACCCAGACTGTCGAGAACTTAGCAAGCTATTGTTTGAAATATATCTCATTAGCTGCTTAGATATAAGGCCTTCTAAAACTTTGGACAAGCAGGGGAGAATACTAATCGGTCTGTAATCAGCTGGAGAGGTAGGGTTTGTTTTTTTACCAATTGGCAGGACTCGTGCAATTTTCCAAGAGTCCGAAAAAGTTGAAGTTATAAAGCACCAGTTGATAACATGGGTGAGATGGGTTATGATAACTGGTAAAATGAGTTTAACAAAGCGTATTGGCACACCGTCCTCTCCGATGGAGTCAGACTTTATGGCAGCTATACACTCTGCAACATCATTTTCCGTGACCACCTCGAAATCTTCAAGCCTCACATTTTGTTGTGCTGAGTTTACAGGTTGATTGAAGTCGAAATCAAAATCACTTATACTAGAGTCACTCCCAAGAAAGAAATGATTTAAATCATTAGGATCCAGACTACATTTGGGACTATTATTCTTATTGGAGACACCGATTTTACGAAGGTTGCTCCAGAGCTTTTTTGCAGGTAGGGAAATGTTGAGTTTGGAAGCATAATAGTTTTTCTTCGATGTGCGCAGTATGGATGTTGCGAGATTGCGAGCCACCTTGTAGGCATTCCAGTTTGTATCCGTGGGCCGATGCTTCCATTTACTGTATACCTTATTGCGTTTTTTGATTGCACTCACCACGTCCGACGTAAACCAAGGGCAGATTTTATTTTGAATGCGTACCCTTTTGGTCGGAACACATTGGTCAAACAACGAAGACAAAATAGCTTGAAAACAGTTCAGTTTAACGTTTGTGTTAGAACTTAACCAACATTCTTGCCACGGAGCTGTTGTCGCTTGCATATGAAGTGCATTTAAATCAATAGAGCTGAAATCTTTAAAAGTGAAACACTCGGCGACAGCAGATTTAGATAGATTGATATTGTAGGTACAGAACAGGAGATCATGGTCAGAAACAGAATCGAACGATAGTTGATCGAACAAAAGAACTAATGACGAATCAGAGACGATAAATAGATCTAGAAGACTAGGTGAGCGGTTATGAGCAAATCGAGTTGGGGAGTTTGTGTTTACTATATTTAGTCCTACCGATGAAATAGAGTCCTTCATTCGAAAAGTTAGGGAATCGTTTTTTAGCAGGTCTGTATTGAAGTCACCGCAGATGATAATGTGTTGGTAGAGTGCACAGATATCAGATAAAGCTGAAAAGAAAGGAGCATGGGAGCAGAGCCGATTTTTACTGTAACCACATGAAACAATACATTTAGTATGGGAGTCGCGTATTTCGACGATAATAAATTCAATCCCACTACCACAAGACTTAGTGACTGCCTCACATTTGAGTGATGATTTACAATAAATTGCTACTCCACCGCCTGTGGTTTCGGTAACTCTATCATTTCTAAATATCTCATAGTTCGGAATTTTGTAGAAGAAATCATCAACAGATGGCTTGAACCAGGTTTCGCTTACACAGATAACATCGACATATGAGTTAGAGAATAAGTACTTTAGATAGTCTAATTTATGATTGTTAAGACTGCGTGCATTTAAGTAGCAAACATTTAGACCCTCATAACGCTCGGAGATGACATTCACCATAATGTTCGTCGATTCTTCGTGCACACTGAAGGGACTATTCGAAATACCAGCAATATTCATAATGTAAACAAACAAAAAGTGCAGTCCAACAAGGAAGAATTTAGGAGCAAATAAAAGAGGGGAAAGAGAAGAAAAGAAAAGAAAAGAATAACAATTTTAGTAAATAAGCTTACAATTACAATAGGTGTACGATGATCATTGATGCGTCGCAGCAGTAGCAAGCAGATCAGCAGAGCTTTCGATGGGAAAGCTTTCCCCACTCGCTGACTTCTTAACAAAAACAGCTCCGTACTTGGTGTAGACAGCAAACACTTGTTTTTTCCTTCTAAGTACGAGAGCACTATGAAGTAAATAACGCGTTTGTCTCGTGAGACTCTCGTTGACATAGCATGTGTTGTTTGAATCGATGCCCAAATCGTGGAGTCGAAGTTCCGTAGCATTTTGTTTGCGGTAGTACGCAGCCGATGTCAGAAAGGCGTTTCTCTCCTGAGCGTTGCTGAATTTCAAGATAATTGGAGATGTAGCAGTAGCGGTGTTATTGCTAATGTTGTTGTGGTTATTCCGTTTGTTGGTACGGAAGATATTTGTTAAGAGAGGGGGCTTGTGGTCGATTGTATGACAGAGCCGATTAAACAAGTTCTTAAGATTCTCATCAGGCTGTGCAGGTATTCCAAAGAGCACAGCGTCGCATGCTACCTCCTTTTTTTCCAGAGCATGGCATCGTTTTTGAAGAGTTTCAATTTCAGCGGTATGCAATTGTGTAGCAGTGTTTGTGCTCTCTTCCAGCTGATCAACACGCTTAGTTATGATACAGATGTTTTTATTGATATCATCAAATCTCTGCGACCAAAAAGTTTTGATTTCCTCTATTTTCAGCAGAAATTCTTTTTCCATCCGAGACGTGACCTCCTCAAATCGAAGTTGCAATAACTCAGCTTGCTTGTTAAGTTGTTCTTTTAAAATTTCAATGGTGAGCGGGGGAGTGTCACTGTTAGAGGGTTTGGCAGCAGGAGAAAAAGATTTTACTGGCGTTGGTAACGGCCCTTTGGATGAACCAGCTCTTGGACGTAGGTTGTTCACAGCAGACATAATTTAAGAGAACTTAAAACCGATTCTGCGCACTGTGATTTCTCGCTTTTACTGGACTTGAATGAAACACGTCTATTCGCACTGATTGCACATTGTCTATTAAGGGTATCAAAAAAAAAAGGTTCGGCAAGTAGAATACGATGAGCCAAGTGACATCGTTTAAAATTCAATATGGCGGGCGCACCAAGACGGTTTAGCGTTATCTTTACTACCTGGTTAATATGGGTATCAAATGAAAGTGTTTGACAAGTATAACATGATATTGCTTACCTATGTATATATAATACACAGCATATTATATTATTATATTATATTGTAAACTAAAAAGTTGTAAATAAAAAATTAAGTTAACAAAACTAAAACCTGACTACGGGAAAAACTAACTTAAAAGTACGAAACAAGATGAAACGAAACGATGATGTTCAGTGTTTAGCCGTGGTCGCATGCCGTTATAATAACGACTTTACATAAGTACTTACGTATTCATAGGGTAAAGCGATTTCAAGGAGATGGATGTCTTTGTAATTGGCGGGTTTCCTTTTTGTCAATTGGACAAATCTTTGGCAAAACCTTTATGAACTCATCGACAAATAAACAAAAAGGACATGTAATCCAATCATGCACTTAATTTCCCTTTACCATCGCATATTGTTTTGCGACGAAAGTTAAAAACCGTAACAATGAAGTAAATACCTATAAATACCAATGAAAGGGTTAACTTTTTAGCTATAGAAATATTTAAACCAATAAATCGACAACAATGAAAACGAGTTTTCATCTTTTCCAAATGAAAACATGCTATGGAATACTCCCAAAGGGATATGGCTCTAACAAAGTGAAATTCAAATTCAAATTAAATTTAAAAGAGAAAAACTAATTTCTATTGAACAGCTCTTCATGTTTCCATTACCACTTCAGACAAGAGAGTTTGTATAGGGGTTTTAAGGACCGCCCGCTATGTGGCTTTTGACAATTTTCAAGAGCATTAATGAGTCATTGGAAATTTCTGGAAATCATAAGAATAATATAATAATTGTGGTTACCAATTTGTTTTCAATAAGCTAAAATCCATCGTGTAGTGTAGAGCATACTTATACTTATAATTTTAACAGTGCCAACGGAACAAGGATGTGAGGCGAAATGCAATAATCGTTGCAAAAAGACTGTCATAAGGTCTGTTAAATACAAATAAACTATTATTATTTTACACTCAAATTCTTCGTTATTTTTTTATATGAATGAGTTAAAAAAAAAATCGAAATTAAAACACTGTGCATTTTTCTGCACGCCTCTGTGTATCGGGTCTACCCTCTTATTGGGTAGACCTGGCCACTGTACAAGCGGTTTAATGAAGTACCTGTGAATATAATGAATTTTTGTATTCTTGTAATCTATACCCTCTACGATAATTATAGAAAAATAATATGAATGTTTTTTAACATAACACTTCAGCGGTACGATACAGAAACGTATTAAGTAAGCTGGGAAACCCAGCCATACTACAGCAATAGACTACAGACCCATAAGACTTACGTCCTTTATGTTGAAGACATTCAAAAAGCTGATCGACGTGCATATATGTACGTGCCAAGCTTAACCACACGAATATATGTCTACGGCACAGCATGCCTACACCAAATACAAAGGCGTAGAAACAGTGCTGTATGATGTAGTCAGCACCATTGTATTTTAAAGAATACTCGCCTGCAGCGTTTTTCGACATTGAAGGAGCATTCAACGATGCCGAGACACATGCTTTGAAAAAGCGCTGGAAGACAACCTTGTTAAAAGCACTGTAATAAGACTTATAATCAGCCTTCTTAGCAGAAGGCACATCATTGCTGAACTTGGAGCAACCCGTCAGATGGTGATAGCACCCAAAGGTACGCCGCAGGGAGGAGTTATATCTCCCGTTCTTTGGATCATGGTTATGAATGAACTTCTGTTGAAAATTCTAAACTTTTGGACAAAACAATGTGGAGTAGGGGTCAACCCTCAGAAAACCGAACTAGTGCTGTTCACCAAGAGAACGATACCAGCCTTCAGGCTCCCGACCATTGAGGGCACTACCTTTAAGTTGTCCGAGAGTGCTTAATACTTGGGCATCATACTCGACAGGAAGCTTAATTGGAAGCTGAGCATTAAAGAAAAAGTAAAAAAGGCATCAGTTGCCTTCTATACCTGCAGCAGATTCTTAGGAAAAAACTGGGGATTCAGGTCACGAATAACACTGTAGATGTACTCGGCGATAGTTAGACCCATACTAATATCAGGAGGATTGGTCTGTTGGCATGCTGCCGCAAAACCCAGCAATCTGAAGGTTATGACCAAAGTACAGAGAGTAGCATGCACTAGAACAGCCAGTGCGATGACAACAGCGCCAACAGCGGGAAGCAATTCTGAAACTTCTTCAGAATAAGTCAGTCAAAGCACTGAGGACACTTAGAAAATATCTCAGCAGAAATGTGAACTCAGACTACATTGTACCACACTTGGATTTCGGAAGACCTCGCCGCGAAGAACTTAAGGTTTTTTACACAACGTTGAACTCTGCTGGGTCCCTGGTCACAGCGAGATTCCAGGTAATGAAGCCGCGGATTGGCCAGAAAAGGCTCAGCCGTAGACAGGGAGCAAGCAGATGGTACTCTGTAACCTCAAGGCCAAAATTGATCAAAAATCATTAACTGAAACTAATAACAGGTGGAGATCACTAGCCATCTGTGAAATATGAAGAAAACTGTGGCCGGAATACGATAAAGAATAACCAGGAAACTCCTACAATAATACAGGAAATCACTGTCAATGCTGATAGGAGAGCTATCTGGCCACACCATGCTAAAATATCATACGAAAAAATTACGCCTTACGATGATGACATATGCAGGGGATGCGGTGATGAAGAGGCTCATGAGGACACACGTCCCATTTCCTCTGTCACTGCGCAAACCTCTGCCAACTCAGAAATATAACCCTAGGCAAATCACCATCGGGGCTGTTCAAGTTTGCCGGGACTGAAACCACGGGTGGGAACCTATAATTGGTACCACAATGGGTTAACATGAACATAAGTGTGATGAGGATGTGACCTAAGTTTAAGAATGTAATGACAAATGCTTTCAAAATTTACTAAGGAAACAATTCCAAAGAAGCTACATTTGCATTTATTCTTTAACGTTCATAACCTTAACAACGATTCCAAAGTCCCTATCGATTTGATTTACTGTAAAACCGTCAAATGAAACCCGAAACGAGATGTGAAGGTATATGAGTCATAATTTCCTTTAACAAATAACTTTATCTCTTATTTAATAACTCAATTTATAATAGCTACCACGGATTTGAAACAACTTCATAAAACAGAAAAAAAAATACAGTTTGAGGCCTCCTATCAAAATCGTTTATGACCCAATTACTGTCATAAGAATTATCTTTTGATGTTTTTCCAGTTTTAATTTTTTTTTTGGTTTTCGTTTTCATTTTCATTCTCTTCGAAGGCTTTTCTTTCAATTTTTTTTTATATCCTTTTCAATTATGTATACTCACCATTATTTCGTTGTCGTATTTTTGTCTCCTTAAGAACTGCTCCACCTACATTCATAAGAGCTCAGAGGTTATTTGCATAAGAAAACAAAACGGAGCAATAACAATTGGCTTCAAATCGATTAAAACATACCCTATCGTCCATTTCAACAAAAACAAAAAGTTGATAATAGCCGTGTTTTATTATCCTCATGATCTGATCTGGATCATCTTTTTACACGCATTACAAAAACGAAAGAAGATTCTGGTTTTTAGTTCACACTATTTATTCACCACAAGGTTTTGTTTTGTTTGTGACGGTTGACGTTTGGGATGTTGTCAAGGGATTTGTCAAACATGAGTATTGCCCGATCAGAAATTAAAATATAAATATGTAGAATGCAAAATGTTATGTATTATTTTATCAGTTTATCCTCTTGAGAGCCCAGCTATATCCAGAATGACGATGTGTTTCATGTTACTTATGGTCACTCATAGGGCTTATCTGGGAGTAAATTTCAACCTTAAAAAAAAGTGGGGTGGTGGGTTTCCGAGAAAAGGGGGGTATCATATATTATACATTGGGTCTATATCTAACAAAAAATTAATAGTTTTATTTATTTTGTTTGTTTATTTTGAAGAAAAAACAATTGTATATTAAGTTGTGTAAACAAAAGACAGAAAGAAAGCAAAAAGACAATGCTAAACTAATTTATCCTTTTCGCGACCAGGGCTCTCATCACGTAATTTCACCGACGATTGGCGATCACACGACCGTACAAAACGACGTCAGCGAAACGATGCTTCCCAAAACACTACCAGTCTCGTGTCGTCCATCACCTTCGTCTTTTTCCAGTTTGAGAACCACAGAAAACAAAATTTATAAGCGATTTGACATTTGTTGATGAAGTCATAATTTGACATTTGTGGTTTTGGTGGCATATTCATATTTCATATTTATTATTAATCGATATTAAGATCATTTACAATAGACTAATGAAATCTTTAAGTTATATTTAATTTTTTTTAAATGAAAAATGACAGTAGACAGAAAGGAGACTATGCATTTTCACTTCAAATTCGTTTTTTTGAAATTAAAGGGTGATTTTTTAAGAGGTTGAGAACTTTTTTTAAAAAAAAAACACAAAAAATTCGAAAAAATGAATGAAATATTTATTTGAATCGATAGTTTGAACCTTGCAATTTAATGTTTAAAGATAATTTCATGCAAATGTTGACCGCGGCTGCGTCTCAGGTAGCCCATCCGCTGAGTCCAATTTTGGCATACTCTTTCACACATATCGGCCGGTATCTCACGAATGAATGCATGGATGTTGGCTTCCAGTGCGTCAATCGAAGCGGGCTTGTCCCTATAGACATTAGCCTTGACATACCCCCACAAAAAATAATCTAATGGTGTCAAATCGCACGATCTAGGCGGCCAATTGACCGGCCCGAAACGTGAAATTAACTGTTCACCAAACTCGCCTCGCAATTGCGCCATTGTTTCGCGTGCTGTGTGGCATGTGGCACCGTCTTGTTGAAACCACATATCATGCAAGTCAAGAACTTCCATTTCGGGCAAAAAAAAGTGCTGTAACAAAGGCCTAACTGCTGGGAACGGCGCCGAATCGACATTTCGCGGTCTTCTGTCACACTAGCTGATACGGCCGCAATATTTTCTTCACTACGCACAGTACGTAAACGTGTTGGTGGTTTAATGTCCAACAAAGTAAATTTGGTGCGAAATTTGGTCACAATCTTCCGAATAGACTGCTCAGAAGGTCGAGAATGCCGATCATAAAATGGAAGCAGCGCGCGATGAACATTTCGAACCGAGCACGAATTTTGATAGTAAAATTCAATAATTTGCAAGCGTTGTTCATTTGTAAGACGATCCATGGTTAAATTGCAAACCAAACTGAAGCTGTTTGACAGTGACACAAGGTACTAAACACACGTCAGCTGTCAAAACCAGTGTTGCCAAAACCAAACCAGCTAAAAAATCACCCTTTATATTCGTTATTTTACAAATGAAATTCGTATTTTTGCCAAATAAACCAAATTCAATTTCCAAAAAAACGAATTTAAATTGAAAGCGTACCGAAATTGCATTAAACACAGGAGGACGAAAGCTAAATAGCTATCGTGCTATCACGCTCCCCGAGACGATTGTACTTGACAGATTTTCTTGTTAAGTGAAGTCGATTGGTCGAATGGACGATCGGTCGATTGGACGATCTGTCGATTTTTATGTCAACGTGAAGTCTCGCTATCGTTAACAATGTCGAAAACGATGACGATTGTCTTACGTGATGAGGGCCCAGAGGTTTTTTTGTATTCTCAATGTCCGGTGTCCTTTTTTTCGATTTCGATTCGAAATTTAAAGGTCAAATCTTGCGCGAAGTAGCCCCTAAAGCGGCCCTTACACGGTCAATCAAAATGACATCAATCACTTATATGTGTTAGTGAAAATATGATTGTATGTGTCACATCGCTTGATTGACGAAATTCAAAACGTGTTTGATTTTCACACGTACACGGTGATTGATGTCATTTGATTGACCGTGTAAGGGCCGCATAAGTGAAGAGAGCATATTTTTAAAGCATAAGAGTCGTTTGGGGTAAGAGTGTGCAGCGGGTAAGAGTGCGCAGCGGGTAAAAGTACGCAGTGCCATGACTTTGGGGTAAGAGTGCGCAACTTGACTTACTTTGGTTTTTTAATCAAAACATATTATGAAACATTAAAAAAAATATAAAATATTTTTGTATTAATTTGTTCCTAAAATTCTTTTCTAATCCGGATTAGATCATATAGGAATAATAAAACACGGCTAATGATGACAAATGACAACTGGTTATTGGATTTTGTCTTACGTAAAATGTGGACTTTTTAAATTTAATTGACTTGGAGTCACTCATTTTGCGCAGAGCAATAGATAGACATCGCCATTTAAAAAGTAGTTTTTCATACGATCGAGTCCAAGAGTAGTTCGAAGCCGATAGCTCCCTCATATCATCCTTGAAACAATCCCAAGACAAATCACTTTTTCCTCATCAGACAACAAATGAATATTTACCCTATGGAGCCTAAAATATAGAATAAAATTCGAATGACAAACACTTTCTTTGGGAAACCTAATTTTACCTTTAAAAAAACGACAATGTACCCCACTGCTCCAAGTGTCACCTTTTTTTTGCCTCAATCAAACCGCCACACTGCCGCCCTTCCTACAAGACACAGAGCCCTAATGACGTTCCTTCAAAGCAAAAAAAGAAAACCAAACATGTCAGGTACTGAAACGATTTTGAGGAGCTGGGTAAAAAGTAAATCCTTGTTGTTGGCTCCATTACGTCGAACAAGATAACGAATTTACATAAATATTTGTGGGTGGAGTGCTTGGCAGGGCTTGGAGGGTGTTTGTACAAAAGAATGGGTCTTGAGTATGAACATACATACATACATACATACGTGATATGTAGGTAGTTAGAACGATTTGATGTTCCCGTCACTCACGGCTTGCCAGCACCACACCACTCCCTTGCAACGCTTGTGTGGTTATACAAGCTAAATATGTGCATGATATGCAAAATGTGTTTGGGGCTTTCAAGGTGAAACCACTCCAGCTAGGAGTATCTAACGTTCCCTGTCAAGTGACATTAATTATGACAAAAACCATTTGGATGTCTGGATAAGTCTCACAATCCGTTGCCGTTTACCGTCGCCTGTGTCCCTGTGTGGTACCACAACAGCCATGGGCACGAACCCAAGAATGACTATAGGTGTATACCGGTCCATTATCGGACTAATTAGTACAAACGACTACATTCCCATGCTAATCAGATGGAATTTATTGCAACATAAGGCGAGTGTAGAGTAGATGTGGAAGGAGACGGGTCAATGTATAGCTACTTGGCTTCGAGTGTTTATTTGCGACCCTTTGTGACCTGTTCTGTTCAAAAGGTCATTCGGTGAATGTAAACATAAATAAAATAAATGTTTATCCCGTTTCATTTATACGAACAACAGTCTGGCTTCTGTCACTTTTGGTAATTGCTTCTGGGGCCAGTTCAGTCGTCCTTTCAAAGATTGCGGACATCATAATACCCTACCTGCCCGGAGCCGGTGGTGGTACGAACATTTCGTTGTTCGGTTTATGGTTTTCCTGGGTATTTCCCCAAAAGTCCGGCGAACCCTAATTTGGGCGCAGCCATTGTTGTCGGTGAATCCTGGATAGATTAATAATTCATTGGCAACTCAATTGGAATTATGTGTTGATGCTGACTACACTCGTAAATGGCAGGTGAACTTTGACGGACGCGTCATTTGGCTGGACACGTCATAAAAGGCATTTATGTGGAAATAATATGACCGGTGTTTCTTTTTTAATACCGACGGTAATGACTATATTCGTCATAGGAATTCCATGGTTTAGACATAGAGAACGTAATTGGATTTTGTATTCGAAAATAAATAAAGATTATTGATTTGAAGAATTTTTGACGAGCTACCATTGCCATTGTAATGGACGCCTTTTAACAAGAAACATGCCACTAACTGACCGAACACAATGGAAAGTCACTGCTGCAGGTGAAGTCGCTCCTCTGGACTTGTCACTTTGTCAGCCACCCAAGTGATCTCATAAAGAAAGAATATATTTTCAAAACCGATTATGTGGTCAACTTCACCAGCCGCGAAAACTGGTAACAAGGCACAGCGATTGCCGAAGTAGGAGCCATAGTAATATACACGGATGGATCACATATTAACGGAGAATCGGGAGCTGGCGTACATTGTCTCGATCCTCCAGTAAATATAGTCATTCATTTAGAACCCTCGGTGACTGTTTTCCAAGCGGAAGATTTTGCAATTCTGGGGCGTCAATGAGACATTTGCGTACACATCTGCTGATAGTCATAGTCTGATAGTCAAGCCACGCTTAAAGCACTTGCAAATCCAATAACTAACTCTAAGCTAGCGAAGGAATGCAAAGGAAAACTCAACAACCTCGCAAGTTCGTGCACGGTGAACCTGCTCTGGGTACCTGGCCACAACGACATACCGGGGAACGAAAGAGCAGATGAACTGGCAAGAGCAGGGGCTGAAGACGTGGAAAATCTTACAGTTGCCACTATATGTACGGCGGTACAAGCAGTTAAACCCGCATACAGTGTGTCCATTGCAAAATGCCACTCGCAAATCAAAATATGCAAGGCTGCCAAAAATATGAATCCGAACCCTCAACGGGCAAAGAAAGTACTGAATCTGCCAGTACACGGGCCACATCAACTTGAACAGACACGCTAACAGATTGGGACTAGTGCAACATAACATATCATCTACCCGGGTTGTGAAGAAGTGGACGAAAGTATCGCCCACTTCCTCCTGCTTTATGTTAAATAAGGCACAAACACCTGGGAAGACATATCCTACCTGGGTTGACATCACATATGTAGATCCATCAATTTCTTGAAAACACTGGAGTTCACACCACTCACAGTTCACAGAGCGTTTTTTCATGAATCCACATATGTATGTATACCTTTTTTATCTTGCTATTCCCCATTATTAACCCTTTCACTCACAAACCCCCAACACCGTCTTTCTCAGCACAGTTCCTGAGGGGAACAAATGGGCCCGACTCGAGGCCTACGTGACAAGGGAGATTTCTCCCTTACCATCACAAACCAACCAACCAACCGCTCACAATGCCAATGGTGCAACGCAGCACGCGTGTTTTGCTGTCAAAAAAGAAATATTTTTCACTTCGTTTTTTAATATTTTTATAATTAGGATAAGAGTCCCTTAAAATATTTTGCTTTGAATGACGCTGATTACACGACTCTTTTTTTCGTTTGTTTCGTCTTTCGACTTTTTGACAGATAGGGGTAGGGCATAGAAACGAGAGGGGAATGAAGTAACGAAAACAGAAATGAAAATTCTGAGATTTTTTCCGATTGATCTTTGACATTTCTCGTTTGACAACCAAAACAAAGCAGAGAATTTTAATGGTGAATTTTAAAGTTGATTTTGGATCTTAATGTGGGGACTTTTTACATTTGCTAGTTAACACGCAATTATTATCGTTCATAATAAGTAGATTTATTGCGATTCCAACTGAAATTTTACGATTCTTTTCCTCAATATAATGTGAATTTCAATAAATGTCAGAATCACGTACGCACGTATCCACCAAATATTAGGAATCGTCTAATCACTATCGTTCGTATCTGTCAAAAAAACGAAAGACGAAACGAACGAAAAAAAGAGTCGTGTAATCAGCGTCTTATAATAGTAATGAATTCTTCCGTGGACTACTCTTCCATTTTCGTTTTTTCTTTGCTTTTAACTGTCAAAAAGTAGCGCAGCACGTTCAAAAGTAGAAGTTGACTCAACTTGTATGCGTGCTATGGGGTTTACGTGTATTTCAACTTTGACAGCGCTGTATACTACAGCTGCAGCTTAACCATTGTGTTCGGCCAAAAGAGGTCATCTTGAAGTAAAATATTAACGGATTTACATTATACATATTCAAATTAGGTCCACTTTTCGAGGAATTGTCATTTTGATATCTCGGGTTAATAAAATAATACGGAGAAATCAAACAGACACACCAAGATGTCATTAAATTCGTCTCTTTTTAGTGACGCTAGTAGCGACTTATCTGACATTTGACATTTCACATCATGCAGCTAGATACTTAACCTCCCCTTCAAGTCGAAATTCCCAGAATTAAAACTGCATTGCCATCATATCCCATAACTTGTCACATTATTCAACCTAAATCCGTACAAAGTGTCAGCATTTGAAATTGATCGGGCCAATAGACGTTCATTGCTTTTCGCCATGGTTGGCATTTCGCCCATCTGCAATAGCATCTGCTTGCATGCCAGTTTCAATTTAAAAATCTATACTTTCTTCTTCAAAATCACTGCGACAAGATGGTCGACAGTTTTTCTTCTTTTCCCACATTTTCTGGAAAACCATGTACTCGTATGTAAATTGAAACTCTCCAAATACTGTACTGTACTTAATGGTTTCTAATATTCCTTCGTGTGTGTGTGACTTCAAAGTCGTGAGCAAAAAATTATGCTTTTTCCATCACTAACTGCAGTAGTCAGGAAATTTAATTAAAAAAGTTGAAAAATATATAAAATTTCAATTCTACGCCGCATACACATGAGTATGGAGTATAAAATTCTAAACGTACGTATACGTCAAATAATTCACAGGAAAAGGTTACGACGACTGACACGGTTGAATTTCAGAAACGCTAAGGTGGTCTACGAGTACAAATTTGGGGCGAAACGAAGGAATGAAGGTAAACGAATTCTTCCGTAGCAATCAATTTCATTAGCTCGAAGGACCAACGTGTATGCGGATACACACGAGTATTGGTTGAGTGAGTGTTTGTTTGTTTGAAGGACATTTTTATTTGAAAATCATTTCTCGTTCTGTGACAAGTTGTGCTTGGCAAAAGAATGGATTCGATTTTATTTCCTTTTTTTTGGAAGCATGTTTGAAGTGATTTAAGACGGAATGGCTTTCGAATGAAGTCATAAGTTGCAGTTGCACTTGTCGTGATGTACCATTAAGGGCGCATTGCAGTTATTATATTTGATTAGATGGTAGGATGTATGGATTTTTAAAATTATTCGGCTGAGAAGGATTGGAGACGTTTACGACAGAAGTTCTGCAATCATTTGTCGTAAAATATGGTACTGATTTTTGTGGGGACATACATATAAACGGTTCCACAGACGCTGTAATTTTAATAAGAATCAAGGCTGGCGCCGAGAATCGCCATGGCGTAGTGGTTTGTCCATTGGACTACAACGCAATAGTACCCGCGTTTAATCCCAGCAAACACCCAAACGATTTTTCATGGTGCCATCACTTTGGAATGTCTGACAAGTATTCAAGAGTATCATTTGTCGTGAGGAGCTTTTCAACTTACCGTTCGGAGACGGCTAAAAACTGTGGTTTCCATCCATTCATGTAAAATACACGCATGGAAATACATATACAGTGAAATCTACCTTAGGCGAACAGTGAAAACATGGGTGTCCGCCTAAGGGAGTTTTTTTTAATTATCTGTATTTAACAAAACATAGCAAAAAACATTGCAACTTTATTTCAAACGTATAACAAAACAACAAACGAGAACTAAACAGAAAAAAGATTGGGAATCCTCGCAAATAACTTCTGTCGCAGCTATATGGGTAAGGAGGAAGAAGAACCCCCCCTATCACCTCCTGTGCAACTGCATGTGACACTCTCCTCCTATAGAAAAGAGATTCTTTGAGAATGTACTACTATACTTTTCTATAACTAGAACTGGAAGATATACATACATATATTTCCTCAACGAATATTAATAGGCGTGTTTTTTTGGTAATCGTATATAGCTTTAAAAAAGTATGTGCAAAAAAAACGCTCGTCGGTGATTTGGTAGCACTATGCTAATTGACATTGGACATTTAAACATGTTTTTTTTTTCAAAAGGCGGCATACACTATTTAATTTTTTGCTTGAGCAAAATTTTGTTTTTTTCTGACTCGTAATATTTTTTTCTCACATTTCCACTTGTTTTCCAAGCTCGTTTGCATAGCATCACGTTTTCATCGCCGCAATTGTTTTCAAATGTGTCACTTGTATGTCATATTTGACATTTTCGATAACATTTCGATAAGAATCGACAAAAAATAGTTTGGTAGCACATTTTTTTATTCAGGCTAAGGACAAAAGACTTGATAGCTGTCTAGATTTCGTTATTCTATAGAGGCTTAGTTGTTAGTGTATTTAACATGAAAAATATTTTCTAAGGCTATATACCTACACAGTACACATAATATATAAGGTAGTATACTAAGAGTGTTCATTTTCGATCAAGTTCGCGCACCTGTCAAAAATTCAAAAACATGGTCGCCATACGTGCCCTGCGAATATTTGTTTACATTCAAAAACAAAAACAGATGACTGAACTAAACGCCAAACTCACAAATGATATTGACTTTTAAACGCCAAACTCAGTACAATTATAGAAAAAGCACGATTTGCGGCCATTTTTCCTGCGCAATATATTACCTGTATTACGTGTACTGTGATATACCTAGATTACGAAAAAAATACGCCTAATGAAATATTTAAATTTATCCAAACGTGTACGAAGGATTGGTCCGCCTAAGGGAGCTGTCCGTAATGCCCGATTTTACCGTACTTACTTACTTACTTAGGTGGCGCTACAGTCCGGGGTGGACCAAGGCTTCAACCAACTCAACGTACTACCAAGTAGTAAAAAATGCAATTTTTCTGTATTAATGGGTTTTCCAATTTTTGAACCGAATAGTCTTGTCATTAAACTGAATTCCGATGCACCGCATAACAGTTATCAAACAATGTACAGGCCGTTTTCGTACCACTTAAGCTTTTGCTCTGAGGGAGAAAGTGACACAAAAAGATCAGGATTACATTGTCTTAGTATTTAAATTTCCGTCAAAAATGGTCAGTAAACAAAATTCTACCGCATCCCAAAGAAGAGGTGAATAAATTTGTCGATATCTCAAGACACAAGTTTTACGTGAATCTGGTATATAACTGGGGGAAAAGGTAAATCAGCTTGGAAGCAGCATCACAAAAACACCCGTTTTCAATATGCGTTACCCCATTTTTGATGAACTGACGAATGGTAGACGAGAAAAAATGTACATTAGATAGCCCTAATGGTTATAAGCGATATTTGCACGACAAAAGGGAAGAAAAAGCTGTAAATCTACGCCGAAATTTCGTTGGCGGCAACATAATGGATAGAAGTCTGTTGGACGCAGTAAATTTTAAAAAATCTACGAGGTTACCTTTATGAGGCTATCTTCCCCGACGAAATTGATCATCTGAATATGATATTTCAACAGGACAATGCACCAATGCACTGTTTACACATTGTAAAAGACTGGCTTCAAGGCCAAGAAATATAGAAACAATGGATTGGCCAGCTTTAAGTCCAGATCTTAGTCAACTTACGAACCTTTGGGGGATCATGTCCTTCATGTCATGTCATAAACTCAGGTTCCCGGCAGAACTGATCGAGCTATGTCATTAGATGCTGGAAAACATGGTGTGATGTGCAATTCGGAAAGAGCTCTTTTGAATTTTTAATACATGAACCGAGTTCCGGCAAGACAGTGCTCTGTTCTAGCCCAAGATCCATTAGCTTAGCATGAACATTCTAATCACACTATCTTCAACAAAGAGGAAGCTCGCAGCATATTTCATCAGCCAAGATGCATCAAAGGCTGACATATGTAATATGTCTATGTTCATATGCCTTGGACTCAAACCTTGTTGAGTGTTTAATGATAGTTCCCTATGATACGAAAGATATCTCAGATAACAGTATCAGGGTCAATGTAAAATCAAACATTTGCAACAGCTGCTGGGCAATATCAACATCATCGATCGCGCCCAGCGTCATGGAGATTTCAACGGCCATCGCATCGCAGAATGGAGAAGAAGATACAACCCCGAACTCTATGAGCTGTATCAAGATGTAGATAAAGTCAAAAAAGGTAAAAAAAAAACGTCGACTACAATGGCTCACTGCAATGATCCAGCCAAGAAAATCTTCGAATCATAGCCTC
The DNA here is from genome assembly GCA_949775065.1 of Brachyopa scutellaris. Taxonomy (NCBI): domain Eukaryota; kingdom Metazoa; phylum Arthropoda; class Insecta; order Diptera; family Syrphidae; genus Brachyopa; species Brachyopa scutellaris. The sequence continues at coordinate 14,720,602 of OX459113.1, forward strand.
CCAGGTTCGAGCTGATAAGGAAGACCCAAAGGGTCAAGCTATCGCGGATGCCTGAGCCGACTGGAAACCGTTTATCTCAAATCGAAGAGGATGGGAGGCTGCTCTATCTTAGGCAAAAACCATCCACGAAGTATAAAACTGAAACCTTGGTCCGACGAACTTCTACTCTAATGACACCCAAATAATACAGTTAAATCAGTATAAATAGAACCAAGCTCCTTGCTTAAAAAAAGTCAAGGGCAATAGTAAAACTGTTGTATTTTGTACACATCCTTCATTGTAAGCTTTTTAGTCCACCGCAAATAAAATAAAGGAAACACGATGTTGTTGCAAGATTTGGCCTCCACGAATATTTATACCCGCTATAAATATAAATAACCGCTTGCGTGTAACAATAACCAAAGCAAAAGTCATAAATTCGGTCAAATTCTGACCAAATGCCTATAAAGCTGCCCTATCCCAGTAAATTTTTAGCAAATGTGCGTGCAGATCTGTTTGCTGGCGAGAATGTCTTATTTGTCATCCAATTCCGTGTTCCGTTTATCGGTCGCATATTCTTTTGCCGAAATTCAATCGCAGATAAAAGTTAGAAAATGGCAACCAATCATCTTACTAATTTGAATACCAGATTTCTTACGAATTCCAAATAGCCCCTCTTATCTGTTGTAAAGTGGTGAAATAAAAACGGTGTTTCCATTGAAAATAGAACAAAAAACAAATACAGGGTGGCTCTGTGTGAATGTAAATCTGTGACGATTAATTTCCATGACATTTTAACCGCCCTCTTTCGTCAAATGATGCGGTTAGCGGTTAACTCCCATAAAACGTCAAAATGATTTACCCAGCTGTGCGCTCTATGAATGTCACGTCACATAGGTACTCATACCCAGAAGGAGCATGACCAGAAGCATTAAATCTTACTTTAAAGGCTCTCGTAGCTCGGATAATAACAGCTACTCCTTATTAACGTGGTCAAATTCTCCATTTTATATTTCCAAATTGAAAACAAAATTTACACACAAAAACGGTTGGTCTTTTTTTTCTTGAAGACTTCCCGGACACCCAGTACAATGCCAGTCCTTTGTAAGAGTATATATTGCCAAAGGAGTCCTGACGACCTATTACATTTTTTATTGCCACAAGGACCCAAGGACTCTCTCTCTCATGTATAGTCCAAGGAGTGATATAAAAAAAAATCAATAAACCATCCCACAACGAACGCACCCGGGTGCTTTGCCCCCCAAAATTATGTAATAAAAGAGCTCGAATTGAAAAGAAAAATCTCTTCTCTTGGGCCAACATTCATTCTGCAACATAATCAATTCCGCTTGAAAAGAAAAATGTGCTTAAATTAAACACAACCAAGGACACAGTGGTGGTGGTGCTACCAAGAAGAATAAATCAAAAATCTTTTTCAAGAAAGGTCCCCCGAAAAATTTCCGGCACCTCTCCAGTCAACATCGTTGCCTCTCATTAGGGACAATAAAACGATTCACTGCCATCGGCGTTGTTTTTGTTGCCGTCTTCCTCGTCATCCGACACAGATATGGTTAGAGCGGCCACTTTGTTCTCCATTTTATTTGCCGGACGAGGTGCCTGAACCCCAGAATGGGCTGTCAGAGTTTGTGCAAAACAAAAAAAAAAGGTTAAACGACAGAAATTCCAACACCACCCACAACGTGCTTGTCCCGAAAATAAGAATAAGCCATAAACACGCAATTTCTTAATTCATCCCATGCCACAAGACCACATCAGCATGCGCCAGCAAAAAAAAAAAAGTTCTGAAGGATTTATTTTTTTTTTTATTTTTTTTGGGAATTCCTTGCTTTGGTCGATTAAACAAGAGAAATTCAAGGATGGGCCTGGCTTTTTGACGGATGAGTGACGGTGATATAATCGCCGCAGAGCGCGGGGATTTCTCGTAAATTGTTTGCCTTTTTTATTTGAATTCAAGGCAGGCAGAGGTTACGAGTATGTGCTCTGTTTTGGAAATATGAAAAGGATCAAATTTCTGAAGTAAGTGTAGTGGGTGCTTTAGATTTGGGTTAAGCAACTGGTATCCAATATACACACAAACAAACACGTATGTGTTTTAATTTATTTTGAAGGAAGCATGTATTTGGAAGATCCATCGAATATTAAGTTCATTATCAGTAGATAATCAAGCTTTAAGTGTGGCATCATTAAATATACTTCTAATCGGAAATGTCATGTCAGAGGAACTAATAAAGGATTCTCCTGTGATGGTCTGTGATGGGAGACAGAATCTTGTGTCGTCTTATACTTATACATTGTAGTAAACTGAAACTAACCAGATCAATGTCAGTTACTTATCCCGTTTATATGCCAGCTTCAACCTAGGTTGAGATGCATATAAACGCGAGCTGGGTCGAAGCTGGTTTGACTGGACTCGACTGAGCTATGAGAGCTCGGTCGGGCTGAAAAAATGCATGTATACCTGGGTTGAGTGGTTGAACTGACAAGTTGTCTCTGTATGTGTGTGATCTCTATGGTTGGTTTTTTTTTCCTTGTTTGGAGTGGGAAATCATTTTCTTTTGATTGCGTGTCTGTTAAAGTCTGTTAAGATATCTGTCAGTTCAACCTCGTTTGAGAATTTCAACTATTCAACTCGGTGTGATGAAATACCTAGGTTGAAATCTCAGCTGAGTTTCAACTTGACCACTCAACTCTCCTTATAAACGGTGTAACTAAAATATTTGTTTGATCCCGGGCGAATATTTCAAAATATTGCTCCAAATTATATGAAAAAGTTCCTAGAAATGTCTGGTATTAATTATGAGGAAATAAATAGAAACAAAAGCCGTGTTTTTTTGAAACGTAGCTAGCCAGTCGTTCATTAAAACGATTCCCAGCCAGCCGAACCCAGCTGACTTATCTCCAAGTTGGTGTATGTGATTTCGGTCATATGTGTGGGATTTCGATCAGCTGTTAAGTGTGAACTGTCAAAGTATTCGGCATTCAACCAAATCGATTTTTTGTTATTTGTTGTGAAAACAATTAATTTCGGTAATTTATTCAATGGATAATTTACATAAAGTGATATGAAACCATAATATAGTGGATTATTTCTGTGAAACATCATTTTCGTACACGGCAGTCTGTCAAATGTTCTACAAATCGCTTTAAGCGCCACCTTGCCATGAGATATCGCAACATTCCTAGCCAGCTGCTTTTGGCTGGGGATAAAATCAAGAGTTGCAGCCAGCTGGTTGTTGTATTTGTTTTACGTGTGAAATTTGACTTTGCTAGCAACTACTGGCTAGCTACGTTTCAAAAAAATACGGCTAAAATTGAAGAACCACAGACTTGTTATAAAGAGGAAACAGCTTTCCTAGACCTATTTGTATGTGCATTTGTGTCGGCCGGCATTGTATATTTTTCTAGATTCCTTACGTCAATTTATTTAAGGCGAGAAAAACTGCTATCAGTTTTTATTTGATTGAGTGGTTTGTTATCCAAAATAGTAAACGATACAAAGCATTAGCAACATATTTTACTTTTTTTCGTTTTAAAAAATTACATTTATTTACCGATGCTTTGAAATGGCGTTCTTCTTTGAAAAATATAAGAAATTACCGAACAAAATGGACATAGTACTAATACAGTAGAAATCGGTTATAACAATGTCGAAGGGACCTTAGAATTTCATCGTTATAACCGGTGCGTCGTTATATCTGGTACAATAAAATTTAATATCATCTTTTGGGCAAAGGAATATGATTTCACAAATTGTTGCGAGAAGCAGGCCAGGCCGCGCCCAGGTTCACCTCGAGCTGTAGCGCCACCTAAAGTAAAGCTGCTTTAAGAAAAAATTGCAAGTACGGTGCTTCTAGAAAGCACATTACACATTTGTGTACCTTAGGTCGTTAGAGGAAGTAAGCATTTACATATTTTCAAAACTATTTTGTTTTTTAATTACATCGCACGATCGAGGATCCAAAAGGGTTAGATGTGGATTATGGTAGAACAGACATGGACCGGTCACTATATGAAATTTAACAATTGTCTACGTACATAATGTAGATACGTACATATTTAGAGACAGGATGGAAATATTTGTAAGAACACGATTTTTGACCATTGTCATAAACATTGTTTCGACTTAAATCTGATACATTTTCATCGTTATATCCGGCATCGCATCGTTGTAACCGATCGCATATAACTTTGAATTAAACGGAGTTATGCCTGGACTTTGAAAATATATATAAGTTTTGTTATGATTGATTTCTACTGTACTATATAACTGAATCAAGTCAGTGTTTAAATGAAAAAAAGACACCATTGTTGACCAACCCAATGTTACTGCATTGTCCTGTGTATAAATAAATGACATGTCAAACTTTTACGTTCACGTTATCGAGTACGAAAAACATAATATGTAAACGATTTACGAAACTCGTTATTTGCTTGCTCATCTTTAAGTATAATGTAACGAGTTATTACTCTTGTTTTAGATCGCAATCGCAGCTCCTGTTTCCAAATGATTTTTTTGGAAAGTAGCAAACAAATGAAATACATATGTACAGTGTACTCTCTCCTTACGGACAGCTCTTATAGCCGGACACCTCTTTTAACCGGACAAATATCAAAGAACGGAAATAAATACACGACTTTTTATTTAAAAAATTCTCCCATAACCGCACACGGACACCCATTTTCGAAACCGCAATAGAATGTCGCTCTCTCTTAAACGGACAAAACACATCTATGTATGGCAAACTTTTTACATACTTTATTTGCTTTTTGTTTTGTTCTCCTCTTCTTGATTCTAAGCAAAGAAACGAAACCAAAATTTAAACTGTGGAGTGTGCCTTTGCGTTATTATCACGTTTACAGACACATGATTTTCGATAGGGAACGCTAGAATGACACACGCATATCGCTGGCATTTTGAGAGATATTTTATATTATTTTGTGCGAATTTTGCATAAAGATAAAAATGATTCCACTGGTCACAGTGAAGTGAAAACAGGTCTCTGATAGGACAAATAATGCCGGAATATGGAAGTATACTATATTTCTCATCAGGGTATCTCGCCTTGTCCTAACATACATACCTAAAAATGTCATGACCCGCTAATTTGCTTAACCATTGACGGCATATGCTGTCTTGTCCGCCAACGTCGGCATATGCTGTCTTGTCCGCGAACGACAGAAATTAGTATTTTTCGGTAATCTATGCTTATCTCATAAAAATGGATTTATTTATAAAATAAAATGTATACCATTATGTGTCTATTGTGTTTCTTTTTTAAGGACTTCTTTTCCTCATAACCGGACAAATTTCTTGGTACCATCAGTGTCCGGTTATGAGAGAGTTCACGGTATTTGCAAAAATCCAATTAGAACTTTATTCTCTAAACTAAAAAATATGATAACGTTCCAACAGCGAAGACAAAAAAGGAGAGATTAAACACACCAATGCTTTTATGTATGTAATCTGATATCTAAATCTGTTCTCTGGGAATCTTCAGCGCCAGTCAAATGGGTTAATATTTGGCTTAACAAAAAATTCTATGATTGGACTTATTTTAATAAATGTTTTAAAAATTACAATGCTGCCAGACTGTCACCTTCGGGGAATATAAACAGAAAGAACAGTGGAATGAAACGAAGTGGAATAAAGTTCAGAAAAGATTTCACTTAAAATAATTATTTATACGCTCTCTGATTTAAGCAAAAAAAAGTGTTTCATTAAGGTAACAACTGCTTAATATCACGCAATGGCCTTAATTTGTTTTCTTTTTGATTATTTAGTTACTTGTATTTTAATATTTTTCTTTTATTTAGAAGAGTATAACCGTCTCTAAAAACAACAAAATCGAAGTGCTGCCGGCCGACTATCAAGTTTCATTTCAAAGAGGCACATCCGCACAAATGACATCTGAAAATCGAACTTAACCTGAAACTCACAAGGCACGTTCAAATGGCAGCATTGTGTAGCATTTGTGACACATAATCCAAATTGAAAATAAGTCCATACAAAGTCCACACTTTAACACAACACAAAGGTGGATTTTAGAATAAATTTCGAAACTACATAATCTACTTTCTCAATTTGTCTGTCTTCCGTCGCGTCGCTCGAATTGACAGTTGTTCTGGGGAATTCAATCACAATCGGAAAGTGCCACTCCTCTCATTGGACCGGAAAACTACAGTTTCACTTAAACCAATTGAAATAATACAATTTGCATCACACACACACACACATATTCGTACTTACTGATGCGTTGTCACATTGAAGAACAAATGACTGTATTGGGGCGCCGAGTCTTCGGGTCCGTGCGGTGCTGGGAAGCTCATTGTCAACATCACAGGTTTTCTTTGGTTTTGCTGTTTCGACTGCCGCAGGAATGCTATCGAATCATTGGCTATTAGATCCGGATAATAGTCCTGAAAAACGAAAAGAAACAAATTATCCGTCATGGAGTGCGCACAAACAATATTAGACTAGTACCTTGGCATAATCGAAACCGTGTTTTATCTTCTGGCCGTTCATGTTTATACTGTAGTTGTAGTATTTTGAGTTCATGATGAGGCCGCCCCATTCTCGCCAGCCGGGCGGAATGTACGACCCATTGTACTTGTTCAGATATTTGCCAAAGTAGCCGGTCCGGTAGCCGGCATTCGAGAGGTAAGTGGCAAAGGATCTCGTCTCGTGCGTCGCCTGCCACTGGGGGCTGGAGCAGTTGTCGTTATTGGTGAACACCATATGATTATGCACATACATGCCGGTAAGCAGGGACGAACGTGCCGGACAACACATCGGTGTTGTGGTGTACGCATGTCGGAACTCGGCGCCACCGTCCCGCAGCAGACGCAGCGTTCGGGGCATGAAATTCAATGAGCCCAGCTCCACGTCTTGGTCATCGGTAAGGATGAGAATAATGTTGGGCTTGCGTTCACGCATCTCCGGTGCCATTGATATGATCGAATTGAATGGCGATGAGCTGTCCACACTGCTTGTCAGTGGCAGCGTGGGTAGACCACCCATTTGGTGTGGATGCTGGTGATGACGATGCTCGTGATTGTGTTGATTTTGATGGGAATTGGCAATTTTCTTAGCCCTCTGGCTGTGATTTGATGGTGTAGTGCGAGACTTTCTTCTCCCCGAAGCTGTGGATGATGCAAATGACGATGATGATGACGAGGTGTCTCTACTACCTGGCGGCGAGGGTACACTTTCCGCCGAAGAAAGCAGATCCATAAGGTAGATGAGTGATACGATTGCAATCAATGCAAGACGATGCGTTCGATATGGCCACATAATTATAAAAGTCGGTACTGTTAATCGGTGGTTTATCGTCTCTTTGCTAGTATCAATGGAGATCCTCCAATCACAGCTCTGAATTAAGCTTAAAGAGATGTTTTAGCTTCGATTGGTTTTCATTTTTGTTGTTTGCTTCTTGTTTATGGTTATCTGCTGCATGAGCTAGTGCTGGTACCTGAAATGAAGAAAATAACGGTTTTTTTAAAAAAAAACTATTTTGAAACTTGCTGCAGAGAAGCTGAAGGGTGGATATATGTACATAATTGCAAAAAATTGATTCAGGAATATAAGCGAATTCTGAGGTGAAAGTATACGAGTACTCATCATCTATCTGTAATGTAATCTTTCGTAGGACATTGCAGTTCAGCCTCCTCAACTCCACTTTCGAAAAACGGTCTCTATCTGCCCATACTCTACTAGAAAAGCAACTGAGTAGCAAAACCAGCAACTAATACATCCTTAAACGTCCTTCTTGTGAAACTGAAGACAGGTAGTCAATTATTGAGAGCCTCATAAGTAGAAGATTGTGGGCGAAGCGTCATCTATAAGTAAATACATAAGTAAGTAATGTCATGTTATCCTGAAAATGTCTGTACGCGCGCCGTCAGCGTGTCCCTACATAAACAGTCTCCATTTCATTGATTGCTTAATCCAATCATGTCCTTGTGGATTCTCTGTGCTACAAGTGAACTATGGGGGAATGCTGAAACCTCAGAAACCAATTACTTACGAAATTATAACGGGCCTTCGACACAAACCACATGTCCTTTTTTAATTCGGTTTCATACTATCACAACGAATTGAAATCCCACGAAATGCAGTTGCGGGCACGATGGACGAAGGACGCAGGGATTGCAGCACATGAGGACCTCGGGGAGTGCCTTTACAAAATTTGATTTCCTGTACATTTCCTGATTTGGAGAATTTCAGAAAATGATTGCTTCCGCATATCAAGCACAGTCATGTAAAAGGAATTCAGCTCAACTCGACTATCTGTCTTGTGAGTTTGTCGGGGCAAACTTAACACAGATAAGTTAGTACTGTATGTACATAACGTATATAGAAAGGATACATAGGGATTTATTTCCACCCTTTTTCCCGGTATCCCCAAAATGCTCGTACTTAATCTGTTTCTCAAACTCCATATCTTCTCATTCTATGCATTTTGTGTGGGTTATGGAATTGGGTCGTTGTTAGGTCGATATTTTGTAAAAGGATTCCCCCGCATTCTATTTGGATCAAGGACACTCCACAGAGTAGTACAGGGGTTAAGGTCAATCCGATACGTTATCCTCGCTTAATCTCTGGTTGCACTGAAATTGAGAGCAAACTGTTCGTTTGAACCGCACAGAGAAAAATAAACCATTAGAGTAAACGTCAGCCACAAACGCATTCACATTGATATCTCAAATGTCAAAACTGCGGTAAGTGTTCGATTTGACTTGCACTGAATGATTTGCACCATCGAACACGGACACGCAACCAGATAGAGTGACAGTGAGCAGGCAAGCATTTGTGTGTTTTTTTTTTCCTTATCATCGCGCGGCGAGGTGTTTTTTAGTGCATGTTTTACAGGCTGCTTTATCATTACCACCAATGAATTTGCGACTTTCATGTTCGTAAGTGTGTGCAGCTAAAAACTGCAAAAAAAAAAATTCAACGAACTGCAATAGATAGGCAGAAATGCACGAGGACCACAGTAGCAAAAAAAAAGAAGTAAAACGAACAAAGCAACAAGCGATGCGACAGCGACAGGCCTTCGGTATTCGTTCTGCATGAAATGATTGCCAGCTACTCTAGTGGTTAACATGGAGTGTCAAATGGAAACATGTTCTTCAATGAGGCCTAGCGCTTGCAAACATGACACTTTAAGTGTATGTGTGTGCATGCCGCAAAAGGAGTGCCAACGAAGCACATTGAATTACGTGTGCGATTGCGTTTATCGAAACATTGCGTATGCTGACATCTTTTATGGGCACTTTTCTACTTTGGCGGAATGGGAAATACAGGCAACAGATAAACGACAGGATAGTATGAGATAACTTGTAAGTGTTAAATTTAGTTGGCATACAAATCGATTAGTACTGCAATTCGTGTTTGTTGGGATTCGACATTTAAAAATTTATCAGCATGTTTTGCAGCCCAAGGTACGGTGAAATCTCTCATTAGCGGACAACTCGCATTAACGGACACATTTTGTGGGATCCAAATTCTAATCTCTCATACAAAATAATTTCTTATAAATGGACAGCTCTAATAACCGGACAGAAAACTCCGATCCGGTACTTACCACTTGAGCTAGGATACTGACGTCCAAATTAGAATCCTTCTCTTCAAATTTAAACGCATTTTCAAGCGCTGTCCCTTTTTAAAGAATTTGTAAACTTGGCGGGTCTTTTAGATCGCTTTGTTCGACCATAAATCGACTATTACTGAAAGTAAAAGATGCAATTCTGTTTGTGTAGGAGTGGGTTTTCTACGTTTTTATTCAAAACCACAATTTTGATACTGGTTATGGAGTTCGCCATTGTTTTTCTACATATGACGTCTTCCACATTAAATATTCGGGAATGGTTTTCGTTCTTATCGCACAGTTTTCGGCAGCATCTGAAAAAGGACAATTATGAACTTCGGGTTCACAAAAAGTAATACTCATAAACGACTGTGTAGGTGATAGGGGGATTCCTCCTCCTCCCCATCCTGTGACAGAAATCAATGGCGAGGATTCCCAGCCTGCTGGCATGTCTGCCTATTGCACAATAACCTGTCAATACGCCAACTAGGATGCCGATATGTGCTCTGCTAATTTTAAGCAGGTTGAAAGTTTTACGTCGATTTAGCTGAGGCCAAGTCTGCCTGACGTTTCTATACACATATCAAGGTTACGTCTGTTGCAGTGCTTGCATACAGATTTTGTGTTTTATTGTTTCTATTGGTATATGGAGTACACATTCTGTGGTAAAATTCCTTTAACGAAGTCCTTTTTGCCCCTGTGTTATTCACATCGTATTCACAGAAAGTATGTAGTTTTCAAACATCATATACGCTTAAATATCACAATTCCATAGACAAATAGACAAAACATTATGAATTTCCGTTATCTTGACGTTTCCGAAAATGACCTTAGATATCATCTATTTACTGTCAAATCGTGTCCATAGCTGTCAAAAGAACTGCATTTTTCAAGATTTCATTCGTCCGGTTTCCCGTTTCACTTGAAATCGACCAAAACACATTTTCCGACAGCATAATGCAAATGTGACTCTCGCATAGATGGTGTTTGCCGTACAAAGTGGCCTTGTAGAATCATTGCAAAGATTTAGCACAAAAAAAAAACTCTGACTTCGTCCAATAATAACAGCAAACAAAGCCAATGATAATTTCTACATACGAAGTGGTGACTTGCGGTAGCACATACATACATACATATGTACGAGTATGCATACGAGTATACGTGTGGTTTAGCTGATCTTGTCTACGGATGTCCTTAATATTTTTTTGCAACACATTCATACATACCACACGCATCGCTCTACTCCCCATGCACTGAGAATTCTAGAACCCACTTAAGGATCGTTTCGATGGATGCATTCCATTTAAGTATCGAACTTGCACACAAGTTTTATGGTTATTGTCGTCGATTTTTTTTTTTTAAAATTTATGGGAACTTCGCGAGTTGATCTTTGCCAATATTATAATAAGGCAATGGGGGCGGGCTTATTACGGTTAAGAAATAAATATTCGCATTTTATGTGATGTGTTTTGTCGAGGAATTTAAAGCAATTTTTTTTAATGCAAATGACTTGTGAGTGGTGGTGAAGAGCATATTAATAATAGACCAGGAGGAAGAAAGGAAATTTGAGAATAATTCAGAGCGCTGGTAGGTAGCCTTCAGCGACGGGCTGTTAGTTATAAGCAGGGAACGCATTTTGCTGACCAAAAAAAGCTAAAAAAAAAGGAAAAACCATACGGCAAAAAAGCCATAAAGATTTGTTTGCACATTGTAATAGCACTGTACATGTACATTGTACAAGTTCTCTTGTAACAGTCGCCTGCGATTATTTCTCAGACAAGCCTTGAAGACTTTCTCAACATGAGTAGGTAGAGACTAGTAGAGCCAAGATAAAAGATGTCACCTCGTTGACTTTAATATTTGAGTCCGATTTGGAGTTTGCAGTCCCATTTCCTTCAATTGCTGAAAAAAACGGCGCGCGTACAATTGTCTCATCACATTTTCAGCTACTGGCCCTTTAGCTTGCTGTTATTTCTCCTCGATCCTGTTCTAAGTCTTTAAAACCTCTTCAATAGGCCTTTCTAAATTGTATGCATTGCACTAAGATCAAATGTTCAAATTAAAATACACTTACTAGGACTCGCCTGTTATTTGTTGTTAACTCTTAAATATGTGTTGATGAGGTTCTATGGCCCATGGAATTCTCATCTGGGCTAGGTGTGATAGAGAGAGAGAGATGGTCCTTCGTCTTAGATCTTAAGTGTCGACTGAAATGGAACCATAAACAGGTCTATAGGTATCTTGTAAGCCCGGGCAATATGTCTAACTGACAGTTGTCAAAAATGACGTTTCTTACTTTGGATTACAGTTCCAACTTCAACTTCACCCTGTCAGTTTGTATCAACCTCAATTCTACCGTGAAAAACTTCCATTTTGCTCATTAAATCTTTCAGTGGTTACTTCAAATTTATTTCCAACCCATGGACTGAATTTCATTTGAAACAAAAATCCATGCCATCATCGTGCCTCATTAAAACAAAAACAAAAGAATGAATCCTGTGCATTCAAATTTAGGAACCGTTTAACATTTCCTCATTTGGCACACATATTTTCTTTCCAGCACACAGCCACTAACAATATACGTACTTTCCAAATTGCAGTGAAGGGGCGAGTACTTGCATAAGAAAAGAAGCGCATCCCATTCACAGCTCATGCTCGAAATGCACATCTACAATAGCTCGTGCAAAGTTTCCATGAATCTCAGCGACAGCAACAACAAAAGATGTTTCTTAAATACTGTGAGATACTTCACACAGTAAACAAAGGATAGGGCATAGCATACACAGTGTGCGTGCAAATATACATATATACATTCGAGTACTATGCATATTACTCATCTGGCGTGAAGTTAATAATCTGGCACAGACTGTTGTGCAATTGCCTGACCTCTTTTAAGCTCATGACTTTGGGTCATTCGAGTTCTGGCGATGACATTTAAGCTTACGCAAGCTGACAGACTGTCAGAGTTTCATGATGTTCACATTCGCAGACTGTAATGGGTTAAAAGTCGACATAAATCTTCATATTTAGTCGGGGAAACTGTGGTGTCGACACGTGGCTGCACTTTGGTACGCAAATGGAAATGGTGCACACGTTTAGCATTTTGGTATTGCTTAGTATACTTAACGAAACTGTCACTCTGTTTATGGGTGGAGTGCGTTTTGATAAACAATAATAGGCGTGTTTTTTTAAGCCTATATAGAATAAACATGTTTCAGCAACATGTTTTCAAAAAAAAACATGCCTAATATGATTTTTTGTCACCTATATAGGTTTTAAAAAAGTTTTTCAATTTAAAATACATTAACAACTAAACCTATGTAGAATAAGTTTAGCATGAATGTAGTGGTAAGGCCGTGGGACTACTACACAATGCTGCCTGCCCGGGTTTCATCCCAGCAAACACGTAGATGTTTCTTCATCGCTTTCGAATGTCTGACAAGCATTCGAAGAGTACCATTTATCATGAAGAGCTTCTCAACTCACAGTTCGTGAAAAAATATAACACGCACACACAAATGGTTGCGAGAATCAGGCCCTGGCCCATCCCTAACTGTAGCAACAACTAAAAAAAGAAGGATAGCTATCTGGTATTATGAGTTAAACTGCCATAAAACCTGTGCTTCCAAATTACTTTCGTGCAAATTTGATCGAAAATGTCAAACATGACAAGACGTTATGAAAAACTTTAGGCCGAGAAGGATGTCTTCAAAGGCATAAAGGTAAAATTTCCTGTTTTTGATTAGCCAAAGAAAAATAAATACTACAACTGATGTGTTATTTACGTCACTATGTCCAGTGCTGCCAGATATACATTAAGAGATCTTGTAGCAGTTTTTTTATGCAATTTGTTTTCTATGCATGTTACAAAAAATAATGGTCAACTGCAAGTCGTACTTGCGCAATAAGTGTTCCATACTATCAGTTATTTTTACATACAAATGTAACAGATTTACGCGTATGTTGATAGATTTATGAGCACATACATATGTAAGCAACAAATTACCTATCTCATGCCCTTTCTCATCTGCTCAGAAGAATAATTATACATCCATACAAAACAATAACAAGAAATTCACGCATGTGCATCATTAAATGCATGGAATTTTAGAATTTGTCTCTCTCTCTCCCTCTGTGCACACAAATTTTCGCAATGAATGAAGACACCTACATATATTATGAGTATAGGAAACCATCAAGATATCTTTATGCTGATTAAAATCAATGGTTTAAGCATAAGCTCAATGCTGATTTTCGGGGCATATTTTTAGGATCAACCATTAAATTTTTACAAATGTCCCTATACGTATCCACTTTTATTTGATTGTGATAGGGTTGCCTCACTTTTAGATGTGTGAACTTGAAATGTTTGTGATTTTATGCAGATTTTTCTGAGCTATATTTTTGGAGATAAGATAGGGGAACACCAATTTTTCAACGTTTGTTTTTAAAAAAATGTGAAGAGAAGAGTAACGAAAAAATAGTTCATAAATTTTTGAATTCTTGCCTTAACGAGCTTTCATTTGACACCCCACACGGTGACCTCATTTTTTCAGCTCCCCATTGGACTCCCAAAACTAGCCCCCCAAAGTCGAAATTCAGCTTTTTAAGTTATGGTCTGTGTTTGGGCCACTAATTGCTACAACTGTTCCAAATTTCAATAGTCTACGTCAAATAGTCTCTGAGAGAAACGTTTGTGACAGACAGACACCCAACTGATTCCGTTAGTGTTCCAATTTTGGGTACGGAACACTAAAAACACGCCTAATGTCTTCCATTTCGTCAGCAGCTAGGAGAACCCAGCTAAGCATATCTGGCCGGCGGAACTCTGAATATTTAAAAAAAAAATGAAAGAGTTTTTCATTGCCCGAGCAAGATTTGAAAAGTGGATGCCTGGTTCTTCAGTGGTTCCTTTTTCACACACTCCAGTTCCTTCATCCTCAAGAAGCGTCTAGACTTTAGACAGAGCATTGTGCAAATAATGTATTTCGCTTCAAATTTGCAAAATATCAAAATTAAGTAGAAATTTGCATCACAAGGTTACTCCTTCCCTAATATGATACGTTTTACGTATTTACTTCGGAGTATAGTAATTTATGGAATTTGAGGGAGTGTAGGTCTAGGTAAGGTACATGAATGTATTTATTCTAAGATCCAACCAAATTTTAAATATTTACTTTGACAAAAAGCCGTAGTAATATACTAACATCAATTCCTGCCCTATTAAGAGAAGTGAGCACAGCCGAAAAGGAAGAAGTAATTCCCACACATTGGCGCCAGCAATTTATCAAAATAAATTTCATTATTTTTTCAATTCAAATGAATAAAATAAAAACAAATTCCTTATAAATCACAACAGAATAATTATTTATTTTATATTTATTCGATCTTCACCTCCTCCTCAGGGTCCAGGGTGAATAACAAATCAAAAGAATTTTATCTTCTTCAAAGCCTTGGTACATACCTCCACGAAAAAAGATGCCGTATGGCAATAATTGACATATATAAGCAATAAAATGAACGAAAGAGCTTGTTTGTTTTGTTTTTTAATTGCATTAGCATTAGAAAATACGAGTGATATCAATAAAATTGTATTTTAATGAACACGACTTAGTCAAACTAATCTGCATACAATACCTACCTCGTATCTATGATGTTTTATGCAGTAATTGCGCCTGTTTTATTGATGACTTTTAGTAACATTAAAAAAAAATACTGTGATATTGTTTATGTATTATTCGTGAGCTAATATACTAAAAATGGATACTGAATCATGCTTAAAAGATAAAACGTTAGTGGTTCACGAAGAATTTTATTGATATTGATTTACAAAACAAAAAATACACCAATTGCATTGATTGGTTGCGCATTAGGAAATTCCTTCTTCTACATTTATTACCCAGAAACGTTACTGGAGATTACAAGACAAACGTGCTTGCTATATTTTCCCCTCATAACTCAGTCGGCCAGAATTAAGAGTCATTCAAAATCAATCGACAAAAAAACCCTCTACCTTCAGCTTCAGGTTCTGTTTGTACAGTGAAATCTCAGTCGAACTGTCATTGCAGCGAATTGACAATTGTTACAATAGCTTTGTTTGATGTCCGCCCTAGGGCGCACTGTATTCCCACTGAAGCGTTCGATATCCGGATCCGCCTGTGCTACAATGAAAACGCATCGAAATTGCTGCTTTGTGTTCGATGTGTACATACACTGAATTCGACCTAGATAGCATCGAAATAAGTTCTGTCAAAACATTAAACCAGCTGATTTGTCATTTGGATTTTTTGCATTGTTTTGGTTTTGCTCATCAACTAAATCAACTAAAAAAGCGCAAAAATACACAAATATTAAAAAAAAAACTTTATTTTTGGCTATCAAAGAATGACAGTTGTCAGGACGAACCTCTTGTGTTCTATGTATCCAGGTTTGCACTGGGTTTTTTTTTGACAATCACGAGAATACACTGACACTAGTTAGGCCGTCCTAGGGCTGGGGGCATCAAACAATGCTGCTTAAACTGTTTAGTAAATTTGTTTTGAGATCTTTAAGCACATAGTTATCGTGCTCTTATCAAATACAGAATTACAATGTGCTCTGATTTAAATAGCTAAGATCCGAGCTAACTTAACAAATAACAGTACAGTACAATGTAAAGCTGTGTCAATGTCGAAAAACAATGGAGTGAGTTCTATCATTTGTGTCAGTAGTTCGTTAACAATTTCTTCATCTCTTCCGACAGCATCAAACAAGAAGTTCGTGCACCTTATACAGTCTCTATACATCCTGTCGTAAAACGGTAAGTTATCGGAGGTATTTAAGATGGAAAGTGAGTAACCAAAAGGTTCTATTATGATACCAATGTTATCTTTATATATAAAAACGAGCTGTTCGTTTGATACCTCAAAACTCATAAACTAACCATCCGATTGAGCTGAAACTTACCCTATATACTTTTTCTGATATTTTTCCGCTAGATGGCGCTGGTACTCAAAATTTTTTAAACTCACCGTACGATTAAGCTAAAACTTACACAATATATTTGTAATGGATTGAGAAATGTTCGCACATCAAAAGCTCTCAAGTTTTCCGATAGATGGCTCTGGAACACCAAAATTTCAAAATCCATCCGATTGAAACTTTAGTGGCCCTTACACGGTCAATCAAAATGACATCAATCACTTATATGTGTTAGTGAAAATATGATTGTAAGTGTCACATCGCTTGATTGACGAAAATCAAAACGTGTTTGATTTTTACACGTACACGGTGATTGATGTCATTTGATTGACCGTGTAAGGGCCGCATTACAGAATATATTTGTTATGAAGTGAGAAATATTTGTAGCTCAAAAGTTTTTAAGTTTTCCAATAGATGGCCATGAAAACCAAAATCTCAAAGTTATTACTATGGGAGACTGGGGCACATTTGAACGTGAGGCAGCTTTGAACATCGCTAATAACAACTCAATTAATAAATATTTTAAAGCGTTAACCAAAATTTCCACATGGCGATACCCTCATCTTTAGTCGTCAATACTTTTCTGGGGTTTCCTCAGTCGTCGTCTGGCAGTCGCCGGGAGTGCAGAATTTATGCACACAATTGCGTTTTATACATTTTTTTTTTGTAAGGGTGTTAAACATTTTTCGTGAGGATCTCAGTTTGCGAGTAATATTTATTTGAGGCACAGTTTCATTTGGAATAAGAATAAGATAAGCTTTTTGCTAAATAATTTTCTGTCATAAACCATTAAAATAGCTACAATTCAAAAAAGCCCTAGGCCTGTTCAAAGCTGCCCCTAGTTGGGGCACATTTGAACATTAGGACTTATTAAAAAAAAAAAAAAAAAAAAAAAATTATAAGCCTTTACTGAATTAACACTAATGTTGGTTTAAATTGAAGGTCAATTTTACTTCTCAAAATGTGAATAACTTAAAGTCAAATAATACAAATATATTGGTGTTGAGAAGCCTTTAAAGGAAAAAGTGTTCAAAGGTTCCCAGTCTCCCCTACAGCAATACACGGTGATAACTAACTGCTAACTTTTAATTTATGTGCACTTCTCACTTCATAACAAATATATTGTCTAAGTTTCAGCTCAATCGGATGGTAATTTTTTGAGTTTTTAGGATATTATTGTTTGGACAGTTATCTTAAATTTAAATAGAGTAGTCAGCATTTAATTCTCCACCAGAGTAATTAGGTTTGTATGATGTCAGCCCCAGGGCGCACTGGGGCACACTGAAAACGCACTGATGTGTTCGATGTCAGTCAATGCTACGCTGAAAACGCACTGAAAATGCTGCCCTATTGTTTTATGTCGGCACTGGGTCTGCCCTGTATTCGCCCTGGGTATTTCTTCAGTGCAAGAAAAAAGGGCTGTCAAAAATTCTATTCGTTTAGTTTTTTCATATCGCGAACTTTTTTTGTGGTTGTTTTTTTGAATTGAAGAAAGGAAATTGTTTCAAATAAGTAAATATTTATAAATTTAAATAAAATCCAAATATAAACATGATTTAGATTTGTATTTGCACTGGTTGCACTGGGTTTTTTGAAAACCATGAAAATACACTGGCAGTAGTCAGTGCGCCCTGGGGCTGGCGACATCATACAAACCTATTATCATTACTATTCACAAAAAGTCACTTGAAAAAATTTGATTACATTCACGACATAAACACTGTTTTCAATGGGTTTAGCGAAGCGCACCGGGTAGCCACTAGTTTCTTATACTGATGATGTCTCGCTGACGCTTGAGGGTTTATGAAGATGAGCAATTAAATGATGACTTACTTTGATAAATTGGATAATCAAAAAACTTTATAATTTTTTACACGACCAGATGTCAGAGCAATGTATACGCTGTCAACGAAATGGGACACTCAACATCGACGAATTGGACAGAACGTCAAAATATACAGTTACAACTTTGAGGTAGTAAAGGACTTTGTCTACCTCGGCTCTGAAATAACATCAAAAAATGTTCTCGTTGGATATCAAAAGAAGGACCAATCCCTGTTTCTTTAGGCTTAGAAGCCAATTGAGTAGTAAAGCCGTTTCCCGATCGACTGAGGAGAATTTACATAAGACCCTTATCATCCCAGTCTTGCTGTATGGAGTTGAAGCATGGACTTAATCAAAAGCGGATGAAGATATCCTTGGTCGCTTCGAGAGAGAAATCCTTCGTAAGATATTCGGTCGCGTTTGCGTTGACGGGTTTTGGAGGAAAAGATTCAACCATGAACTATACGAGCTATACAGCGATATCACCCTGGTCAGAAAACTGCGCATCGCTAATTTTTAAACAGCACCTAGCATCAAAAATATTGAGATCAATGCCTTCTAGAAACGTTTTTTATAATCACGAAGAAAAGAGTAGTGTACAGTACACAACCTTGCGGAACTTCGCAATGGGCCTCTGTTGAACGTAACAAAGTTGTCCAGCCATTTTATTAAAACAACGTAGGCATGTTACTCACCGCAAAATGTATTTTATTATTCATATTTCCATTTCAAAGAAAATGTACTTGTACCATCATCATACATCCTCAACACTCCTTTGAACGATTAAAATCGCTAACACCTGCGAAGAGTTCGTTTGACTTTTTCAACATCTCAATGGAAATAAATACAAAAAAAAACTTTAAAATGTTAAAAAACACATTTTCTCACCTTCTCACCTTTTTAATGATAAATGTGAAGCTGGCTGCATTTGCCTGCATAGATCAAACTCCGATACATCTGGACAAATATGGAGACTTTCGCTGTGGGCCATTAGCCGACGACGGACGACGACGATGACGATGAAGATGTGTACGAAACACGTTAACAAACTAAGCAAACTCTAGAGAATCACCGCCAAACATCAGCGCTTAGCAGTTGGCATTACCATACACAATATTTGTTCACATCTCTTCAGGTAAATTGTGCATCCACTGCTGTTTCTACTGCAACTGGCTGATGACGGTTAGTTTAGTCTTTACAATAATAGTCACACAGTTTGAGTTCGAGATGCATATCGCTGCTAACGAGATTTCCAATTAAAAGATGAAAACAGGCTTCGTTTACCTACTGCCAACCCCCTTTTAGATTGAAACAACTACACTCGACAATTTGTTGTTGCTGACATTGCAGATTCCCCCCTCATGTGCGCTTTATGAAGTGCGGAGTATCCAAAGAAAATCATGAAGTTCATTTAAAATCTAAATTACCATTGAAATTGGGTCAACAAATTTGACCACAAATTGTTATTACTTTGCAGGCCATACTTACTCACAAAGAATAACGAGCAAGTGCTGCCAAACATGGTATTTTTACATAAATAACAAAACAAATATAGTCGTACATAGCAATATCTAAGGAGTGTCATTGGAATGTGGCCAATAATTGTATATTGGTTTGGAACAGTTTCAAACTGTCCGTAATAACCCGGAACTTCTCTATGTCTACAAATTAATCAAACAGTTAATATATTGCTCACGCCATGCATAAAAACTATAGAAAGACTACCCGTAGCCGCCCATCTATCTTCAGTGACTGTGAATGAAATTTTATTTCTTATTCACAAAAAGTCACCACACCATGAAGATGAACGCATCCCATTCATGACAAAACGAATGCACACCTACGTGGTTTGTTGGATTTTCTTCTCTTGAAGCACAGGAAGACGTGGGTTTTGAGAAAATCTATTCACAGATCTGCCGCAAAATCTTCTATTTGAAAATGCAGTGAAACCTAGGATGTTGGGTGAAAATAATGACAATTTTCTTAATCGGATTGTGTCAATCTCTTTTAGCCTGACACATGCGAAACGACGATGGGCAGATTATGGTGGAGAATCTTTTCTTCTTCTTTTTGTTAAATTTGCCAAGAGTCTTCAAGCTAAATTGAATTAAATCAATGAGAGGAGAATGCCTTGAATTGAATTTGGTATGACTTCTTTTCTTTTTTTTTTAGGGATGTGTTCGTGTGTTGTGCTTGCTTCCGCTTTATTGCCCACGTGTTGGTGCTTCACTGTACATGCTGCATTTTTTCACCCACTTTCATCTTAAGGTTAAGTGGTGACTGGTGACATAAAACTTACCTGGGAGATCATTGCAAATGGGTATTCGGTTGCAAAGAAAGTTTTTTTGGTAAAGAAAAGTTTTCCCCACAACTTCAAGTTGCTTGGAAGAATTTCGCAAAGTTGTACAAAATACGAATGAATGCGAAACAGGTTGCAGTGCGGAGAATACCTACAGCCAACAAGGAATTTCCTGTTTATCAAACTTAATAAAGAGGAAATAAAGATGGATATCGCGTAATTGGATAAGGATTTGGAAATTGTTTTGTTAAGGAGCTGCATTTAATTATATTACGAGTTCATATGTTATGTATGTTGGTACAGTCGACTCTTGATAAAATGAATCTCTAGTTAAATTGAAGTTTTTCTTTGGTCCCTTAAAAATCTCTCGGTAAAATGAACGTCTTTTTTAACTGTCACCTCGATAGAATACACGCATTCTTATCTTATGGAGCGTAACCCATAACCAACGCATTTAGGTAGGTTTACTTTCTACTTTTTTAGTACATTGCGTTGGTTCGTTGTCTGTTCACACATTCACGCATTGAAGTTCACACAATATTATTGTTCACGCATTAAGCAAGTGGTCGCCGTGGCCGTGGTGGTTAGTGCGTTGGACTACTATGCAATGCTACCCGGGTGCAACTCCTTGCCGGGTATAACACCTAAAAGAGTTTTTTCAAGGTGCCACCTCATTCGAATGTCTGACAAGCATTCAAGAGCATCATCATTTGTCAACGAACTTCTCAACTCGCCGTTCGGAGTCGGCAAAAAACTGTAGGTCCCTTCCATTCATGATAAAAAAAAATTATAGCATGCACACACAAATTGTTGCGAGAAGCACGCCCCGGTTCATCTCGAGCTGTAACGCCAACTAAGTAAGCATTAAGCAAGCATTTTCATTGAGAGAAACTTGAGCAACCGCCATCGCCGATGACCATTGGTTGACATTTTAAAATTTAAATTAATTTGAACGGACTCTTTCATAGAAGAAAATGTCACCAGCTGTCGTCTCTCAACGTAGGTATGCGACGGATAGGGATGGCTCTCCCCGGAAAACGTTAAATTCAACTAAAGTTCAGGCTGGCGTGCCCCAGGGTTCAATCCTCGGACCAATTCTTTTTTCGTTCTACATCAATGAACTCGCGAATCGTTAAAAGCTGGGAAATCAACTTATATGTTGATGATGTGAAACTTCTAATAAGCCGCCTATTTTCTGAGAGAAACGAATACGAATACCGACTTGTTTTCCATTCTTCACTGATCTAGAAATAACCGTCTTCTTTTAAATCTACAAAAATCGAAAACCCTTTCCATATACAGGAAGCCCTTTGATATGTCAATCTTATCCGCAATAGCTGTTGGAAACAACATCATATACTATGTCAGTAGTGCTAAGAGCCTTGGCAATCTTTTTAATCGCACCTTGACCTGAAGCAATCATTTTAATAGTGCTATTGGGAAGGTCTATGGTAATTTTCGTGTCCTTCGTGTGTTAAAAGGGTCCATTCCTACAATAACTAAACTACTACTAGCTAAGACGCTTTTACTACCTGTTTTGTTGTATGGATGCGAAATTTTTTGCAACGTGGACTCTATGGCTACTCGAATGTTCTATTTAACAACATTGCTTGCATTTTATTATCATTATCACCCATGATCCAGATTAGATTCAGATTAGATTGTATGCATTACAATAACAATACGAGATCTTGCTTTTCATTTGGATCTATTTTCGTGATCCAAAAATTAGTTCAGCTATTTCTCAGTAGGATGCACTTTCGCCTGTGAGCTTTGCTTATCTGTGTTCGTGATAAAAACATGCGCTAAAAATCTGCTAAATGTCTGAGTCCGTGCTAAAGGTTGTGTAATAAAATGCCAACTTCGCACTAAATGCCTGTGTCTGAGCTAGAAAGGTGTGCAACCCGTGATCTGATCCGGATCAGATCAGCATAATAAAACTCGACTAATATAGGAAGATACGACCACGTGTCCGTCTTTTCGAAATGAATCTGTGGTTGGAGTCTCAAAAGCCTTTTTAGATTTTGCTCGCTATCCTACCTGCACCATCCGATTGAGCTGAAACTTAGACGATATAATATTTGTTATGAAGCGGGAAGTGCACGTAAATCAAAAGTTAGCTGTTAGCTGTCACCGTGCATTGCTGTAGTAATTATTTCGAGATTTCGGTTTTCATTGCCATCTATCGTAAAACTTGAAAACTTTTTATTTACAAATATTTCATTTTATCAAAATTTGAGAATATTTAATATTCTGTAAGTTTCAGCTCAATCGGATGGTTAGTTTATCAGTTTTAAGGTATCAAACGAACAGCTCATTTTTATATATAAAGATTATTATGTCCTACATTGTTTTAGATGGTAATGGTTGGTCCGGAAAGTTATGGACGGCAGTGTATGTCCTGCTCAGTTGCAATACTTAATTTTAATTTTAACCACTCCTTTAAACTTTTCTTTCCAACTTTCATAGCCGCATTCCACTGCAGTTTAAAAGAAGGACGCTCATCAAATAAATTTAGCATCCCGCATCCCGTTAAGTGTCAAATATTCTCACCTACGCTCAAATATCAACAAATTGTCTGCCGGCAAGCAACATACGAGTACGAGTGATTCCCCATTCTGCAAATATGTTGGCTGGCTGGCATTATCCAACAAATCATCCCCCAACGAGCCTCAACCGCCCTCCAACCACCCGTGTAAACACACATGAAAAATCTCTTAAATTATCCGTTTATACGAGTATATTCGTGTTTTTTTTTTTTTTTTTCTCATTTTGAATATCACCTCTTTTGTCCCGAAGCGAAGTAGCATCGTCGTCGTTCAAGAGATCTCTCTCCTCTGTGAATGAGCGTGTGCACTGAAGTGCTGAACTGTAATGGACCCTAAAACCACCCACACGCATTCGGGAAGAATCCAGCCAGGCACCTGTAGGTGTGTGTATCGTGAATCTGCCTCATTTATTCCGCATTGCTGCTACGAAATTAGACAACACAGACATCGCCCAGACGAGTTAAACTCTTTCGGAGCTCAATTGATAGGAAGAAACGACATGAGTCGAGTTGAAGACAGCGATGCTCGACGTCGCACATTCTTGAAAATTATTCCATTGACTGTCGCTAGATGAAGGCAGGCTCACATGGAGTGACACTGTCGCGTGTGGGTCGTGTTGAGTTGGAGAAACTACCACCGAGCGTAGGCTTACAATGATGATGATGATGATGATGATGACCACTTAACTAGTGTTTGAATTCGGATCCGCTCTAGCTGTAGGAAAAAGTTGAAACCATGAATGAAACCAACGCCATATGGCATTCACTGATTTCCTGTCATCTATCATCATCATTATCTAAATGCTCGTACATAGCCTAGCCGGTGTGTGTCCAGAACAACACAATGGGGAAGATAACGAATACATGGATTGGGAAAGGTTCACGAAACCTCTTCGAACACCCACGAAATTGATTGGATTTTAATGTTTAATTAATCTTGCGTGGTGGTGTATGCGTATGCCGTTGCTGGTGCGTAAGGTAGCGAACGCAGATTGACTGGCGTGGGTTATCCATTGGATTAGGCATTCATTGTCATTGGATATCCATAATTGGTAGATTATACTCCAAATTATGGTAATTTCGTCTATTTAATCGAATAGGAAACGGAAAAGGGGCGGGGGGATATCTTATTGGTATCCAGCATTTGCCTGCGTGGATGTAATGCAATTAATTTACGTGATAGCCGCCTAATGGAGCTGTTATTGATTGCACGAACGCATTCTAGTATGGCAATTCATTTGGGGCGAAAAAAAAACCCAATAACCTGCCCAAATGGGCGAGAGAATATGCCTCCGGTCTTTTGTGTGACATGTGGGCTTTGCTTTGGTCGGACAATGACAAATTGCAATTCGTTTACAGTGACGTTTATGGTTTCGTGGAAAAAGTCACTTAACATTAGTGTGACATTATTCTCGTGTATGCTGTCCGCAAGGCATTGTGCCACATATGTACATATGTTCATATACTCTACGTATGTCATACATACATATGTACATACGTATGTAGTTTTATAGTGGTAAACAATGGTGGTTCTTAAAGCAGTCAATTAGTTAAAAACCTAATGTGCCAGTGTATAGAGTTCAAAATAATAGAGAACGTTTTAAAAGCTGTGAGATATTTTATAGAAATTCGAGAAGGTTTATCCAAAAAACAGCGAATGATAAGCCTAACCCTAACACGGCATCTCCACGAGACATTATTCATGTCGGACATATCTGGTCGCCGTGGTGGTTAGTGCGTTGGACTACTTCGCAATGATGCCCGAGTTCAATCCCCGGCCGGGTCTAACACCTAAAGAGTTTTTTCACGGTGCCACCTCTGTCGAATGTCTGATAAATCTCAAAGAGTATCATATGTCACGATCGAGCTTCTCAACTCGCTATTCGGAGTCGGCAGAAAACTGTAGGTCCCTTCCATTCGTATATAGTATATAAAATATAGCACGCACACACAAATGGCCGCGAGAAGCAGGCCCAGGTTCACCTCGAGCTGTAGCGCCAACTAAGTAATAAAATTTCAACGAAAGTGACATAGATATCTGGCCGAAAATCCAGACGGAGATGGCAGGATAGAAGTTATGTCTAACCGGTTGCGGTCTCCACTAGACATTTTCCAATCCCGACATGAGCGTAGACATGAATAATGTCTCATGGAGACGTGTGTAACACAAAAAGCTCATTTTTGTCCCAAGTTTGGAAATAATTTACTCAAATTTTCCCCAAACGGGCCTTTTTACCAAAAACGAATTCTTTATTAATAATGAAATTGAAACATTTAATTATTCAAAGTATTGCCTGTCGCTAGCCATTGTTCATGTTTCATGAATATCATGTCGGCAGAACGCCTCATCTTTAGATGCAATCCTCGAATCGACCCATTTTTTGCAAATCTTCATAAGAAGATTCTGCTCGGACAGTCCATGAATAATAATTGATCGGAACATGTATAATCAGAAAGAGTAAAGTCTGGAGAATACAGCAGGTAGGGTATGACTTCCCATTTGAGCATGTTTTGGACATTTTTTGCGACGTGCGGACGAGCATTGTCGTGCTGCAAAATCACTTTATCGTGTGTTTCGAAGTATTCTGGTAGTTTTTCATGCATGGCTCAAGCGTATTAATTGTAGTCGGTAGCGATCTTCAGTGATAGTTTCATTCCGTTTCAACAGCTCATAGTAGACCACACCCCTCGTATCCGTGCAAACCACT
This sequence comes from Brachyopa scutellaris, assembly GCA_949775065.1. NCBI lineage: Eukaryota > Metazoa > Arthropoda > Insecta > Diptera > Syrphidae > Brachyopa > Brachyopa scutellaris. Next base: position 14,746,528 of record OX459113.1, read on the forward strand.
TCCGACACGTTTGCATGGACACTATAAACTTCCACTAAAATGCATTGACTTTTACAACACTTTTTTTTCATAGTAAAGTAATGAAGTAAAACCGCAAAAACAATTTATCCGGAACAAAGTTCGACATACATACACATTAGATAAAGCACAAAGTGCTGTTATTCACGCTCCAACCAAATGACATATGTATATACTGAAACTGACGCCTAATGACAGCTGTTTTACGGAAAATATTTGGCGTAGGTAATACATGAAGAATGAACTACCTACGCCATCTCTGGTAAAACGCTACGAATTAATTCCAACTCCCAATACATATTTTTTTATCGTTTTTGTCTTGCTGCTTTTGAACATCGAATTTGTAGCTACAATGCAAGCCGATTCAGACCAACTAATGAGCATCATTTTCCTGTTATACATGTTACCGTTAAATTACGCTGATTGTTAATTTTTCATATGTCATTAGTGACATTTGAATCTACATACTTGTATTTATTTAGAAGCCTAAAAATCTTTTGATGTGTGCAACATAATTACAAATCTGTGAAATGCAAAAAAGTAATGACAGTTCGTTTACAGTTAGTTGACAGTTGACTGAATATAAGGTCTGTTTGGTAACACGCTACTTTTCGTAATACTATTTTAAATTACATAGAATCACACGAATCTGTGTTTGTTAACTCGAAAAAATCACAGTACATCGCAAGCGGAGAGCGTACAAGATATAGTCGCAACACCTTTTTCTTTGGACAACTCTGTCAAACCAGGCCATCTGACAGTTTGTGAAATGTCATAATCTTCATTGTTAGTGGAAAACAAAAACAAATTGATAGGTTTTACCAAAAGTGTGTTTGGTTACTTTTGTGCAAGCTTTCTGTCTTTGAGAGGATTTTACTTTTTGACACTCCCGAATAATGGGGGTGAAATTCTCTAGGAGACAGAAAAATCACGAAAAAGTAATCGAACGCAAAAGGCACCAAAACATGAAAAATGTACATATGTGATTTGACAGTTTTCATAATATACCCTAAAGAAATTTCTTGGACTAAAATTCGTAGCATGGGGCTTACTCTCTGGTGAGCAATCTCTTCTACGAAAAACTACGAAATTTTTGCGTACGCCAACGGGTTTTCGTTGTTTTTCATTTTTCGTGGATTTTCGTTCTTTTGGGAGGGTACGCGAACGGACCTACTGTTCGCTGAGACGAGCAAGATAACAGAAACTGACCGACTATTGAAGAGTCGGATTATACAGATTTTACTTAATTTTCATCAGCACAGCTTGAAGTGAGAGAAAGGTTAATTAAATAGAACATAAATCAGTTATTAGTACCACGAGACGGTACAACGAATATTAACTACTCAGCTGTCAGTACCATTAAGTCAAGCTGTTAGTCCTCTAACAGCTTTCATATCGAACAACGAACAAATGATATAAACCCCTTCTGCCAGCTAAATTGCAACGTTAAAGAGCCATTACATTACATACGCTGGCTGACTCCTCGCATACGTCATCTTAAAAGTTTTTAATGTCACAGCATTTATAAAGTACTAACCAATGACGTGGCGTGGCGTTGGAATCAAGCAAGGAATAATGAAGATTTGCTGCCAAAAGCTGAGTATATTGTTATATCTTTCCGTAGGTGTTTTTTTTTGCAACCACACATTACTTTATTATTATCCTTTTGATGGGAAACAGTGTTCGTATATATTCTTTTCTATTCGCTCTGCACCGCAGGACACTATTCTTAAGATTTATGATGCTATTTAGTGAGGGGTAATGGTCGCCACGTTTGCAATACGTCAAAATACATAGCGCATCCGAACTGGAAGTTAAGTACAACAGTACCTTACATACCGCTCAAACTTACCTCGTTCGGGAAGAGACTAGAGCAGAATACTCCTCTACGTGAATTTATCTGGGAATTTCGCCAGATTTACCCCTTTACCTTCTCCTCCAAAGGCGAAACACGATGTTATCTGAAAGTAGAAAAATAGAAAAAAATGAAACGCTTTGTCAAATGCGAAAGGAAATGTTGGCAATCAAAAAATTTATGAAAGTCATTATACAAAGGAAAATGAATGGAAGAAAGGAACAAAAAAAAACGCAGTGGAAAAATGCAATTTCCCAACGCTTTTAGCCGACAGGCAATCACGCAAACCCGGCCCGGCCAATTTCACTGTCGCGGAGTAAATTAGTAAAATAAAATGGCTGCGGTCAGTTTTTAATAAACTTCACCTACCTACTTTTCTGTGTGTATGTGTGTGTGTTTTCATATTTCTATTTTATGATGGAATTTGTGGAAGCTAAAGCGCAAAGTTAATGGAAACACTCGAATTGACGTTGTCTGAGTGGCAGGTGGTTTGGTCACACAACATGGCTGCGGGCGCACCTCAGTTGGCACATTAGTTTTCAATTAAAATGCAATGGGATCGTAAAACATTCACAAGGATGTGATCTTACTTTGCACGCGGCGCTGTTCACAAGTAATTTCAAATTACTGTGTTTGTCAATCTACTCGTATACCACTGGAGACATTTGTTCTAGTTAATAGTTTTCAATTAACTGGTTTAATTGGAAACTGCAAATAAATCTACTTATGAAGAGTAAAATATTTGACAGACGATGTTTCTGCGTCATCAGATCGGATCAAATCAGATGTAAACAAATTTAATTCACTTCTTGGCATAGTGCTGCCAGGATTAAGATTAGGTTTTGCCGAATCGTAAAATGAAAGCCGAACTGAGTTTTGTTTCTGGTGACCAAGCACGTTTGATAGCAATAGGTGCACCGTTTGATGGAAAAGTGATTAAACGTGGTCGTACGAGCAACATAAACGCATCCACCGGTTTTTTTTTTTTTTTTAATTTGGTCCCCCTGCGACTACTTTCTATTTTCAAACTGGAACTGGAATGTACCCTATTGGCCATGGTCTGTGACCTGTATTTATTGCCTTAATTCTTGTGATGTCTGCTCGAATTCCGGCGAACAACCTTTTTGGTATTTAATTTGGTGTTTCTTCCTGTAAACTACTGGACCATCCAAGAAATGTAAAATTTTTCCACCAGTCAGCAGCTAAGATCTGAATCCCGTATTATTCGGTCCAAAATTTGACGAAGGCTGCATTTGTTCCACTGTTTATGTGGATTGTTCCCGGAGCAGGAGTCGTCGTGGAAGAACTATGCATAAACCAGTCTTACCGACAATTGACTGACTATTGCAGCAATCGATGCTTTTAAAAAAGCAGCGCAGATTGTCCTAGCAAAGAAATTACCCGCAACGAAAATGACCACTTAAAGCACTGAACTCCGCTTCCGTGAATTCAAAATGCGTAGGGAATTGCCTCACGGTACCTAGAGCAATAAAATACCACACGGTTATACTCTGCTGGGTAGCCGGACATTTGAGAATAGAAAGGAACGAAATAGCAGACGAACTGGCCAGGAACTATTCTGATATGGATATAATACTAGCTGACAGACAGGTCTTACGGGCCTTCAACACAGCTACAAATCTAATATACCGCTGAAGACCGATGGCGCAACACTAGCGATTGTACCATACATAACCCGCAACCTATGGTCCCCAATCAACCAGAAAGGAACAATATCCCTACTGTCAATGGAAAGAAGACAAATCCATGTACTCGTCGGTGGTATAACCAGCACTGTACAATAGGAAACAAGGCCAGAAGATATGGCATCCTTACTAATGAATTCTGTAGAAGCTGGCATGGATGAGGATTAAATAGAATCTGTAGCACACCTTATACGCCACTGCCCGGCTCTCCAAGAACGGCGCCTATCATGTATGGGAGCACGGTTCTTCGACTGCCTGGACGAACTGGCTAAGATACCACTATACTACCCTAAAACAAATTTAATATAACGTACATTTTTTTATTTTTTATAATTAACACAGACTTAAGGAGATACCTATGAATACCCTTATCATGTTTACCCACAGCGCGAGCACATGAAGAACTAGAAAGAGAGACAGACAGATCGGCGCAGTGATAGGAAATTCAGATGTTAGGTTACAACTTACTCTATGGCTGGTGTCCAGGATAACTGGAGAGTTGTGTATTATTGAAAGTTTTGCCTTAGGTATTGCTTATGATTCACAGAATTTTTTTCCAGATACTCCCTATTTATTGTTTGTGCGATCAATTTCTTCAGCCATACCACCATCCACCCTATAATAATGAACGTTTCAGCGACATCTGGATCTGAACCGTGAATCTTTAGCGTGACAAGCGACAACGCCACAGCCACCCATAATGGTTTCGTTGTATGTATGTTTCAATATCCACAACTAGAGTATTCGCAGTGGACATTTATGTCCTCTGGGTTGAATTGCATCTACGACAAACGACCCTCTCAGCTTAACCTAACCTCGTCCCTCGAAAAGTCTCCTCAAATCTGTAGATAAGCAGTTTGATTGCAATGGTTGTTCGAAAAGAAACTTCTCCCCGTCGCTACTATCTTCTGGAATCCACAAACTATGCCCACTTAAATCACTGATATATCGCTAAGGCTATGTAGAATCTGACAGTTCAAGAAAATTCTTCACGACAAGTCTTGAAACTCATTCCATACTTACTTACTAAGGTGGCGCTAAAGTCCGGGGTGGACCAATGCCTCAACCAACAAGCCCGGTCTTTAGCTAGTTTCGTACTCCAAGTCCACTTGTGCGCGCCACCTTTTGTATTGTGTTGTATTTAGAAGCGGGTTATCCCATAACATGCACGTAGACTTGGAGGCCCATTGTACTTTGGTGAAGTACCATCCCATTCGCTGGGTTAGTGATTTGTTGCTGAGCTATACATCGATCTAAATCTGCCCGTCAAAGCGAAGCAATAGGGCAAGATTGAGCTCCAGTAGATCAACGTCCCGTAGGACGTAGTTGCCTAGGGTGGCCTTTCTGATCTGAGCAAAGGCCGGACACTCGCTAATGAAGTGTTCAGCTGCCTCTTCTTCTTCTAGGCACATCTCGCAAAGGCCCGAGCTTCACTGCCACCTTAGGCGAGGTCGTCCTCTGTCCCTCTGCGTTGGAATCGAGCACTCTAAGGGCCGGATGTCCATTCGCTTTTCATGTCCGAGCTGTCTTAAACGCCAAACACGCATTTTTTTAACAGGTCGATGTCGCTGTACAGCTCGTATAGTCAACGCAAGCGGGACCGAATATCTTACGAATGATTTTTTGCTCGAAGCGACCAAGGATATCTTCATCCGCTTTTGATAAAGTGCATGCTTCAGCTCCATATAACAAGACTGCGATGATAAGGGTCTTACTTAGAGGCCCCTTACTCCTTAGTCGATCGGGAAAGGGCTTTACTTTACTAAATCGCCTTCTTAGCCCAAAGAAACAGTGATTGGCAAGAGTTTGATTTCCGACGAGAGGTCACTATTTTCATCCGATGTCTCCTCCTATAACTCTGACATAGATTGTTTGGATAAAACAAAAGAACTTCACGTCGTATTTTTATGACTAAAACCATGCAACGAAAGGGTTTAACTCCAAAATATATCGTTTACTTTCCACCTCACTTAAGTAAAACTACGGGAATCGATTCTTTGTCGACCGACATCACCAGTTCAGCAATTAATTTCGATTTAACCTCCAAAGTGAATGAATTTAGACACCACCCCAAAGAGAACTTCACATCGTCCTAGCCCCGTCGTTGCATCTTTGCATATTGCATACAAAGTATCTGCATTAACATTCCCCAATCCCCAAATGAATGCAATTTTAAATCTCATTCTGAAAGACGGAAACACATCACATTCTGCGACCGTGGGATGGAAATGCAAGCGAATTCCCAATTCCCACAGTGAATATTTGGATGGGTATTTGTTGGTCTCAAACCACCCTCCGCGCCTCCGCTCGATTCACTTTCACATATCGGAATGGAAAAAAATAAATTCGCGACCACATGAATCGATAAATCCAAATGCCAAAAACTGCGCTCGACTGTGCTCCAATTTCATTCACTGATACTTGCTGTCGGTCGGTGGGCGGATCCCTTTCACTCTCATTGTGTTTCATTGGCATAATGGAATCCTTTTCCGTTTTGGGATGTGAATCCGTTCTCACCGCAGGAGCACAATGAAGCCGACGATACAAAATGAAAATGCAATCGCTTGGATTTTTCCGGACATGAGAATTCGCTTTTCCGAGATTAAACTCTGCACGAGTTCTTAACTCCATAGGTATTTAGATACAAGTTCTTCTCTGTGTGCGCGACGGATGCGGAACGACAACGAGAGTGCACTTGCATGCATCTGCTGCGGTTGATTGTCCGTCGTAATGCGAATGCGATTTTATGACGCAGGACACGGCTGGCTGCAAATTATAACAAAAAAAAAATGGTTACGTCTTGTTTCACCATTGCGTCCGCCGGCCGCCCCTGTAAGTGGTGTATAATTGTGCCTCTTGTAATCCTGCAACAGAATTATTATTATCCGGGCTTAAGAAGTCTCCCCGCCCACACATAAATACAAAACATACTGGCACATGCTGTATACTCGTATAAACAAGTTGACATGTTACAACACTGAATTTGCATGCTAATGACACCGTATAACACTCAGTTGTAGGAATTATGATGCAGAAATCTACTTTACGTATGCGGCATGCTTGCATGAGTTTGCCAGTTTAAACGTCCAGAATGCGACGGTTTAATTAAGTCGTTGAAGTTGACAAATTTACCAAGTTTAGTTCATTGACATGGTCGAGAACACGAAGTGCCAGATATGGAATAAGATTTGTAACGAACAATGGCGAGGAAATGGAATGTCGTAAAGTACGACTAAATTTTCATAACTTGATAATGAAACCAGTTGGTTAGGCATACCTACATGTATGTATATATTCATGTATATTCGAGTATTTATTTCAGCAATTGAAAGTGTACTTATCTGAAGTTGTTCACAGTTTTATTTTTCGAAGCTGATTTTTGCAACGAAATTAAACTGGAACTCGACATGACATTTGTAATCTGGAGAATTCCTTTTTCGAGGTAGTGCATAATATTGTTGCTGTTAGCTGTTACTATTGACTGTCAAAATGGGAAATATGGAAGCAACTTCAGCAAAGCAAACAGACCTGTTCCATTTACATTTCTTCTTGCTCGAGTAAAGTGTGTTTGACATTACTTTGTGGTCGGGGCAAGAAAATTTGGCATTTCAAATCTGAAAAGTCGGACACAGCAGGATTTACAATTCTATTTTGTGAATCTTGTAAAATAACGCACAATGTTTGCTCTGCATCTTCGAAAGAATAAATGACAAAACGTACAGATTGGCTGTCATCTGCAATGACAGTTGAGTAGTGGGTTTTCACTTTTCGTATTTTTGAAGTGAATACTTCTTTAGCGACGTATTTCTTTTTGAAAATGTAGCGTTACGATAAATGTGTTACGATAATTGTGTTACGATAAAAGGGAAATGAGTCCATACAGGGGAAATATGTATACAGAAAACATCAGCTGTCTGTCTGTCTGTCTGTCCGCCTGTCTTTCTGTCTGTGTCTCTGTCTGTCCGTCTGTTTGTCCGTTTGTTTGTCCGTCAATCTGTCTGTCTGTCTGTCTGTCTGTCTGTCTGTCTGTATGTCTGTCTGTCTGTCTGTCGGCCTGTCTGTCTACCTTTTCACGTCCAAGCCGCTGAATTAATTATAATGTAATTCGGTATAGAGATAGTCTGGGACCTGAGGAAGGACATATACCGAAAAACTGCCCGCTAGGTGGCGCTGGAGTCAAATTATTTACAACTTCTATAGTAATTGACCCAAATGATTCATATTTACAGTTTATGTTGGTATAGTGCCTAAAGAGAAAACTACAAAATCAGCTGTATATTATTATATGTATGTATACATATTTACTAAATTTTATTACACATTTTCTATCGATTGTTCTAGACAACTTTCTTCTTCTCTTAAACATTACACATATGTACATAACTGCTTTGGGTTGGATAAGTATTCACTTCCCCCGTGAGCTTATATAGATGAGGCTCACGCATTTTTTTACTATGAAAATTACGAAATAACCTTAATCAAAAGAATAAATTGAGAAATCTAATTTCGACTCTTATCGAACAGCGATAACTAAAAGCGGGTACACACCATCGAACAAGAGTGTCAGTTTTGAAGGATAACACGCAAAACTGATAGTGCACATTCGAAATTTCGGATGACACTCAAAAATTATGCTCACAAAAAGTTTTGTTAATGCGGCCATATTTGTTTTTGCTAGATTGTGTACATACAAATTTCGTCAGCCAAAAAGCAAACACAGGTAGAGAGGGTCACCAACAACAACGATGATTTGAATGTCATGCAAAATCTATAGTGTGAACACTCGCTTCAACACGCAAAAATGATATCAGTTTTTGGTGATGGTCTTGTTGGATAGTGTGTACCCACTTTAAGTCTTTTGTAAAAGAAATAGATGAGCTCAATGGAAGACTTATTTTTCTGCGCCATGATTTGGTAAAGTGAATCAATCAAGAACTCTTCTAGTGTCCAGCTTTAAGAAGAGTAAGAGAGGATGCATTTCTATAATTCATCTTCTAAAATTAACGTGTGCTGAGGAGCGCTGGCAATTTAGATGATGACTGATCGAAACGAAGTGAGGATAGCAATATCCATGCTTAAGTCCAATAAAGCTGCTGGACCTGATGGTTTACCCGCAGAGCTTTTTAAAGCAACTGGATATGACTTGATAGAGAGCATACACCAATTATTGATCTCTAAGATTTGGTCAGACGAAAGTATGCTAGATGAATAGAATCTCAGCATCGTTTGCCCGATCCGCAAAAAAGGAGACCCCCTCAACTGTTCCAATTACAGAGGCATCAGTCTCCTCAACATCGTCCACGAGATCTTAATGTGTCTTATTATGTGAATGCCAGAAATCTTCCATCAATAACCTGAATGACCCCTATCAGTGCGGTTTCAGGCCAGAAAAGTCCGCCATAGACCAAATTTTTCACACTTAGGCAGATCCTGGAAAAAACACAAGTCCAAATCGATACTCACCACCTGGTTCATCGATTTCAAGGCCGTATATGACAGCATCTGGAGATATGAGCTGTATAGAGCCATGTCTGGTTTTAACATCCTTGCCTAACTCAATCGTCTGTGCACAATGAATATGGAGAAAGCTCGCTGCTCCATCAAGGTCGGTAATGACCTCACCGAGAACTTCGATGTCATAAAAGGATTCAGACAAGGTGACGCACTGACCTCTTCAACATCATACTTGAAAGAATTGTTCGAAACTCACAAGCCAACACACGCGGTCTTTCAAAAGTCCGTCCAACAACTTGCATCGGTGGTGCCTTTGCGAGTATAGAAATGGAAACGGCTAGAATGGCTTAACCAATAAACGAGCGCAAAAAAAAGTATGTATATGCTGTCAACAAAAAGGGACACCCAACATCGACGAATTGGACAGAACGTCACAATTTTGAATTAAGTTGTATTTAAGCCCAGATATCCAAAATGAAATCTTGGATATATGTTCTGATATTGTCACGAGACAAATATCTAACCGGGCTATAAGTTGGAGTTGTTTTAGCATTCTGGCTGATGAAACAATGGATTTTCCCGGCACCAAGCAACTTTCAATATTATGTGTTCGATGTGTTGACTGCTTTACAGACCCAAAAAGTAGTATGCTTCGGGAAGATTTTGTAGGTTTTATTCCTTTTGATGACCAAACTTCTGAAAAGCTGACAAGAACCATAGTGCAATCATGTGAGGAACTACATCTAGATATGGGCAAGTGTGTTGGCCAAAATTATGACGGAGCAGGCAATATGTATGTCAGGCCACTTAAGTAGAGTACAGAGTAGGATAATGCAACAGTATCCAAACGCCAGATATGTTCACTGCTATATCTAATGCCATGTCAACACCCTCGCAATTGGTGTCGTAAGCGAAATAGCCAATTTCTTCCGAAACCATTCAAATGCAAATAAGACTTTCCAAAAGGCCGTACAAAAATACGCACCAGAAAGGAGAAAAAAAAACTACTTTTGCGCCTTTGTGAAACAAGGTTTATTGAAAGCTCTGCTTCCAGGTTTTGCCGTTAATCGAGAAAATGAAATTGAAAAGCTACCTTTTTACTTCGATAACGCAATATCCTTGTCAGCTGCTAACGCCGAGTACATACTCTGGTGCGAAAAAAATTCATCGATTGATCCCTCTACCGATATTCTGAAACTTTTAGATGTGACAAGACCTACTTCAGGAGTATAACCTACTTGCTTACAGTTTTATCCACACTACCTGTTACAACAGCTAGCGTTGAAAGTAGCTTTTCAACGATGAAAAGGATCAAAACAGTATCCCGAAGCGTCATGGGCCATCCAAGACTTAGCGCACTTGCAATGCTGTCTGTTCACTCAGGTATTCATGTGGATCTAGATGAAGAGATCGATATTATGTCTATTATGACTGGCTGTTTGTGTCTTTTGCCGATTTAAATTTATGTGGTGCAGCTGTCATTAAGAATATCACTCTCGCTATCGCAATGTATTATGAATACTGGTAGTTTTGACGTTAACATTGACAAGCTGAACATTATGTTAAGTGTCAGTTTAAAAATACATGTGCCTACTATGTAGCTCCTTGAAAAAAAAGTTTAAGCCAGGCGCTGTTCTATTTAAAAATAGTCTTCTTTTTGCTATTTATTCCACTAAGTACTCTATCCTCCTCCCAACATCACCCTGTATTATATCTGATTTAATGGCACATCAAATTCAGAATAAAATGATGTGATTCATTGAATTCGCCCTTGAACTTTAAAATCTACGAGCAAAAACGTCTACAGATACAGAATTGTTTGTTTAAATAATCTTAGCACGTTTTCCATTGAAACGTCTAGCTCCTGACAGAATACAAACAAATTGTATCTAAAATCGTATAATTGGCGCCCCAATCATAATTTGTTTTTTTCTTTTTAATCCACTAATTAATCAGAATTAAAAAAAAAGAAAGAAAAACAACATCCACTTTCAATATTTCAATAACCATCTGTCGAACCAAATTGACTGACGGATGAACTCTCGTAGTCGCGCAATGTGGGTATCGCTCCTCGTAACGTAAGACCATCCGTCATCGTCCACCATCCGTTATCCGCTGTCAGCAACTCATTCGAAATGAGAAGATTTAGCATTGTGTACGGCAGCATTTGTGATTCATTTAAGAGATTGCACTAATTGTGCTATAGAACTGTTCTATTTCGAAACATTTTCGAGGCGCATTTCGTTCATTTGCATTGGAATAACTGCATCTGCTTTGTGTCCCGTTTTTCGCGTGTAGTTTCCTCCATTTTTTCTAGTGCAAATGAAATGAAAATATTTATGTATGTATTTTGGATTTTTTTTTTCCTTTTTCCCATCCACTTGGAAGTTTCTATTTTTACACTCAATTTAGTTGGAAGAGTTTTCAGGATTTTCAGTGGACCAGCACGCTGGAGAAATTAATAACGTTTTGAAATTGCAAAATTTTTAATTAAAACAAAATAACATAATGTCGAGGGCTGTTGCTTCTTTTTACTTTAGCAGGAAAGGAAATACGGGGAAATGCTTCACGGTGCGAACTTTGAACGCACGATTTGCTTCATATTTCGCGTGTTACAGCAAATGTGGTGTGAACGATGCGCATTTGATGACAAATTTATAATATTTTAAATTCAAAAACGGGAAACATGTGTGAAAGCGTGCATTTAAATTGTCCGAATAATTTATAATTCGCAAACAGATAAGCTTCATTCTAATTATAAAGAGAATCCCATGACATTTGTAAATAGCTGAATGATTCACAATAATTCTGATAAAGTGATAAATGTCGGTTTCTGTAAATCCGATTTGGGTTTTGACAGGATGTAAATTCTAGGCTCCCTGCCGGCCGCTACCATATGACACATTTAATTCCACAAAAACCAACGCAGAGCAAGGAAAAAGCATTTAATACACATGCATGAAACGGCCTCTTAATCCAGTCACAATCAAACTGAAATAATTTCCCAATTTAAATACCATGTACATGTGTTCGACAAGGAAATACTTTATTTCAGATCTGACAACCATCATCAACACTGTGGTTCAGAAGGCGAAAAAATTTCGAAAAAGTCGGTAAATTCGAATAAGTTGGATCTGCTTTTATGAAACTTTTCCGAATTACAAAATGAGGGGATGAAAGAAAAACTAAATTTTCTTAATTCATTTCGTACGTCTTGTTCAGTATCGTCAAACGCAGTTGATTACGTTACACAATTTTGACACTTGGCAGTATTCAAAAAATGTTATTTTAGTTCGATATATTTATGTGCCAAAATAAAGCTCAAATTTTAACGGTACAAATAAAGTAAAAAAATCAACCATTTGACAGCTCTTTTATCTGCCAAAATAAGATAGTTATTTGACAATTCGCATTCATTCACATATCGTCGGCGAAACCATATTAGCAAAGGTAGAGTCGACTTTAGAGACGAAATATAAAATATGATGCAACATTATGTATCTGACAGACTTGGTCTTTCCGACTAAAAACTGATGATGTGACCACAAGAAACGACGATCGGTCATACATGTCGGATGGTTTAAAAATAAATAAATATTCGGCGTCAGCAGTCCTATACAGAACCAAGTCTAGCTTCTCGCAACCATTTGTGTGTGCGTGTTATTTTTGCCACGAATATGGAAGGGACCTACAGTTTTTTTTGCCGACTCCGAACGGCGAGTTGAGAAGCTCCTCACGACAAATGATACTCTTTGATTGCTTGTCAGACATTCGATAGAGGTGGTACCGTGAAAAAAATTTTAGGTGTTTTTCTGGGATTGAACCCGGCAGCATGCGTAGTAGTCCAACGCACTAACCACCACGGCCACGGTTGGATGGTTTACATTTTTTTTTTTTGGTAATCTGTTGCTTAGACAGATACATATGTATATCTGATTATATGAATGCATGTTTGTCCGACCTGGAGGAAATTTTATTTCTGAAAAGTTATTTGTTGTTTTCTTACTTAGGTTGCGCTACTGTCCGGGGTGGAACAATGCCTCCAAAAGTAGATCCGTTCTTTTCCGATGCTATTGATTGTTTCGGAACCATAATTTTATTACGTGGTTAGGTAGTTCTGTTACCCTTATGCACAACCCCTAACCTGGAGGACCAGATCCTTGTATTTCCCTAGGACATGGGGTCGGGGCACACCGGTGTCAGTATCCCACTACGGTGGTGCGGGGCGCTGCCGTTGACCCATTTGGCGTTCATCCGGCATCATCTCTTTTCCAAGACCCTGACTAGTACATCTGCCTAGACTCCGAAGAAAAGGTGTCCTTTCAGTTCTGGTTCCGTTCACCGCCGTTGGTTTCATCAACGGAATTCGTCCGCTGACGTGTTTATAGTGCTGCTATTTTCTCTTGATCAGCACTCGCGCTTATTTGCTCAGCAAGCCGAGCCCGATGGAGGTAAAATAAGCACAATTAATGTGTAGTAACAGTAACAAGACTGGGGTTTGCCAGGTTAAAGCCAGTCAGTGCGTACCCGATTTCCACAGCATCCAACCAACAATTTCTTGCTGTCGGAAGACTGTATGGAGAAATAATTGAAATTTAAATTATAATTCTGTTAGCAAATTAACAAAAGAACACTTTGGTGGCTTTTTCATCCATTTCTGCGCCCGAATTCGCATCCTTTTTCATTCTTTGCTTTTTTCAATTACTTCTTCTAAAATTTTATCAATCACAAGAGCTGCTACCAGTACGTCCGACATCTTTAAAATCCACTTGTAAAGTGAAGTCTGATAAGGACAACATGTTAGACAATGTGAACGCTTACGACAGGGGTCCGTCTAACATTCATTTGACCTAGTCTGTCAGATATATCGGACCATGTGGATCCCCCTATCGTCTTCGTTGAGAGTCAATTGTTACAGAGGCTTTATGATGGGAGTTGTATTTCATACGAAATCATTTTCGTTAGTGAGAAAAGACAATAGTTACCACTGTTCAGCGTTGAGTCCTTATTTTATTCGGCACATGTGTCGGAGACGACCTTGTGTAAAAATTTATTAGCATTCCAAAAAAAAAGAAGATTTAAACATGAATGAAGGAGGCTTGGTGGGTTTTTTTTGCCCATTTTTCACTCCATTGCTCCTCGTCGATGTGGAAAGATTATAGTCTAAGAAAAAGAAGAAGGAAAAATCATATCACATTCTCAGCTTCTCCTGACTCATCAAGCATGAAGGTGAGCAGCATGCGGCTGTTGCGGAGCCGCGGAGTATCTCTGTTAATGCAGCAATCAGGTAGCTGGAGTGGATTTGTTGTACGATGTTATTATCGCGAAATTCAATCTGCACCGATTCGCTTGTCATGGTTCTGCCCGAGTCGCAGAGCTTCCGTTTTACGGCTGAATCATTTCATATCGCGCAGTGGGTCTTCTTCCTTTTATATTCTCGTTTGACTGCATTGAACGAGTATTATACAGATTTGTTGCTGTCTTCGACGATCTGGATGTCTTTTTCTTCTTCTTCATCTTTTCGCATCGTACTCCTCGAGACGATGTCGTCTTTACTGTCGGGGAACATTAAAATTTAGACCAAGGTGAGCGACTTTATGCGGTGGTGTTGTCGTCAAGTGCGACGAAAGAAGACACCAGTGACACGACACGCTATTGAGACTGACGGTTTGTAAAAATAAGAATGCATGTCTGGGTGTTACTCTCTGTTCAGAGATGCGTACAGTTATGCCTTCAGTCTTCCCGTTCCAAGTCCTAATGACAAATGAGTTGAGTTTCGAATATACTGAGGATGCGAAACTTGACGAAAGTCATTTAGAATCACGCTTGTGTGTAACATGGCAAAAGCGAAGGTGTTTTCTTTTAGTAGTTATTTAAGTCATTATTTTTGCGGTCAATGGCTGCCATTGTGATCATCAGCATTCCAGAGATATTTGTCAGCAATTTTTGGGATCCGATTGGACTTTATTGTTTTGTGTTGCCTGTCTGTTTTGTTTTTATTGTCCAATTGATTTTGCGAATGGGGCTATTTTTTACTCAAAACTAAATGACTGTTTAGAAGTTGATTTAAGAGGCTCAAGGAAGCGTTTGCTATTTCATCCATAAAAACCGAAAATTTAATATACACTCACATATTATTTACTCATAATATTCACTCGTTTAACCCGCATTTAAACCCAGTTGAATAAACCTGGTCGGCGTTTAATCCGAATAAATTTAAACTGCCGCTAGCAACGAGTTTAAATACTTTAACTTGGATTAAAACTCAATTTCATATTATTGACTCGTTCTGATGAAGTCACTTCTGACATGTTTTTGATGAAAAGTTGATGAATTTTTAGAAGAACCATTGCAGCCATTGTAAGGGTAAGGGTCGGCGATATAGGAGACACCACCTTATCAAATAAATTAGATGTCCGCGACTTGTTGTTGGCGTTGATGTCGCCTTATCGACTAGAGAGAGGTAGCACCCTAGGTGGCTGGCTACACGATCAATTCCATACCGATTCTTTTCAGTGAGACAGGTACATTTTATGTGAGTTAAAACGAGAAGGGTTGATTTCAGCAAAAGCATACCGAAAATCCACTTCGGAGCTCGGAGGGTTCACATCATGGAAAACTCAACAAAATAATTCTCTGTGCAGGACGGAGCACGGAGGTTGTGTGTTCTGTTTTCAAAGCGTTTCCCTCAATACATTTATGTGTGTAGCCAAGGGGAACTTTTCAATACCTATTATGCCATTGACTGTGTAGCCACCGTCTATCACTTTCAACTGGTGCGAGTCCTGCAAGCTTCATGTGCAGAGAAACTGCATATTTTTTAACCACCTTCGCGACAGGGAAATGGCTTACTGAGTCCAACGATATCTGAAGAAGCTGCAGAGATGAGGAATAAACTGAATCGACCCAACATCTACTCTGCTAGTTACTGGCCCGCCCTCCAAGACCGACGCCTCCGTAGGTCATAGATTCTTGGCGGACGTAGCAGAGCTCGGAAATTTAAAGACATCGAATTTTCTTAGATTCACCAAAAACAAAAACTCGTTTACGAGTTGGTAAAAAAGAGGATTTGCTCTCAAACTAAGAGTGGAGTTACAAATGATTGCTCGAACAATGACACAACCTTCCAAACCTAACCCGACCACCTCCGAAAGGTAAAATTAATCCAACGGCCGGCGGTTTAAGCGGTGGATGCTGACCGAATGCAGAAAACACAAAACACAGAAACAAACACTTTCTTTTTTTTTTAATTCTTACTTTTAAATTAATTTTAACTGACATTTGTCATTTTGCGTCAAATTTGACAGTACTTAGCTTTAAAATCAGTTTGAAAGGGGGTAAACTGTGTTTAAACTAAGTTAAATGAATCGTTTACTCACCGGCTTTAATAAACGTTTTTGAGTGAATACAGTAGACTCTCGATATAGTGAACTAATAAAAACTAGGCCTGTTCACTGGAGCGAGATTGCTCATTGTAACGAGCGTAGACTCCTTGAAGCAAATTTCATCAAAATGTTTATGTTTTTACGTACAATTCATCGAAAATAGAATGTAATTACAATTTTTCTTTGCAATTACTAAAAAACAAGCCAATATTTATAAGAACGAATATTTTATTTTTAACAAAAACATCTGTAAAACAACGTAAAACGCAACAAAAGTAATACATTGCATGAACTTAAAAAACAAAAATACAACAAACTTAAGTAAATTTGGACGATTGTATGAATACTGCCAACTGCATAGCACTAATGAGTTTTAGACATGTTTTTGCATGCTGAAAGCTTCAAAGAAAATAAAAAAAACATAGTGTTACTGCAGCGAGATTTTTTTTGTTCACTATTTAGAATAGCCTGCATAAAATATTGTGTGTTCACTGTATTGGATTTTTCACTATATCGAGCGTCCACTGTATTATGAACATACGGTTGAGTTTTCTGGTTTACAAAAATTCAGGTTAAAGACCGGGTTCGAAATTCATTTAAATCTGATTTACACCCGGAGTGAATAATATGGTCGTAAAAATTCCAAATTATCCAAGAGGTCAAAATACACTTTTGTGATTCTGCAAACCTCTCCTTAGTTGTCAAAAAAATTTATTTATTTGCCTTTAAGTCCGCCTAACAAAATATAGCGAAAAAAAACCTCACTAAATAGCAGCTAATTCTTTGAAATAATTTCCACCTGCTAGTCGAAGAAGGAATCAGTTGAAGCCCAAAATAGTTCCCTTTAGCGGAATTTTTTTTTCCAAGAATCCTTTTACTTTTGCACCTGCCCGTTGCAGTTGCATCTGGTTAACGATTAAAAACCACAAACATTCGCTGCTCAAAAAGCGATCCAAAATCGACAGCAAAAATTCTCCTTTGGAAACCAGTCTACAGAAAATATCTAAAAATATGCGAACCATCGCCCTTGTGTTATGAGACTACATATTTTGTGGTTTCCTTCTTTTCATTGATCCTACAAAGGGCAGGTATTGGTGGCGTTAAAACTTTCAGATCTTTGTTCAACAGATATTAAGTCTTGCATTTACAATGTCTCTCTGTCTGGTTGAAGAAGTAAAAGCACAGGAAAACGTCATCCCTTCAAATTGAAGCTTAGTGAGTGTCAAAGAAAACTGTCAGTCCAGAGTTATCGGATGTCAAATTTCTACGTATCATATTTTTAACCACACAAATGAATGAAATGCTTGATTGCGGCTTTTAAACAATCTATAAACAAATACATACATTGTCATTTAGTTCAAAGAATCGGACGCTCTGTCAGTCTGTCTGTTTGCCTGTCTGTCTGTCTGCCAATCTATCTATCTATTTGTCTGTCTGTTTGTCAATCCTATCTCTATATCTATCTCTATATTAATGGACCAAAATATTTCATATTCACATTTCACCTGAAACTACGAAATTTTGTATGACAGGTACCAAAACCGCCGGTTGTTGAGTAACGTACTCTGAAAATTTTACCAAAATCTGTTGAGTAGTTTCCGAGTCTATAAAAGGCAAACATAAATATGTACATTGTACATACATATATTCGTTTATATATATATTGCCATAGAATTCTATGTTTCAGCTTCTGCTTGAAAAAAAATTTAAAAAAAAAGACCACTTTGGAATGCATTTTGTACTATTATCCAGCTTCTAGAAATTGCACAGATATGATTTTGGTCTTTAAATCTGCGTATTGAATGTAATTAAGCTGAGCATAAATATCAATCACATGGGAGAAGCTGTTTTGAAGTAATAGCCGTTTGTTTTAAATTGAATTTTCTTTTTCTCATTTGAAGTCCCTTAAACTGTAAAACTAAAAACTTATCTAATTCAAAGCTAATTGGTAAACCTTCTCCGAGAAATTAGTAATCTTATACCAAAGGAATCGTTAAAATCTATTCAGTGGTTCTTGAGATCCTTTACTATAAACGTAATATGACACCGATCATGATCCGCCCGGCTTCACCCGTGTACGCAAACAGTCACTTTACTCACATGACAGGTAATTGCCAATGCCACCTGTGGGAAGTGTTTGTGACTACACCAAACTATATTATTCCATTTAAATTTAATATTATTGATATGAAAATTATATACGGGGAAAACCAAATTTTCGGAAATATCTGCACCCCAGCGCTATCTATCGGGTCCAAATTTTACCAACGACTTTTTTTATATTTAGATATTACATATATGGTGTGAATTTGAGTCAAATCGGTCCATAAATAAGAATTTTGAAAAAGCGACCTCAACGCCACCTAGGGGGCTCTAACACAAAAAAAAAACTACCCGGAGCACCACACGAACATATGGTGTGAATATAAGGTGGATAGCTTCAGTGGTTCAGCCGTGTAAGTCGGACGTACATACATACGCACAAACGTTTTTATATATTAAGATAGCATTTATAAAGGGCGTTTGTGTTCATATCGAGAGAATACATTCCGCAATTAGTTTTTAAGCACAACTTCGGGCATATGCCCACCGCGGCTGGATCTGATGAATGTAATCCGAGAGACAAAGTTTTCGACCACTTTTCCAAGCATTTGTGGCCCTATGTCCTCAATAACACGAATAATGTTGGCTTCCAAGCATCGGTTGTTGTTGGTTTGTCAGCGTAGACTTAAGGATCCCAAAAAAAAAAAAAAAACATAATCAAGAGGCGTCAAATCAAAAGATCTTGGAGGCCAATTTACTGGTCCATTGAATGATTCTTTTAATAAGTTGATTGTTGATTGAACCACATCTCTTCCACATTCATGCCATTTAATCGGGGAACAAAAAAGTTATTAACCATGGGTCTATAGCGAATACAGTTGACCGTAACATACTGATTAGCCTAATTTTTGAAAAACTATGGTCTGATGACTTCACCAGCCCACAGACCGCACCAAACTGTGCATTTTTTGGCATGTCACTGCGTTTCGAAGATCTCATGTGGATTATCTTCGCTCTAAATGCGACAAATTTGTTAATTGACAACGTATTGAGTCAAAAATAAGCCTCTTCGCTGAACACAATTTTTTGAATTTGCCCATTGATTGGGCCGATTCACCGAAATTTCGACGTAAACGATGGTCATTCGGCTTCAATTCTTGCACGATCTTTTAAGCCTTCAAAACCAAGATCTTTGCGTAAAATTTTCCATAAAGTGGATGGACAAATACCAAGCTGTTGTGAACGACGTCGAATCGATAAATTTGGATCTTCTTCAACACTCGCCTGAACGGATACAATATTCTCTCTAGAACCTACTCTTCTTATGCGGTCGATGGTCGATTATGTCGGGTGTAATATGGTACAAGTGCTCTTCTATAAGTTTGGCAAACAGAACCATTATTTTGGAACCAAATTTCAAAAACTAAAGCGTTGTTGAAGCATGTATGTAATCACGATAAAATTGCAAAGCCCACTGAACAAAAATGACACTGACAGTTTACAAGCTGACAAGTGGTTTGACAGATATTTCTGTCTGAAGTTAGCACTGGGTGAAAAAAAAACACCCTTTACAAATGTATGAGCAAGTGTGTACAACTCAGAACAACACTTAAGTGCAAGGTATAAAAACTACCCAAAATTGTTTTACACTGCATTCACCGAGACGTGAATGGCCGAGAGTAAAATTTGAATAAATTTCAAACCATATTTTCTTTTTTCTTTTTCTGGAGACTTGGCGGTTCAGCTGGCTGTAGGCTGTCCATCAAGATATCATTTTATGTAGTTGCATGGGGTTTGTACAAATGCCTTCAACTTGCCATAAACTGGTTCCGATTAATAATAATGAAACAGTGCACCTGACAATATGCAAACACAAAGGTCCTTGCAATCAAAAATTCACACGTCAAACTGAAACAGTTAGTTCGTTGGTTTTCCTGCTGTTTTGCCATTGTTTTGCTCTTCCTTTCTTGTGGGTTTTGCTTGCAATGGTTGACGGGCAGAGTGGCATACCTAGTTTTTGGATGCATGTCCTGTGGCATGAGTGTTTTTTTTTTTTTTTTTGCCTGACTGCCTGCTTGCCATTCTCGTGTCCTTTTCAGATGGTGTTTGTTTTTTGTGAGTATACATGTCCTAAATTGAAATTTATATATATGTACCCCTACATTGAGAGGTGGGAGGTTTGGGGGGTGAATTTTGGCCCGCTTTAATGCCATACGTACCTAAACATGTTTGTTTGTTTACATAAGTATATAGTGTTTAGTTGGGTGCCTGATGTCTTGAAGGAGGACAATTTCTCTTCATTTCGTGAATTTAAATTTGATTTATTTTTTTGCTCGTTGCTTTGGAAGCCGTAGTTTGTGAAGGATTCGCTAGCTTTAATTACGTCAATCACTGCTCTATATTTAGATTTGTTATTATATTCTTCATTTATATGTACCAGTCGTGTTTCAGCATAGGAAGTCGTTGAAAAATTGGCCCGCATTGAGTTCGAAATCCGACCATTGCGTTTCCTCTTTATAGCAAACACTATACACACATATACACGATAAATCGTTAAGCTAGTTTAGATGTACGAAATACGTAAGGAATACTTAACGTAAGGATTTCAATCAGTTGTTGACATCCAGTGCGATTATCCAACGATTAAACTTGCTATCCATTTTGCCACAGCTGAGTTGACATTTGATAAAATGTCTAATGGAGACGGAAATGTCAACTGTCAATGTCAAAAGTCTCTGCGACATCAACAAGTTCAAATTTCCTCAAAAGTAAAATTTGAATTAAATAAAACTTAAACTTAGTTCCGTCTTACTTTTTTTAAGCTTTATTATTAAGTTCACTTTCTGTGAGGGCCAATCTGGGAATCGAATATCTCATCATGCTGAAATTTCCCACACGTGTATAAGTCCGGAGACAATACAGTATGGGTTATTTGATGACGTTGTAAATCCAATATGGCGGACGCTTTCTCAACCTCAATTTCTGTGAGTTCCAAATCTGGGAATTGATTCTACACCCTCTTCCAGATATCCGATCATCCTGAAATTTTGCAAACGTAAATGAGCCCGGTCACAATACAAGATAGCATATTTTATGACGTCATAAATCTAATATGGCGTACGCCCTAAGATGATGGATTACCGATATCTTCACGACCTCCTTAATATGGGTATCAAATTAAAGGGATTGACAAGCAGAATTAGACTAGCTTAGTGACATCATTCTAAATTCAATATGGTGGACGCCCCAAGATGGCGAATTACCTTTTTCTTTCAAATGAAAGGGCGAGTAGAATCTCAAACATTCTGAGTTAACTTTGTCATATCAAACCCACAAATCGACGTTGATTTGTAAAAAAAAATTCGAATACTAAAAAGTAGAAAATAAATATAATGATAAAAAATTATTTTTAAAAACAAGCTTTAATGAACTAAAAAGTAAAAAATTATTTTTTCACATATTGGTGACTCGGAAAAAAATTATTTTTTACTTTTTAGTTCATTAAAGCTTGTTTTTAAAAATAATTTTTTTATCTTTATATTTTTTTTAAGTATTAATTTATGTATTTCTCTGACTCTGACGATGGCTGCGTGACACTTAAAACTCTATTTGGTATTCCCTGTTATCGATCTGTCAAAAGAAGTGTCAGAAGACAGCCAAAGATGGCGCAACAACGTGCAAACAATTAAATATCTCAAAATGTGCATCCAAATGCAAGAACGATATCATATGCATATTATGTGTGTATGTATTGTAATGGTTTCATGTTCAGTAAATAAGCTCTCTTTATTTAAACGAATTAATTAGCACTGAGTATACAGAGAAAGCCTGGCTACACGCCATAAGACTTAATCGTAAAGTTAAACAATAACTGACATTGGTACGCATAATGTTCCCCTTGATGTACCTATATTATACATAGGTACATCTTCATGGCTTATACACACAAGTTCAAGTGACATAAAGTCACCACAACTCTCCTTATGAACTCTGAACTGTTTTACTAGAACTTACTCATCATCTCTTTGAAGGCAGTACTCTGCACACTATTTTCCAACATTGAGCAACTAAATTCGAATTAATTCGCTTGCCAGTTGCCACTGAAGCACATTTGAATAAAGTTGCTGCAGTTTACTCACACACTCGTTGTATGGTGTTTGGACAAGCGATTATTCCAGGCAGCCTATGCTTAAAGGACAGGACAGCTTATCATCATCATCAGTCACCTGGCCTAAGCAAACAAAATTATTCATGCATTCAGGCAACTCATAGAGTGCATATCCTGCGCACAAGGATTGAGGTTATGTATGATATTGCAAATGCCATTAGAACAAAACACCATGGTATGGATTTGCAAATGTTTGAAACTTTCTCTTGGCTGCATATTCCGGGTATGCACTGTTCATGTAAGATAGTCATGCAGAGGAAATAGTTCGCCAATTATACTTAATCTTGCATGTCACTCCTCCATGTGAACAGGGGCGGCAGGCATATGTCACTCTTTTAGGCGGAGAGATGCGATGGCGGCAATGAAAAAAAAACTACTTAAAGCTGGAAGACAGAAGCGTCTAAAAAAACTTCACTCCCGACCACCGCAATACAAGCTCACGAACTGACAAAAAATGCATGATCATAAACTGACAGCCTTATGAAGGCCAACTGTAAAACGCTGGTTATGACGTGACCGCTAAGCGTCTAAAAATGTGTCTAATTAGAGAAACTGACTGCATGCAAGTTGCCACAAGTTGCCAATAATAAAAAGAATGCTTCCCCTTAAGTAATAAATGTCTTGCAATCGTCATCAACAACTAGCGCCCTGCTTCTATTCGAGCAATCTCAACTGCGCGCCGCCGCCGGCTCCGCCTCTTGTCAAACCACCTTAAAACGAGGACACACTTCAACTTCACCATACAACAATAGAAAAGTGGGTAAAGTGGTCCACTTCTCGTTCCGTTTCTATGCAAATGAAATACGATTTATGTTTCTGCACTTTTGGTCGCATTTGCGTTTTAATTTCACGTATAGTGTTGCGTTGCGTTGCTGCCTTCAGAGCCGAACAACCATTGAGATGTGTCTTCTTCTTGCCAAGGGTGTGCTCATCTCAGGTGTAAACCACACGAATAATAATTTTCCTCCCGCTCTCCTTGCGAGAAACAACCATGGAAGTCGTATTTAAATGAGTACCCTTCATCGGCGCTATAACAATTGTGTGTGTGTGATTGTACCTGGAATTTATTCTCCCGCCATTCTGCATTTGTATTTAATTCAGTGATAAGGGTGGACATTCCCTCATTCACAAATCCATTAGAGAACCTTTTCTTTACTTCCTAAAATGTCAAAAGAAAACGGTAATAAATCAGGTGCGCTATTGTTACGTCACTTTAATTTTTAGGTAAATTGTGAAGGACAAATTGTATTTTTTAGTCATCATTTGAGTCACTCAACTTATCAGTCATTCTATTTGCGTCTACGAAGCTGTCATCGTTGATTACGACAGCAAGTACGGGCCACACTTTGGAATGATGTTTTTTATGTGCCGAAATAGCTCAGTTGGGAGAGCGTTAGACTGAAGATCTAAAGGTCCCCGGTTCGATCCCGGGTTTCGGCAGTCACTTTTTTTATTTTTTTTATTTTTTATTATTTAACTAGCTAACCCGACGAACTTCGTACCACCTCAAAATCAACAAATGTTGTGTCAACTTATTAGCTGAATTAAATTTAGTTTTTTATTAAGTTAAAATAAATACTCAAAATTAACTAATTTCATAAATGATCAATTGAAATGAAAGTAATTCACATGGCAGCAAGGTAGAGTCATTTGGGGTAAGAGTGCGCAGCGGGTAAGAGTACGCAGTGCCATTTTCTCCATATGTGAAAGAATTAGCAGCAATCGCTAAATGAGAAAATGTGTGCTTCATTAACCGCCAATGATGAACAACTTCTACGAACATTTTCCAATTAACAGTACAAAGAAAATCAACAAGGAAAAAAAGCCGGATTTTGTTAAAAACAAAGTTAATTTTTAAAAGTGTGTCAGGAAAGCGTGGCAACTCGATACCCCATGAGTAGTATGTCGGCATAAACAGTGTATATGTGTGTTTGATTTAGGATACAATTTTAGTGGATAATATTATTCGTTCTTAGACTTTCAATACAATGACCAAAAAAGTAGCGTCTAGGGAAAGAGCGCGCAGTCGTTCTGTGGGTAAGAGTGCGCAGTGCTTTCTTACCCAGTTGTTAACTTTTTTATAATAATAACAATTTTTAGGCTATTACCTTCTATCGAAAGATGCAACGAGCACATCACAGTTATAGGCGGTAGGTGGTAGCTCGTTGCTGAACTATTTTTCCGTTTTTGTTTTTCCAGAAAAATGCCTCGTATCTACCATACACAAACGGTAAGGAAATTGATAACCCAAAGCTGATTTAAAATGGAAGCAGCCCTAAGAACTTGGTTTGAACGAAAGCGCAGTTTCAACCCATTTCAACCACGAAAACTGTGACTGAAACTGGTTACGCACTCTTACTCACAGCTCTGCGCACTCTTACCCTGACTTCGGGGCAAGAGTGCGCAACTTTACTTACTTTGGTTTTTTGATTAAAACATATGAAACATTAAAAAAAATATAAAATATTTTTGTATAATTTTGTTCCTTAAATATAGAGCTACCAAATAATAGGCTCTTTTGTTTGTTATCTGTTGTAAGTTTTTCAGAATTTAAGCCCGAAGTCCAAAATGCGCACTCTTGCCCCGAACGATTATATTTGCTTTATTGAAATGATTCGTGTAGCGTTGTGGCACTACTTTCTGTAAAACTATTTGCTGGATGGATTGTACTCGGGTCAATTCGCTTCATTGAAGCACGTTGTGATATACGATATTTTTTATTTTGTTGTCAGGTGCGAGAACGAGCAAATCGGATGGATGATTCGCCGATACGTGAACATGCTACGTATAAGAAACTTAGAGAGAAACATTCATTTTCAAGATTCAAGCCTGAAATTTCTTCACATAGCCGTACAGAGTCGATGATTTAAGACAAGCGTTTATTTCATCGGCAGCGGTCGATTTTGGAATGATTGCTAGTGTTAAGCGGAAATCGCCAGACAGTAGAATCATTGTGCCTCCAAAACATATTTAGTTATTGCGCAGATCTCTCATAGTTCGATTGAGTGCTTCCAATGCGCGTTCGTTCGTGCGCCATTGTGCATTCATCCCAGACTACGATTCTACTTGGCCATTGTTGACAGTTTCGCAATGTTACATGTCGGGTTTTCAGTTTGTATATTTAACGGCAATTTAAACGCATCCTTCTATCAACATGGCCGCTATCCCAGAAGAAGCAACTGCTACAGCAATTTCGGATCTCGCACGAACAGTGGCCAAAATCAATGACCTGAGGAATGTTTTCCCAGTTCCACCGCGCAAATCGAGGAAAAATAAGCCACCATTTCCATTATCAATTGCTTTCATTATCGTATCGCACACTTCCTTCTGTTGGGAGTTCAAAATGGGTAAATTCATTCGAACTGATTGGTTCAATGCATTTCGGTCGTATTCACGTTCACATTCCAATTCTCGGTTAAAAGCGTCGTTCATTCAACGATGTGGCGTTGGCAGTGCCGGTTTTAGCATTACCAGCGCCCTGGGCGAGAATCTACGGAACCCCTATCTGTTATCCAAAGCCATGTAAAAAAAGGAAAGGATAAAACAAGGGAAACAATGAAATAATAACCATTTATGTAATACAAAAAAAAAAGAATTTTAATTTTCTGACCACTTCGGTGTTATGAAGTGTATGTTTTCTTCAATTTCATTTCCGATTGACAATGTTGCCAAGTTGGCAATCTAGATTGAGATATTTTTGATCGCAGATCAGCTTTTGAGTTCATCACACAACATACAACCATTTATGACAGATTTTGAGCTTACAGTTAATTTTAATTGGAGATCATCACAGAGTTTGAGAAGGTCTGGTTTTTTGGATTTTTTTCATGTTTTACAAAAAAAGTTATAAAAAAAAGTTCAAATCTGTTCAAATCTGTTCAAATCATTCACTGAGTGAAATAAAGGTAGTGTTTAATAGACAGTTGAAAAATTTTACTTCAAATTTATTTTCTGGAGAAGCTATAGGCCCATCGCCGGGGCATTTTTACCAGCTTGGCGTTTAACACATTGAATTCTCGTTGTTTGCCTTAAATACAAGTTCAATTTCAAGTTCTTCAGCCAATTGCTACGCTGTGAAACTTGCGCTTCTAAAGCCAGTCTTTTCATACTCTTCAAAGAAAGCGCTATATTTTCTCAACATTTCTCCGCATTTATCGAGATCCATGTCCATTGATAGACAGTTTTTTTTATTTTTTTTTAGATAGACTGCTTTAATACTGCTTATTCTTGCTTTCCAACGTATTTCACTGCATTTTTCATAGCAATATCCTAAGCGAAATAGAATTTTCCATCGATAAACAGAAGCTGAAGTACCCTAAACAAAGTGACGGACTCGAATTATTTAACAAGTGTACCGGTGTAATGAGCTGTGATTCGCTTCTTAATAAGTCAAAAATAATACTAGTTTCTTTTTCAAGACAATGCTAAAAAGGGATAAATAATAAGTTTTTTCTATTGACGGGGATTCCCGGTAAAATGTACAGCGGAACTCGCATTCTAGTGTTGTAACATAAATGATTTTGTCGCCAGATTTATGGAATTTAAGACTCTAACAGGTAACTTGGCCGCTGTCGAAAATGCAACAATGTCACAATATGCAACTGGATCGGCGCCCCTACATGTCTGGCGCCCTGGGCGGTCGCCCAACCGCGCCCTACCCTAACGCCGCTACTGGGCGTTGGCATTCCTAACTTGACTAACAAACTGCCACACATGAGATAAAATACGTCTTCAATCAAAAGCAAAGCCTATGGCAAAGGCGTGTGGATTCGATGAGAAGCATTCCAATTGGTAATTTTGTACTGCGTGTTTGATTTTCCAGGCGTTTCCTTGCGCATTGGAATCTACTGGTCTAGGTTTTCTACCACATGTGGGTAAAAATATAGGAAACGTTTATATACTCGTAAAGCCTTTTTCTGTTACAAAATATTTTACCACAATCCTTTTTCTAGGAACTTCACCATTTTATTAATCACTTCTTTATTATTTCTAACAATCACTTTATAAATACTTTACCAATCACTATTCGCACTATATCGCTTTCTAAATTAAAAAAAAATCATATAAATCAGTGACAACATATACATATGTATGAGAAAGTTAATTTTCTTAATCATTTTTTTTTCTCCAATGTTTTAATAGTTATTCTGCTATTCGGGACAAAGACAGGTCCAACAAATCAAAGATCATAAAAATTGATCCAGCCGTTCTTGAGTTATAAATGGTGTAACTAACCCGACTTTGTTTTATATATAAAGAAAATTTAATAATTGCTAAAGTAGTAGGTATGCATTGTCGAGTATTAAAGAACAGCTATTCACTGTGTTGGGTCAGTGTTGTACAAGTAAGCGTTATTTTATGCATCAGCTTGTTGGTTGCTTATTTAATGCTTTTCGAGCAGTTGTTTGCAAGCACTCTAATCATTCGCTGGCAACGGTTCCTTGTTTTATTAGTACCTTGACGCAGTGCCCGGGTTTGACGTGCGGATGTATTCCGTTAAAAATATACACCGCATGATAGTATCCACTGTAATAGAAAAACTTTGCACCAACATTCATATGTATGTCTTCTTCGGCGGTTACATACACAAGCCACTGCTAATGTAGAACATAGTCAAGGACCACGCTAGTTTAACTGGGTTCACGATAGTGGTACGTGAACCGTCTCGACCCCTCATCGAAGATAAACGCTATGATTGCGTAAATGGCCCACATGACGCCTCCCCAGACTGTTCAACTGCGCAGCAAAAAACAATCCACCTGCGCCCTGAAACACATGCATCTCACGCTCACCATGTCTTGGACAGTAATATTTTTTGGAAAATTTTTCTTGAATTCCTGTGTTTTACGTTTTAAAGACGCGGTGGGAAATGTTTCTTACTTTCTCTCTTGTGATGAAATTTTACACTGGTACAGTGGATATGCTATTAGGTCTTCACTTTCATATCACTTTTAACTTTAATGACAGTTACCTACGTAACGTTACGAGTTTATTAACCTCAAAATATGCTGAGCTCTAACAAAAGTCTTAAACTCAATATCTCACAGGACTTCAGACGACAATGACTGAAAACTGAAAATCTGAGTTTTATTACACTCATTACTCTCATCTTATCTGATCCGTAACAGACTCGTATCCTCATCCTCAGCTAGCTGGGCTAGAGTGACTCCAATTAATCACTCTCAAGCTATTTACAACTAATTATATCTAACATACGTCAAGAGGAAAACACATGTTTAGTCGGTTGCTTCTGCTGCTGTGTAGAACTACGTAACTTTACACCACCATCTCCGTAGCTGCATTAATTATGTACTGCGGCTGTCAAATCAGACTTGAAAAATATTGACTACATGCGACACTCATAAAGACTCCTAAGTTCCCCCAGACCGGGTGCTCCATAGGCGACAAAAAATCGCCGTATTCTAGAAACAGACACGATACAGCAACGTCTCGTGCACGATGCACAAATTCATCGTGTCATGTGTCAGCAATTATCACAAAACATTAACGGAATTGTTAAAGGAAAGTGTGACGGGTACTTAAAAGAAAAGAAAATAAAATTGACAATCTACAATATACCTACAAAGAGTGTTCTTAAGAGGGTGTCCGCGGCATCCGTTGCTCTTCCTTCCTCAAGTGGTGATCTGTCATCTGTCATCTGGAGTGGTTGTAAATTGCGATGCAATTTTATCTTCTTCTTGATCTTCTTCTCTGAGTCTGAGCAGAAGAACATCATTGTACTGTCAACAGAAGGTTTAGTGCAAATGGCAACTATTCTAGAACAGATGTTTCAAGATGTCCACACTGAATCCGATTTATGACCAAAAAGACCTCCAGCTGATGTCGTTCTAGTAGTTTTGCAACTCATAGGGTTTGTACTTCACTTCTGAGTTCTGACAGCCGTGACTGGGCCTAAATTTAGAACAAACGAACTCTACAGAGCAAAACGTTTGATGAAGCGTGTAATTATCTTAAAATTTATTGACTCCGAATCAGATGACGACAGTGCGAGGCGGTTGGTATTGGTATTGGTATTGGTATTCCCTCCTACAAAGTTTCGGTCATGCAATTCGGATTTCCTGGATAAACGTGAAAGGCGCAGTGCCACATAAATAGTTTTATGCGTTGCATGTGGCGTGGCGATCGCAGTGGCAGGGGCGACAACAGCCGTGGTGTCGTTTTAAAGATCTGTCCGACTTGCTTGGCAATCTTTTTTGTTTTTGTTTTGAAACGAATTAACATGATGGAAGCGCACCAAACCGAATACAGGAAGTTGGGTGCAGTTGGGTTTTGTGCAACAAAATTTCAATTAATCGTATTTGAGTTGGAAGCAGGAACGCGGTGCAACGGGAACAGTTTGGGAGCTCAAGCGAATGCAAGTATTTTACGGTTTAGGGATCGTTCTTGTTCGTTTGACATTTTTCAATTTATCCACTATTTGTAGAAATTGTGCTTTGATGGACTTAAATTGTTTATTCATGTGAGGTAATTAATTACCTGTAGGTAATGGCTAGAGAATTTATTTCTTCACGGTTGTCGGTATTTTGAGTAAAGGGAATATTATCGGATGAATGCCTTTAGTGGGAAATAAAGAGGAAAAACGAAGGGGAAATAATTCGATTTGCATTTTGATTATCAATGGGTAATGTTAAGAACCTTCACTTTAGAGATCAAACTTTCTAATTTGAACAAACCGGTGGATAAAGACTAAATACATACTGTGAAATCTATTTATTAAAGTCAGTTGTACTGTAAAGTTTGAAGTTTATCACAAAAGTGAGTAAACACTTGCGCTATTTAATTAGCATCGTGTGACAGTAATGTTACAAGCCGTTTCAATGTTCACAAAAACGGAAAATGTACTTAAGTCCATTAAAACTCAATGTTTCAGTATTGTCATACACCGTTCTATTAATTTTCAGTAAGTTTCAGCTGAAAGAAATCGCGTTAGGTGCTCAAATCTGAATTGCAGTTCACATGCCGCGAA
Organism: Brachyopa scutellaris; assembly: GCA_949775065.1. Taxonomy (NCBI): domain Eukaryota; kingdom Metazoa; phylum Arthropoda; class Insecta; order Diptera; family Syrphidae; genus Brachyopa; species Brachyopa scutellaris. The sequence goes on from OX459113.1 coordinate 14,777,144, forward strand.
ACTTGTGAAAAAACACATGTTTGAATATTGTTAAGTAATTAAAAAAATACACAAAAGTGATATCCCACGCTTATTTTTTCGCAAAACTTTAAGTTAGTTCATTGCATTATGTTACAATAAATAAAATAATTTCTTCAAAATATTCCATACATCATAGAGATACGTTATAACACAATGTGACTGAAAGTGTCAAAAAAGATTTTCCAACAATTTTCCGAAAAAATAAATAAAATTTTGTAATTCTAAAAAATACGTGTTTCATTAAATTCGGAAAGCTATCAAACCAACTAGTACTTTGATGTTTTTGCGATGTTGAGTTATAAAGGGTTAAGGATTGATTAGGCACTGGTGCAGTTCTCCGCTGTAAACTTCGGTATTTTAGTGAGCTCACGTATTATTCATCGTTATCATCATATTAATAAATTTCTTTTATTTAAGATCAATTCTTTATAATGAAAAAAGGGAACCAAGAAGGGGATTATTCTCCGATGTAGTTCTGGCTTTTCTTTTGTGATGAACTGCGCACATTTCCAGGAATTGTTTAACTCGCATTAACAACATAAACCCTGAATTCAATCGTTGAGAATCAAAAAGAAGAGCGTTTTTTAAAAAAAAAAAAGTTGCCACGCAATTTTCCTAAGAAGCACATAAAGACAACTAGCGAGTGCACAGTGGTCCCACTCTCGAACAAAGGCGGTCATAACTACTTGCTCATTGAAAAATAACCAAAATGAATTCGTGTTAGAGTAATTTGGGGGAGCTGATTCCGAATCTGCAATCCGTTTTGCTCTATCACGTCACGCTTTCGAGATAACGGTACGGTGGCGTACGGTACGGTACGGTATACAGTGTTGTCCGGTTTGGGATACATATGTTTTGGGCTCTGATTCACTGGCTAATGATATGAAAAAAATTGTATGGGAGTGGCGGTATATCTTGAACTCCCACTGAGCTACAGGGTGTTTAAAAAATATCCTTCAGGGAAAAAGGTACCAACAGCTATTCAATTATAACTTCGAGCGTATTAAGCTTGGAGAAACCAAAGTAGGCTCGTTTCATATACAATTGATTAGTGCCTATAATAATTGAAAATAAATTAACATGCTTACTTTAATTTTTGAGATATTGGTCTTCAAACATAGATTGATTTTTTTAATTTCTGTGCCAATTTCTGTGAAAATCGCATTTATCTCGAGAAAGTATGCTTATAATTTTTTTTATTAGTATCATTTTCTTACGCCGTAATGTCACCTACAAATTCACCATACAAAGTTTTTACCTCGAACTTACAGTTTTCCTGGTATAAAGTTAATTGAAACACAAGAATCATTCAAACACGAGCATTACCTTGCATGCCGTGTCCTCCATCAGATAAATGCCAGCCTATTAGAAAAATCAGGTGAAAAACTTTGCAGATTAGATTTTTTATACTCAAACAGAAAACTGGCTAAATAGTCAAGCAAATATAACATTCTAGTAAAAGATCATTTAGTGATATCACCTGAAATAAAATAATAAGAGGTATGGTCACTTATAGCTCCATTTAATCTGAATCCGCAAATTTCCGCAGCTGATTCGACTTGCATCAAAAAGTATAGAAATCAGCCTTTCTGGCAATAAATAACATGCCGGGGGGTCTTGGGGGGAACACAGTTAAATGTTTAACACAGAACGAAATTTTATTTAAATTTTTTCCCCCCACTTTGATAGTGCCCCCACTTGTACAGTTACACATATTATACCTAAAATAAAATAGACAACGGCATTCTAACCTTCTACTAATAGATCCATTCCAAAAAAATAATGTTTGCATTAACGAAAGTAGATGAAAAATAGAAAATCCAGTGACGCTTACTTGCAGAGCACTAAAACTCAAAAGCGATGGGCTTGCAATGAGATCACTTTGGAGATGAAAATCACGGTTTTGACTTAACGGATCATTTCTTTTTTCTCATTAATATTAGTTTTGGGTTGTTCTCAGCTAGCTTAAGTGGTTTTGGGTGAAAACTTTTACAGTGAATTTTTCGATTTTTGGCCTACGGTGGAACCACTGTGGAATGGTGGCACAAGGCACATACACATATTGTAAATGCTTTGAATGGATATAATGGATCTTAATGTCGATGGTAGGTACCTGAAAATGCATTCATTCATTTACACGTCAACTGCAAAGCTAAATTCTGGGAATCCACAGCTGCCAAAGAGAATATTAGGCAGCTTTTCGTTTGGTAACTTTTAAATCATACACAGAAATACATATCATACGAGTATATTACGACACCATGCGTGTGGCATAGCACTTTGAAGGAACTTTACTTTCATTAACTGTAGCGGCCAGGGAATTATAATTATAAATTCTGCCTTAAGAGCTGCTGGGCGTTTGTTCACCTGATAGATAGACCAGTTTCATACTTTAATAGCAAAATTTAAATCTTCTAAATGCCAGCTTTTCCTTGTATAGTTATGTTCAAGAAACCGCTTATTTGCCAATTGCTATCATGTTTGAACAATTTTCTTTTATCCCTTCGAACAGCGAATCCTTGGAAAACTTTTTCGTAGTTTCTACAAAAAAAAAAAAAACGAAGGAACAACTTTACACCATTCTTCTTGTGTTTCCACAGAGAGCCCATTCCATTCCAAGTGCATAAAATAATGAATAATGCAACAACGAATCCGAAGGAATAACAACGAAGAAGAGAGTGACAAAAAAAAGAAACACGGACAATGCAATTCGCGACAACAACGCCAAGTCATTGCAAAACGACCTCTGTACCATCGAGGCAGAGGTGCTGCCTCTCTTCGGTCTAGAAACGGAACGATTATTTACCTTTTATATTCAAGTCGTGACCGATTCTTCGCTCTCAGTTTCCCCTTCGTAATACGAAATGTAAAATCCTTAAAGGGATAATAGTAGGTATTCACACACATACAAAGTACGACTACGAGTACTAAAAAAAACCCGGTCCAAATTATACATCTCCCGGTCATGAAAGATCTTGATGATGGTAATGACGATGATGATGATTCGAAAAATGGTAAAAGGAAGTACTGTAGTTGATTGACCGTCTTTTATTCTGTATACTCCACCACCCCAGTCCAGCCAGCATCATCGATTCTAGTCGCAATTGGCCATTTTGGCCGCCACCGCGCCGATTCGATCAGAAGTCGCAATCGACATTTTGTCGGGATTGTGGTCGTCGACATCTAGACTCTCCAGCCGTTGAGCCGGCTGCCACTGGCTATGGACATGAATGAAGTCAATTGCGCGATGCAATTGTTGTGCTCATATCGTCTAGCGGAGGGGCTAAGTGCACAGGATAACGAAGCACAAAGGTACATATATGTAACGTGGTCGTCGCCGGTTGGCATTGCACAGCGGAGAGAGGTAAATTTGATTTTTCTTTTGCGGATAGTTTGTAACTTTTTTTTTTTAAAGAGCAGCGACATTTTGGTAACAGAGTTACTTTGTATGCTATTTCATCATCTTCTATCTCTGTCTTGCTTAAGTGTATAGTGCTCACTATTTTCCTCGCGCTTTTTCATTGTTTTCTTCGTTTAAACAAAATACAAAGTTCGACGGTTCGACACTATACGGTATTTTTGGTGGTGTGTTTTTTTTGAAGATGTACGGTGAAAGCAAACATGGAAAGTGCATTATTTTATAGTGCAGGTTTCTCATCAATTTTATATAAAATAACGAAACGTAGTTGCCAGATATTTATTATAGCTTCGAAAGATGGATTATGTTTGCTATTACTTGGTTACTCACCTTTTAAGTAGTGTGTTTATATGCGTTTTCTTTTTTTTATCCTGAAACGAGAAAAATGAAAACAATGAAATTAAATTTGTAAAATTGAGGGAAAGAGACTTAAAACTGAAGCAGATAGCAAAAGATGTACATATGTACTCGTTCTTGGAATAGAAATACATTTCCCTTTTTATTGAAAGGAAGCATTAGTTATTTTTATTATGAATATGTATTTTTTTATTTTAATGCAAAAAGTAAAATAATGGAAAGAAAAGGAACAAAGATGAAAGTTGAATGTTCTGACTATTAAAATTTGCATATCGCAATATATTGGATCTGGGATATCATGAAGGGTGGACTCTGTTGTAAAATCCAAAATTGTACATTTATGTTGCAACACCATTTTGTTTACGTCTATTTCACATACATATGTGAATGACAATTCGTTTGTTGCAACTGCGTTCCTTTACTTTTTCGTAATTTTGCCTCTGTCTGAGAGAATTTTACCCCCACTCCATGAAATTTAATAGCTTACTATTTTTGGAGCAGACGTAAAGGAACAGACCTATTATTTGTTTTTGTTGCGACTTTTTTTGCTCCATGACCCTTTTTTGCGACTTGTTCAAATTTTTCAGCGGCAACCCTGGCCCTCACCCAGACCAATTTTCCTGAGAAATCGCAGTAGGAGATTGGGTGCTATAAGAGGTAGATCCTCTGCTGTGATTTGGTATTTACCCAAGCACGTGAACATTTTCTGGGTTAATGCCCCACATTCCATCAGTATGTGTACCTACTGGAGTTTCACTGGGCTCATTGCAGAATCTGGATGAGTCTTCATCTGATAGACCTAGCTTTCTGAGATGCCCTTGATTTAACAATGCCTCGTAAGGAACGTAGTCAATATGCGGAGTTTGTTTTTATCCAGGCTTTGAAACCTTTCCCTTTAATTTCCTTTTAATTACCCAAAAGTTTCTTCACCTGTCTTAGGCCCTGAGTTTCTATCCAAGCCTTAGTCCTGTTTGCCTTGTGATCGGAGCTCATTTTTATGGTGTGCAGCAGAAGAGTTCAGGGCCTACAAAAGGCGTGACAGCCCCTTTCCGGGCAAGTTTATCCGCCTTTTCATTACCATCTATCCTCAGGTGTTCTGGTACCCAGTAGATTTAGATTCGTTCGCCCAGTCTATTTAGTTTATCTAGACATTCCCAGACAATTCTAGATTTTATGATCTGAGCCCCTATTGCCTTGATAGCTGCTTGGCTATCTTATATTATTGCTGTGTCGCGTCTGTTGTAGCGCTTATCAAGATTGAGTTGGGCACATTGGTCACTAGCACGGATTTCAGGTTGAAAGACTATAACTGCCCATGGGTTTGAAAGGTTTAGTTCCGGACCAAAATACTCCTGCCGCCGTTCCTTTCTCAGTTCTCAGAACCATCCGTGTAGCATTTATTAGTATGAGCCTATGTAGATACTAGATTCGTTTCTCCAGTCTTGCTCCATGTCCTGATGCCATCGTCTCTGGGGAAGGCCAGAAGGAGAAGTTTATTAGTCATTGTAGCGTGGTCTTTATGGCTAATACATTTTCCTTTTCCTATTCCTCTTTTGCCATTCTTAAAAACTTCCTATTTGCAGTTGCATTAACTACAAGGTGCTGCAGTTAGACAGGTTCTCATTGCACCCTTATGCTAGTCTTTGCACTTTATTTAGTTAATTTCTCGTCATTCTCAGACTGGTTCATTTTGCCCATGCTATTGCCCCATAGGTGATCGCAGGTCTCACCATGCCAATATACATCCATCTGAGAATATGAGGTCGACAGCCCCATGAGTTACTGGCTATACTTTTACATATCATAAGTGCACGAGTCGCTTTCTTGGTAACCCCTTCTGTGTACTTCTTCCAGTTGAGTTTACTATCAAGGTACACTTCTAGGTATTTGACTTTTAGCACAGGAGTGATGAGTGTTCCTGAGAGGGTAATATTCATCAGGTGTGGAAGTTTCCTCTTTCTGGTTCTAGTGTAGCCTTGGCCGGATTTATGTTTAGTCCCGCTTTATTGCACCATTCTTTTGTCCCTCTAAGCCCTTTTTGTATTATATCACATAAGGTTTCCTCGTATACTCCCCTTCGGCAATTAGGACAATGTCATCAGCGTAAGTTTGACAGTCTGTGCCGAGGTTGGTAGGTGTTTCCAGCAGTTCGTGGACAACGAGACTACAGAGCATTGGTGATAGTACTCCCCCCTGCGGACAACCCTTTTATTTTATATTTCGATGATGTGTCGTGCAAGTTTCCGCCGATCTTGTGCTGAATTTAATTTATTACTTTGTGCCTTTAAAAAAATCGGAAAAACGATATCACATAAATACTAGACGAAAATTCTAAAAATTTTACGCGAATGATTCACCTCAGCTCACAACAAAAACGCGTTAGGACCTCGTATATCTAAAACCAAAGGTGCAGGCATATGTGCACAACGCAAAAAACAGTGTAAAATGAATTAACGTATTATCGAGAAGCTAGTTAGCTTAAAAGTAATAATTGCAGCAGACGGACTTCATTTAGTACATGAAACGAGGCAGTTTGATATGTTAGTGACTTCAACTACAAACTTCGGTCCTTATTACATTTAAGCCCCATTTAGACGATCAGTTCAGTTTCAGTTTCAGTTGAGCTATCACTTGAGCTTTCAGTTAAACTGATGTGTAAATGCAAAAACTGAAACGTTTAACTGAAACTGAAACTGAGACTGAAACTTATGGAATTCCCATCAGTTTTTCAGTTCAGTTGTCAGTTAAACTGCTCATAAGTGAAATAAAAGCTCAATTGAATACCGAACTGAAGTCTAAATGCACTACCTTTTTTAACTGAAATGTCAACTGAAACTGAAACTGACAACTGAAACTGAAACTGATCATCTAATTGGGGCTTTACATTTTGTTGTAGTTTTTGTATTCTTTGTAAGACTAATAACGGATATTAATGTATTTTTCTTTCGGAGAGTCACCTGCTCCATCCGATGGCTTGGTTCATACGTGGTTTACCGAATTTTGTTCTGCTCCAATCATCTCTAGTGATGCAGAGGGTTGCCAAGAGAAAAAATTCATAAAATCAGAAATTTTATGTCATATGACTGCAAGGTCATTAATGTTTCACAACCTACACATCTCCAGTATTGGACCAACAGAAAACAATCGTGTTCATTCCAACAAATGATCACATGCCGTCGCAGTGGCTTGGAAAGAAAAAGAAAAAGAAATCAAAACCTGATCCCTGTGTAAGCCCATGAATAAAAACATTGTGTAAACGTTCAAATAACAAAAGAAAAAAAAAGAACTCAACCTTAAACGGATGCCGCATAATGAATTCGTCCATCAGACACGTCTCGTAAATAAATTATTACACCAAATTATTAACGCTTCGTTGCACCCTATTTGTGTATCCTTCTCCAACTCGTTTACCTGTCATTTATTGTGAGAACTAGGTACCATCCCACACACATGGTATGTGTGTCTGTATGCACCATATCAATTCCGCTGACACAAATGTGTCAGATGACTACAGTGCCGCTAATGTTTACCCTTAAATTTAACGATCCTGAACGAAAAAAATACCGAGGTTCCCACAAATTGAATACATCATTCACACATTCCACTCTGACTGTGTATGCATCTATCAAAGGACAGACGCTTCATCAATGAATGCGGAATGCACCCTTGACACTGATACAAAACACCATCATCACCTCGTTTTGTTTGTCGTCTTTTGTTAAATGCCACAGGGTTCCATGCACGGTATTCGTCTGTTAACATAATAAATCACTCTCTCTCTCTCCACTCGTGTCTATCTCTTTTGCTCCCTGAGTAGATATCTATTGTGGAATCTAGAATTTACCACATAACCACAATGGCAATAAATTAACGCCCAAGAAAAAACAAAAATGTTCTTATACCGGCATACTCCTAGTTAAATCGTTTCGTTTAAAGACGTTTCAAACTTACTCGTAGGTCGTCCATTTTTTTACTTGATAGTGAAACTTAGTTTACTCGATTTAAGTCTTTAGTTAAGTTGAAGTAATCCTGGAAAGTAGCCCCCTGTAGTCATTGTATGTAATTAAAGCACAAAACGTTCATAGCCGAGATTTATTTTCGACGTTCGATAGACCCTGCGTTTGGTAAATGGCAATAAAAAACACTCTTGTGAAAGAACTATACGATATCCGATACTTTAATACGATTCAAGTACGAGGGAAGCAGTTTATCTGTGCTAATAGAGTCATAAAGCTTTCCAAATTCCGCTTTGTTTTTTTTATAGTTTGTGATTTAATCAAGTGATTCTCCAACTGATTCACAATGACACTGACAGCTTAGCTATGATAGACCACGCGCCGCCGCGCTGACACATAAAATTAAAACAATCGAAAAACATTCCGAGAATTTTTCTCATTTTGATAGATGCACAGCGCAACGGTTCTGTGGATCTAAAGGGGAATACATTTCAGATGTCCGCGATGAATTTAATTTAAATTCTCCACATCAGGTATTGAAAAATGGATGACATTTCGAAATGATTTTAATTATTTAATGGCTGAGTTAATGTTTTAATTGAGCACAGCATTGAGTGGTGGTGGGGCTTACTATTAACATGTTTGTTTTTTTTGTCGTAAAAAGGGAGACTCCTGCATTTTTATGAATTCACACTTTCATTAGATAGTACATACTCCTATGGCCTAAATAATAAGAACACTTCGTTCTTTCCAATGATATCGTACATAGCGACTGCTTTAAAATGAATGAGTTAAACTAACGGTTCTCTATATCCGCAACAGCTCCTTATATGCAAATCTGGATTGCAATTATTCTGCTACTGATCTGTCTGGACAAAAAAAAAATTTTTGAGCCGGTGTTAGGTAATAATAATGTTAGGCTGAATTTGCGTTACCCTTTCCTTCCCAAACTATTAATGTGTGGGTAAAAAATTAACTTTTATGTTTTTAGGGATAATATGGACATTCTGCATCATTTTTTTTTAGTGGCAGTCTTTGGGTGGGCGTGGCTAAATGCTAGCCATATGGCTACATGGGGTGCTAACTCTAAATCAAAACACATTTTTCTTTTAAATTTTGTTTTATATTTTACAAAATTCATCTTTAAACATTATTATTTCCACAAAAATATATTTTTTTTGTATCAGCACTAATATTTACCTGTTCAAATCCGCGACCGTAATTCACGTTTCGACAACACAACAAAAGAAGTCGACTTTCACGAGACAAATGTCAAAAAAATCGTTACCAGATAAAAAATAATTTCAGTTTCACATCGCTTAGATATCATTATGAGCAGAAAAATTAATTTATTTGAACAAAATAACATTAATGATATTTGGATTGCCAATAATATTTTTATATTCTAATCTGGCAACATTTACCCTTGACAATTGTCGATAATACAGCAACATTCACAAACGAAAGTGTATCATAGTGAGAAATAGTCGAACTAATGTTTGGATCACGATTGATTGATCTTGATAAAAAGCAAAATCTCGTATTGTTGTTGTAATGCACACAAACTTATGAGTTGATCTGATCCGGATCAGATCACGGGGATAATAAAACACGGCTTTTGCCAACCAATTTCATTCGAGTTATTAAATATTCGAGTTATAGAAGTTCGACTGTATTCCCCCAAAATGGCAGTTCCAACAGGATAACAAGCCCAAACACACGGGAAAACTGAAAAAACTGTGGTTTCAACAAAACAATGTTAATGTTCCGCAGTGGCCATCCAATCTCCGAATCGAAGTTCGCTCAAGAACCTCTGGAACGTGCTTAAGATTGAATTTAGCAAACAGATTTTTGGAGAGTCATTCAAGAAGTTTGGTATTCAATAACTTCCGACAAATGCCCAACCATTAGTAAATCCCATCAGTCGTCGAGTGGAATCAATAAAGGTTTTATAACAAAGTATTAACTTTTCATTTAAAAAATGTACTGTGAATGTGTTTTATTTTATTTAGTCTGGGTGGTCCTATTTTTTGGCCACGTAATTACGCAATATGATGTATGATGCAATGTAGCTGACTGAACACAATTTGTCTTTGAATTAAGCAATTGTTCATACCTGAAATATGTTGGTAACACATTTACCATAAATCTGAAAATATCCTTGCTTTATATATTCGAATAAAATAAGAGCTACGTTCATTGGTATCCAAAAGTAATAAATAGTGTTTCTATTATTTTGACTATAGCTGTACCTACATACATTCATTGGGGAGACATTAAGAATTAAATTTAATTTATCTACACGGCGACATAGTTTATTTATATTTCTAAGTAATGATTCCGTGTGCAGCTTATGAGATTGTTTAGTGGCGCTGTTAAACCGTGAACATTTTGGAATTCCAAGAGTTTTAATGAATGATTTTATAGGCACACAGACAACTCATTAAAAAAAAACCGTTCTCTATATCATTTTGTATACAAAATGTATTATGAGGGTTAATAACATATTGTGTGGCGCTATCTTTATCTCCAGACAGAGCGAATGGTGATGTTGTCCGTTCACCACCATATGTACATGTACATACATAGGTGGGCTTCTGTTTTCTCGAACAACGAAAAAAAAAGGAAAAGAAAATTCACCACTGGAATTCTGCATCCCAGAATAAACATCAACACGCACTTCTCAATTTTCTGAAAGAGAAAGTAAAATGGACCGTAATTTATTTTATCTTTATAACATCAGTTCACTTGGTACACAAATAGCAAACGATGATGAGCAGCAACATTATTACCTGAAGATTGAGATAAAAATATGACGGTTGAATAATTTATATCAATTTACTCGTGTCTAAAGCAATATTATATTTTTGTGATATGATATTATGGTACTATAAAAAAAAACTGTAATATAAACTTTGCTGGTTGGACAGATGACATAAAAGAGCAGCTTGACAGTTTGTAGCTATAGTGTCAAACGACAAGAGGAGTCATTTTAAATCAATAGAACAAGTATAGCGTTGTGATCTGGTGTCTTTAATTGTTGGGTCAACTAGACCTTATAAGCATGTAGGTCAAGATGCAAGATGCAAAGATGTTGCGGAAAGGCTCAATTCCTCTGATAGTCTCGAAATAGACACACCTGGGTTTTCACATACAGTCTTAGCTACGGCGGCAATATTCAGCTGACCTTGCCGAACGAATACGAGTTGGAGTCTTCAGCTCACTAACCTATCCGAGACGTTCAAATTTATCGATTAAATCCACTATAGCTGTGCGAGAAGGCGCTTGATAATGACCAAAAGCAGTACGAACTTTACAAAACGTTTCCACGATATTTTTACCATTTGAATTTTCGAGTGCGAGTGTGTGAGTGGACACGTTTCTGTGCGGCTATGAGCTAGCAGCCCGCAGTAAAACACTCATGTCTAATCCTTAATCTCGGTGACGACTTTTTGAAAGACTATGAAAGGGTTGTACAATGCAAGTCGAACTAAATCCTACCAGTAAACCAAGCTGTGTTGAATAAACAAAATGGTTGTAAACTCGGGTCGCGGTTGTGCACTTTGATAATTTTTATTGTTGTTCTATGAAATTGTCAATTGAACAAAAAGTATAACTGAGGCCGTGCTTCCTTTTGTTATTCGGACGCTCTTGAAGATCGAAGTAGAAAATACGTATGGATTTTGGACATTCACAATACGCCTCAACAATATCTGTGATATCTGTATAGCTTCAGAAATTGTCTCTAAAACTTTTTTTTTACAATCGTGTGACAAGCTTAGCGAATCTGTAGTATGACAACAACCGAGGCAATATTTAGCGGGATTTATACTCTCGATTGCACCCCTTTGTAATGAAGGAGTTAAGAACACCTAAATTTGTGGGACGTGGCCAATCCAACCGCATTTTGTGAGATACAAGACCGCCCGAATATATAAGATTGCTTCATGGCAATCAGACCAGTTTCGTTGACTAAAAAGTGCGCCGCGAAGGGAAAAAACCAAACGAACATTTTTCTGGCGAATATCGATAATCGTTCTCATCGCTCGAAATGGTTTTATTAATTTATTTAATTTTTTGCAAATATCAGAATCATCTGCTTGCATTTTCAACACCGAATCAGTGACTACTTAATCTGATCTGCGTTCAGTAAAACCCGGATAAGTGCATTTGCAGAATTGTCCAATGTCTTGAGGTACTTATCCGAGATATGTAGTTACGAAAACCCGCCTAGATGCTTAGAGGTACATATCCATGAGTAAGACAAGTCAGCGAAAACGCGAAACATCCTTACAACTAACGATGCGAAAAAAGTGACAGCCAAGAGAAAACGTCAAAGCCTGACTATAGTACTAGTACTCACCACATTATGTTCTAGATTAAGTTCATTACTTTTTGTTTTATTTCGATGCTAGTGCTGTTTTCAAAACGGTATTTAAAAGGGGAATATTCTATGTAAATTATGTCGAAAGAAAGGGAAACGAGTACTTAAACAGGGAATACAGTTAAGCGATTAAAGGGGATTTTAACAAGAATATCACTTTATAAACTTAGGGTTTCAAAAATTTCAAAAATCTGAGGATGCTATGCGGGTTTTGCACTTAAGAAGAAGAATTTAACCGGGTTTCACTGTATATTGTTTTTTTGAAATGCCAAATTTCTTGAAATTAGCGCTACACTTTTAGCCATACATCAGGAATGTTTTTCATTGATCTGTTTTTCGGTGCATGACTTCTGGCATCTCTTATGTGGCCGAGAATTTAAATTCTGCTACCGCTCTGAATTTATTTTCGTGGTTTATTTTGGGCATTTTTAATTGACAGCTGTCAAATGTGTCTTCCTTCAAATTGAGGAGCGTGTTGAGTGAAGCCGTTAATATTAGAAATCGCATTGAAAATGGCAGTGAATTCGGCAGCTTAAATAACCGATCCACAGATGTTAAGATCAACAAATATGTATATCCCACACAATCAGCGTTGCCATAATGCTAATTGTGAAGCAAGAGTGCTACATTTTTTTCAGATTTTTATTTTCAATTTTAAAATTTGGCCAATTTTGCAACATTGAATTTTTTGAAGTCACATTGACCCTGTAAATTCTTTTGTTTATGTTTGATAATTGCAACAATGCATTTGAGGGTGAGAGCAGAATTTGCTGTGCAATCAAAACATGCGATGCCTTCCGCCGTTTATTTACTCTGTCAGAATTCTAAAACTGGTCAACTGAAAAATGGTTCTTCTACTTAAATGTAAAATGGATCGGTAAGATGATAAATTATACTTATTCATTGTTATAGATCGCTCGGAGGAGGAGAATAAAATTGAACAATCAGGAAATATGGGCAGTGTGGTAGTTTCGCAGAGCATTGCCTGGTCATGTTTTGCAACGTAAATCATATTCCGCTGTCCATCGTGGATTCTCTTCCAATAGTTTTAAAGAAGTGGTTTCCTGACTCCAAGGTATAACGTATAACTTGTGCTAGAACGAAAATGACAAATAATGTAAACAATCAGTTTTTGTAAAATAAATTTATTTCTCTTTAGTTTGGGTTTTGCTACATTGGGCTACATTACAGAATGAGAGATTTAGCTACTTTTTCCAATTATTTGGACTACATTTCCACAGTCAAGCAGCAACGCTGCACACAATAGGCGTTAGCAATGTTAGTAAACCTTTTTGTTCGCAACATTTAACATTAGGTACTATTTAAATTCTCATGAATAATGTCAACACTGATTCACTGAAATCAGCTTAACGCGCCATCAATTTGCTAACGGACCAACGTCTAACGATCTGTATAGTCAATTCCAATTCACTGGAAGCAATTTCGCAGCACACATCAATTGAATGCCAATCACTCTCAATGTGACTTTTATTCATTAGGCTGCTGGCGCTTTCAAAACTGCATGTCAATCTTATGCCTATGCACAACCTCGTTTCTATCTCTAATCAACTGTCAATTGTTTTATGCATTAACAATTTGCCATCTAGCGCCTATCCCCACCCAAAATGTCAATTGTCTCGGAAATCAACTGCAATTGCGACTGCAACCGACACTTCGAACGTGAAGCAATAGATACGTGTACGAATTCCCAAACTACCGTCAGATTCGATTCGAGTTAACAATAAAAAGCTTATGTTGGATAACGAATTGAAAGTACACAAGGGCACGGTGCACACTAGACACATTGTCAGAGTCAATTCATGTTAAATTGAACTGACTATCCAGTGTGAGATGCATTTTATCTTCGCTCCCTATACCCAATCACATCCCGAATTGTGTTGGTGGTGGGTTACGGTTACGAGTATGTTTGGAAGGCGATGCAATTATCATATTATGATCACGAAAGTTTTCCTGTTTAAAAGGAATGTTTTTTTTTTTTTGCAAAACACAAATGCACATCGGATACAAAGTGTGCACCCAAGTGAATTTTGGAGTGATATTCATCTGTTTTTGTTTTAGGAGAATGAAAGGCAAGCATCCTTTCGAAGAATGAAAGGAAAATGCTGTAATCCCTTTCGCTTTACACAATTCCCATCTCTCTTTGGACTTTCACTTAAGGTTGCCACCGCCAGCCAGCCCTCAACCTCTTTCCTCACATTTGTATTTCACAGAAGAAAACACAGATTTTCCTTTCCATTTTCGCAGTGTGTTCATTTTGGTGGAATTAAAGTGAAGAGCTGGATGTCTGGCTCTTGAGAGCTTTTAAATTTGTTTACAACAATTATTTCGACATCCACTTTCGGTCTCGACAGATTTTTGAACAAAAACAAAACAAAAACATTTTTCCAAGGACCGTAAAAAAGTGCAGATAATTTGTCAGGATGTCAGTAATTCAGGATATTTGCCCGAAGAGCAAAATGCTTGTAGTATAATTTTGAATTTGTAATTTTTCACCCCAAAAGGGATGAAAATCCTCAGAATGGGGGCGAACTGTGATGCGGATGCGGACGTAACGAATATTATAATGATCATCTGTTTGCTCCAGTTTGACGTCTGACAGACGGAAATAAAATTTATGCGAATGAAATGGAAATGAATTTTAAACTGCGTCTTCTCTGGATACAGATTTATATACCTACATATAAGAATGTTTGAAAAAAGGAGCAAACAAATTGTCGTACCGGCTGTGACCTGAGTCCCGAGAGAAAAGAAAGAATGTTAATTTAATTTTCTAACCTTCTTTTTTTTTCTAAAAAAAAAAGAGAGACTACCAACATCATGCATGTTGATACCGAGATGTGCTGCTTCTTGGTATTTTTCCTCATAAAAAGGAGGATTCTTTTCTTAATCCTGACAAATCCGTATATTTACTGCTCAGCTCAGACATTTTAAAATTTACATTTTATAAAAACGCAACCATTTTCTACAGCTGCGTTTCGGGCAAGGACATTATTAGCATACCTGTTTTATTATGAATTGTCCCCTTATCTAGGACATGTCAAAGGACAAGCGTGCATATACTTGTTACATAGATCACTCGCATTATAACTAACCCTATTACACAAGCCTTTTACATTTCCATACATGCAAACATACAAATAGGATTTGATTATATAATCTGCACGATTTTAGAATTAGGGTTGAAAGCATATTGTACGTAGTCCTAGATCCTTCATAAATGAATCAAGAAGCTGACCATTATGAGTATAATACCCTAATTTGTGAGAAACTTGTTCACAAGGCAATGGAAATGGAGTGCATGAGCATAATGAATTCAACTTCTACAACAAAGCCACTGGAGTTCTTACCAAGTTCTAAAAAAAAAAAATGGAGATTCGGGAAATAAAAATTGCAAGAAGAATAACATCACAAATCTGGAAAAGTAATGCATACGCTTGGGATTATTTCCCTCCAGTAAGTACTTTAGTGGTCGCCGTAACGTGGTGGTTAGTGCGTTAGACTGCTACGCATGCTGCCCGGGTTCAATACCAGCAAAAACACCTAAAAGATTTTTAACGAAGCCACCATTTGTCATGAGAAGCTTCTCAACTCGCCGTTCGGAGTCGGCAAAAAACTGTATGTCCCTTCTATTTCGTGAAAAAAATAACACTCACACGCAAATGGTTGCGAGAAGCTAGGCTTGGTTCTGTATAGGACTGCTGACGCCGTATATTTTTCATATTTTTTAAGTAGGTACTTTAGCTCCGCCGCTTAAGCTGCCAGACTTCATACATGGGTGTCCACGTGTCATACTTTTTTCTAACCATACGGCGCGGTGGAGAAAATTGCAATTATTGTGAATCAGTCATACCAAACTGAGCGAAAAAGAACTCCGTTGCAGAATATCCCATATAGTGACTCCGCTAACGCTAAGCCGCCAGAAAAGTGGGTCACCTTAAGCATTTCCCTTGAGAATACTGTAAAATCAGCTCCCTTAGCCAGACCGATCCTTCAGAGTTCATATACAGTTCATATACTCGGCGAACTCTGCAAATTTGTAAGTTTGCTTTTGTTCTTATTTTAATTTGTTGTGCTGCAATCACAATTCTCTAAACAATTTCAGAGCACAAATAACATTCTGACATTTGAACTGTCGACTAAATTATCTTGTCGCGGGGGAGTTCCGAAACTTAGATTATTGCATTTGCAAGTATCTAAGTTTCGGAATGCGCCAAATGTCGTATTAAATGTTTTGGTGTTAGTGCAAGTAGGTGTGAATCTCGAGTTGGATCCAAGATTTTTAAAAGTTGATCTCGAGCAAAAAAAAACATTTGCCCGTTGGAAAATGAAAATAAAAACTGCTCGAGATAAAAAAAATGCTTTTTTTGTCCAATCGAAATCGACATAAGTTTCAATTCACTTCGTTTTAAAAGTAGATAAATCTTCCTATTTTATTGGTATTCGTTGAGAAATTATCTTGGAAGTGCATTAAGAAATATTCTCCCAGAATCTTTTTTTCTTTGTGAGGAGAGTGCCGGGTACAGGAGGTGATAGGGAGATTCTTCCTCCTCCTCACCCATCAGCTGAGACCGAAGTCACTTGCGAGGATTCCCAATCTTTTTTTTTGTTTAGTTAATCGTTTCAAATAAAGTTGCAGTGTTTTTGTTTATGTTTTGATTTATTACAAAAAATTATGTTTATCCATTGAAAGGATGACTCCCTTAGGCGTAAACAAATGTTGTCACCATCACTGTCCGCCTAAGGGAGGTTTCACTGAATGCCCATTAGCTCAATAAGATAAGATAAAGCCATTATGAAAGACATATACCATATGTGCGTGCTTCACATGGATACGCTCAAGAACGCTAGAGCTACAAGTACATGGCTCCTTTACAACGAGAAGAGGCCCCTTTCCTGGCTTATCTAAATTCATAGTGACATATGAGTATAAGACGTTTTTGGTATGTGTGTTTTTTTTTATAAAGTTGCCAGGATCCCGTAATGTTTGGCAATTATATCCTGTCCAGTTTTACTTTGCTGTTCGAAACTCTGACTCTTTCCTTTCCACTATTTTGGGTAGCCTGTTTATTACTGTACCCAAAGACACACGAGATATTTGCTTCACAAACAAGATCCAAAGCCAACAATAGGATAACTTGCGCATGAAATAGAGAAATTGTATCAAACTGGTTTGAGTCCACTTCTCTTTTCATGATTCCTGTGGGACTCGATTTTGATGCGCCTAAAACAATTTTAATCATGTACGTTTATGATTTGTCGGATATCCTTATAGGTAGCTTAAGTAGAGCGGGAAACCCCTCCTGCTCCCAGGATAATAGATAGAGATGGGTAGTGCGGGTGCAGCCTGCAACTGCAGCTCGGTGCATGAGTTGGGCGCATTGAGTTAAGTTGGCTTTGCACATCCAAGCTGGAAAGGCATCCATCCGAGTTCGCCTTGTAATGTTGCAAACAGCAAGATATTTTTGTGTACGAGACGAAAGTTTATTGTGTAACATATAACCAACCAACCAACCAACCAAACTTTACTCAACAAGTGTAGCCAAACCAATCAGGAAAAAATTATTCCAATTAGCATTTCTTCTAATTGAAGTATTAACATCATAGCATAAATGTACACAAACGTCAATAGATTAGTTAATCAGGTTCTACACGTCATCCAACAGTAAACAGATACCATTTAAAACTCATTTATGTAACTCCCAATTAAACCCCAATTAAAGTAAGGTAAAAACAAAAAAACAAATTTGATGTTTGCTTTTTTTTAAATTCCGCGAATCGAGAAGCCATCAGCTTTAGGGTAATTTTCTATTCAAATTCATTTGATTTTAGTGAATGTGCTCCCCCAAACTGTTTTCCGTTTGTATTTCGCTTCTGGGCATGTCAAACGCGTGGACTCCTAAGGGCAAATGACATCTCTGTGTACTTGTACTTTCACTTGTGTCGTTCAATTAAATGCTCGGGGTAAAATTCAAGTATTTTTTTTTTATATTATTACTCAGCAAAGTGACATTTGTTTTCCCATTCAATGTTGAAAACATTTACTTCTAGCTGACATTTACATCTACTACAACGTCAGATTTAACCAAGTTAAGTGTAATTAGCACTGATCGATAATACTTCGTGTGCAATTCATTCAAAGTCCGTTAGCGACACATTCGCCGTATTTTATTATGCCCATGATCTGATTACTAATTACTCTGTAATTTGCAACAACAACACGTGATCTAGCTTTCTATCTGGATCAATTTTCATGATCCAGAATATAGTTCCTACTTTCACTGCTTGGCGACCCATTTAGGTCGTGTGTGTTGGTAGTTCTATTAGAAAATGCCACATACAGTGGCTTACAAAATTCAGTGGACGGTTTAAAAAAAAAGTTTACTCCGCTGTTCGCATAAAATTTGTAAGCCACTGTCAAATGTCAAAAGAACATATCCTTAAAAGTTAACATTAGAAAAATACCGAAAATTGTAAGTTCATATTTTGTATTTTAAGACATACATACCTACATGTAAATAATACATACATACATATATTTTCAGATCAAACTGGATAAATAACAATTGCCTTCTTCAGTGCATATTTCAAGAGGAAGAAGCACGCAAGTAAGATGAAATATGGAATGGGAATTTGCCTTTTGTCATCTTTTACCTCAGAATCAGAGGAAGAATCGGCTATAGCTTCATCTAAAAATTAGTACTCAGACGACTCACAATTATTGTAACTTTCGGTTCACAGTAAAAACTGTTAAACAATTATATTTAAAGAACAATATGTATTTGCAAACCAAAGTAGTTTTATTTCAAATACAGTTAGCTTCATTTTAGTTTTGTTTACATTAAAAACGTTAAATTTTGAAAGATCAAACGTCAAGTTCTTTCAGTAATAGTACATTTCAAGAGTAAAGGGTCAATCACATTCAAATTTAAGTGCAAAAAGTTTAAACTTGGAAAACTACACGCATATGTACGCAGATGCCCTCTGATGCGTAGAATTATCCATAAAGCAATTTTTCAAACCTTCTATAAAAACAAAACAACACAGTTACATAAAAGCAGCTACACGCACAGTGCAAAAATCAAATAGTTGCGCTCAGAACTATAGCCAGTAGGAAATTACTGCTTACCGAATCGATTCTGTAAGTGCTAATTGGTAGCTACCAACGCTTAGGGTAGGTGTACCAGTAAACGGCCACCTAACACTTTTTCTTACTTTGATCCGATATAACTAATTCACCTAATCAGTGAAACAATTTTTTTTTTTTTGCACATAAATGGCAATTTTAAGTTTAAAAAAAAAATAGCTGAATGTAATTGGATTCATGCATCTGAAATTAACAATTAATTTTTTGAAAAAAGTGAAATTTCACCAGTACCCGGCCACTAAAATTCAGTAGTCGGCCACTTTTGCACCAGTATCCGGCCAGGTTATTTTCAACTGCATCGATTTTTTCTTGCTTAGCTCACTCTTTTTGCTCGTATATATCCCTCCAAGCCTGTGAAGAAATTCCACAAGGATACCTTCAAGGCCACTCTGGCCGGACACTTGAACACCTAACTAAAAAAAGTTCTAGTAACCGGCTACCGTTTAATAATAATGTAAAAATTAAAACTCCCAGTTTTTTCACGTTTTATGACTAATAATTATTATAACTTAACAGAAAAACAAAAGATAAGTTGGTAAATATTTAAAAAAACATAGAAATTTACGTTTTTTGTTTGATACCTCCACTAACACTCGCTCACTCTAAAACGCACTTCTCACTTTCTCGACGAACTACATAGACTGCGCATTTTTTTTTTTTGCGGTTTAGTAATGTTCACAGTTGTCAAATTTTACCAGCATATTAAATAGGTCAAAAACTAAAGCCATAATTGGTTGCCCATGGAAATAACGATTAATTTACTTATTCTCAGCTATTTAACGCAGAGTGGCCGGTTACTAGTGACTGGCCGGGTATTGGTACACCTACCCTACTTTCCTTATTACAAAATCGATTACATTTACATGGGGATGTCCTACGGTGGTAAGCACTTACCAACTGGCTTACCGGTAATCACTTATTTCTGCGGTGAATGATAATTGCTGAAAACATTGATTACTACGTCCTAGGGTGGTAAGCACTTAGTATTAGCCTTACAGGGAATCACTTAATTCAGCAGTGGAATGTGGTTATTGAAAGCATTAGTTATTACATCCTGGCATTTAAGCATTCACTAATCTTCTTAAATTATTGTTATTTTGTATTATTAATTATACTGAAAAGTACTGGCACCGCTCAATAACAAACTTCAAATGATGCAACATCGAAAAAATTCCTGACGGAGTTGGTCATTATTGGATTTGTCTGAGTCGAAGAACTGTATTTTCATTCCAGGAATGCTTTTGAGCAAAAACATCTTATAAATGTAACGCCTGGTAAGCGAATAAGTAATGGCATCGATGTAAAATTTCAATAATATTTAAAATAAGATTTTCGATGCGTTACACATTCGCTTACTAGGCGTTACTTTTGGGAAGATCTTACATTTTCAATATTTTCTTTAGAAATATGCACTTAGGAAGCAGTTATAACTTTTCCCACTGGGATGCAATGTGGGGTAGGGGTTTGTGCTTGATAATGTTTTGAGAGTGTATAAGCAATTGCATTTTTTTAAGCGTGAAAGCTAGACTGTGTTAATCTTTGAATTGTATTACTTTCGGAAACATGCGACAGAGTGCTAAGAATATTTAGTGTATCAAATGGAGAGAGAAAATATGTATTTTTCGCCTTTTTTGTACTTTTTGCACTTAATTTTGAATGTGATTGACCCTTAAAAAATATAATACTATTGATCCAGTTTGTTTTATCATGCTAATCTGATCCGGATCAGCTCTATGAAAGTTTTAAGGACAAACCAACCAGAATCAACAAGTCTGACAGAAGTTTCTGTCAAAGTAAAATGAATTGGCACACCTGACAGTCATGTGAATTTTTACATTTTTTTATAAGTAAGTGTTGGGCACTCTTTTTGAGGAGACCTTTCTAAAATGTGTTGAACTCATGGACTAAAGTGGTAATTAAGCATGTAATTGAAATAACTTGGGAGTAAAAAGTGCCGCTTTTTGAATTCCTCTTCAAGTTGAAGTACACTTAACCGCATTTGCACTTTTAATTATGAGTGAGACACCGTCAACTCTACTCATACAGTCATAAGTACATACTCGTATGTAATAATTTTTCAAACGAAAAGTAATTTCATCATTTTGGTGTTGCTGTCTATTTTTAGTGATTTTCTCACATCCGATGACCCAATATGAGGTGAGGAGTTGTTGTGTTGTGTTGTGATTGCGTTTTATTTGCCATACTTGTCATTGGAATCGGCACTTATTGTGATGATGAGTCGTCGGTCGTCACCAACCAACGTCACCATTACGTGTGAAAAAAGCGACTGAATGTTTACGTCTTGATTTTCTCACTCAAATGAGTTTTAACTTAATAATCTTTACAAGTAGGTGATGCGGTTAGCTGTGACACATAATTTGTACATAATAATGGTTGTGATTGTCCATACAGATAATCATACAATGTGCTGCTTGCTTGTAAGGGATTATCGCGTTTAATTGAAAGCCGTGAATTGAAATGATTTTGCTCGGCTGAGCACGTAACGTACTATTAATTGGTTTGTATGTTCATGAGGATTAAAAGGATTAAAGAGCTTTATTTATTTCATAATCTTCCATTGATTTGTAATTCGATGAATTTGTGCTTTTTTACAGGTTTTGTGATGATAAGAATAAACGACTCACAACGAGTAATTAGGCCGTTAGTCATCCACTACCACTTTCACGTGATAATATCAATTGGCCGTTCCCAGGGACGTGATGAGGCATCAAGGATTCGAAGACACCAGACGCTTTGAAATTCTTCTTAGTCATTAACATCAATTGGAACTGCAACTATTTAAAGCCAGAAATAAATAATGGTACATTAAGGAAACCTGCATGGGAAACCACATGGTCAAACGGCGGACCCACCCTATACCCAAAAATTACCTATAAAGATTATTAAGCTAGTGTTTTCGGCTTTAGGCAGGCACATTCTTTTCATTGTGAACTCTATCTTGACAAAATCGGTTTTTCCTATGAAATGGACAGTTGCTGGAATCTGTTCGGTACACAAATCCAAAAATCCTCTTTTACCATTTGATTTTAGGCCTATAAGCACTATCTTAAGTGTGCGAAAGAATAATGAAAAGTCAAATAATTGCGTGCTGGCAAGTAAATTCAAAGCTTTTTAAAAATCAGTCTGGTTTTAGTGTCATTAATATAACTGACCGCATTCGTGAAAATATGGATAAAAAAAACCGGCAAAGTGCGAGTCAGACTCGCGCTAAAAGGGTTCCGTATTCCTAATTTTGAATGATGATATCGAAAAGTAAATCCTGTTGGAAAATATAAATTTGAATAAATCAAAAAATCATAATAAAGAATAAATAAGCGCCTAACTAAATTTTATCCAAACCTTTTTTTGATAGCTAAAAGATGTGTGGGCACCGTAGCGCAAGTGGTTAGTGCGTCGGACTACTGAGCCAGGGGTCTTGGGTTCGAATCCCGCCGCAAACACCTAAAAAGTTATGATTATGAAAAACTATGATTTTTTCATAGTTTTGACTTCAGTAGTTTCGGAGATGGGGTGGGGGCTATGGTGTTTTTGCACACATTTTTAGTATATTTTCAGTAATAACTTCCAAAGTTTCAAATGGAAAAAATTGAAAAAAATATTTCTTGGAATCTTTGCTTTGAGCCCTTTGGAATGATATTCCACATGATATATTTTGCAGAAATTTTTTTTTTCGAGTTCACATTTTGTCCACCCTGTATAGTAGTTTCACAATATTTTTGAATGATTAGTTGTCTCATATATGTATGTGGACCACGGAAATGTATAACTGTGCCAAATTTCAAGTTTCTAGCTGGAACGGTTCTTGATGTTCTTATCGTGACAGGCATTTTTGAGATAGATCGAAGTTATAATGTTTCAGTATGACCATGGGTACGGAACCCTCAAAATGGTATCTATTCTGCTACTATTAGATTTTAGTAAGGCTTTTGACAGTGTGTATCATAATTATCTCTGTCTCAAACTTAAAAAACAATTTGACTTTTTTTCAACTGCATGCAATGTTATATATTCTTTTAAGGAGTTAGTTTGTTACCACTGCATTAGCAACGTCTGGTAACCTGTTCCTAAATAAGGAAGGGTGTTCCGCAAGGTTCAATACTGGGTTCTATCCTTTTTATCGTACAATGTTTATAAATTATTTTCCCCTTGTTGTAAAATTTAGCTCCGTTCATATTTATTCAGACGATGTGCAATTACTTCATTCATCTAGCCTACGCCAACGCGAGAACTGTGTCAACGAACTACAGCAGGATTTTAATATTTGGGAACATTTTTAGGAGCAACCACTTAAGACTTTTACAAGTTTACACCATCACGCCAAAGATGTTTAGGTACACACCAACTACAAGTTTAAGAGATTGGCTCGCTCCTTTGGAATTACTTGTGTCTGCCTACCTGTCACTAGCGTTTTTTACTATTTGGCGTAGACAATTGAAGTTTGGAACAGTGGTTAGTAATTAGTGGCCCAAATGCAGAAGTGAACTGCTTAAGTTGAATTTTGACTTTGGTGGGTTAAATGGGAAGTTAACAAAAAAAAGGTCAATTCACAAAAGGCCACTATCGCTATATTTGTTTTCAGTAACATAGCTTACCAAAAAGGTCCTGAAAAATTGTTTTTTTTTATCAAAGAATTTTTTTTTTAATAAAATTCTTGTGAACTAGGCTGAGCATCCTGATTTTAACTACAGTGCACTCTCGATTTTTGCAACTAATGAAAACAGACGTGCTGTTGCAAATATCGAAAAGTTGCACAAATCGAACAGAAAATTAAAACACTTTAAAAAGGACTACACACTTCTCCGAGTTATCACAATAAAATTACCCGTACATTAAAGAGTTTTATTTTTATTAAAAAGAACAATTATACATTTTAACATATTTAAAAAAAAGAAATTCATTTAAACGTAACTTAAATGCAGGTAATAAGTATGTACATAACATATGTATTTATATGCAGCCTAAGTTTTAAAAAAGTAGACATTTTGGTTTGCACTTGCTTTGCAGAAGATCACTTCGCAACAGCATATCCCGCAGGAGTCGCGTAATTTCTGCAATTTTGAGGTAATTTTATTCTGCCTACTGCAAGCATGTGGTGGATCATTTTACTGCGTCTTCTAGTTTTACTTTGGGTTGTGGCATCTACCTTTTGCAGATTCTCGGAGATCCATTCAGAGATGTCATCGCTGCCTTTCTGATAAAATTCTATTCCGAATTAGAAGTAAAGGAACACAGTCTTCTTCCTCCAAATGATCAGGAGTTCTTATATTTTTTTTCCAACACTAGCAATTTAATTCGCTTTTAACTCTTTCCAAGCGCTTGCCAAAAAAGAAAAGATGTCATATTTCAAATTTAAGCTTTTCAGTACTTCTTCATAATTGCAACAAGAGGCAGGATGGCTCAACAATTTTTTTTTTGTAGTAGAGTTTAGTCAACTTTATTTGGGTTTGATCTTTGAAGGATTCGCTGTATTTAACACAAAAGACGTCAAGACTATTTGCGTCAAGACTATTTACATTTGATGTCGGCAGAGGTTTGCTCTAGCCTGCAACATTGCATAGTAAAACTTACGCACACAAATTTTGTATGTTTCGAAAATCAAATCTCAAAGTTGCGAAAATCGAGATTTTTCTTTGGATTTCTTGCAAAAATCGAAAAAAGGATACAATTTATGTAGGGTGACCAGATATTTTTTAAACTAAAAGAGTATCTGTAAATAATTGTTAGTTGCATTTTTTTTTAAATTAAAATAATGTGTACATAGTTAGCATCAGTATCTACAAGCTGATTTTTTTTTATTCCTGATGAAAGAGCAGAGTAACAAGCTGAATTTTTTTCTGAAAAATTTAGCAAATTTGAGAATTTTTTTTTTTCGAGTTTACATTTCGCCACCCTGTATAGTTGTTTCACAATGTTTTTGAGTGATAAGTAGGTAGTTTCAAATATGTAGACCACTGTTATGTATAATTATGCCAGATTTCATGTTTTTAGGCTATACACTACCATTCCAGGAATAACATTTTTCGAACATTTTTTGCCTAGACATTATCATTAATGCATTATTCTTCATTCATTCCAAGATTCACACTGTCATTTTTACATCATCCTAGCAAGAATGCCATTTCAAAAATGATGGTGTGTACGTGTAGCCTACTGAATAAATATGTATTGGGTGATGAGAATAAAAATGAGAATATTCGTAAATATTTTTGATTAATATATGTACATATGTCAATTTAAATATTTTGTACATGTGTATATTCTTATTTTTATTTACATACATCACCTATTGTTTTTTTGGACAAAGGGCAGCCGGCAAAGAGAAAAAGGGAGATCGTTTTTTGCAACTTAATACATTTTCAGACAAAACGAGTAAAAGAGTATATTTAACAATAATTTAGGAAAAGAGAGAATTAGTAAATCTATGTAAAGGAAAGAGTATTTTGTCCTAAAAAAGAGTACGTCTGGTCAGCCTAATTTATATCGGTTGCAAATATCGAGGTTTGCAGAAATCGAGGTTGCAAAAATCGAGAGTGCACTGTATTTATCAAGGCTAATGAAGTTTCACTTCCATCGCCTAGCTTTCTAGGCTGACAATTTTTTTGTACATAAAATGTTAAAACTGTTAAAAAGGTGCATTTAAAATCATTTCTCCATAGTTCTCCTGTCATCTCTGACTTGTCTTCAATCTACTGTGACGGTTGTTAAAATAAGTAGAATGCGTGCACATAAGCTCACTGAAACTAGGTCAACTAATGGAACAGGTCACTGCCAATTAAGCGTTGGTACTTTATTAGCAACAGGTGCATCTACACTTTCATTCAAAGAATTATAAATGATCGTGGCAAAAAAGTAAACACACTTGTAAATTGTTTCGAAAACATAAAAGAAAAATTATAATTTATAACCATTGACGCTCGCATTGCTGTACATCATACGCTTCTCCAACGGTACTACAATATTTCCATTGAGACATTCAATATGAAAACAAAAAACATAATTTAGGTCCCTAAAAACCGGATTTCTTTTAATGAGCATGTACGCGTGCATAAGTATTTCCAAAACGTGTATCGCTCTCATGCGAAAAAAAAACCAAAATAAAATAAAAAAATAAAACCCGAATGCAGGTCTTGAATAAAAGAAAACATATCTAGATACTCGTACACACATACTAAAGTGTCTTAGTACGCTAAAGTGGACGCCACGCAAGTACAACAGACGCTGCTTGGAATCGAACCAATCTGTAAGATGCCAAAGTCGACGGCCACTGTTCCATTCGCTTGTGATTTTTAGTGTCATTCCTGAGACCTTTTATTTATTTTTATATTTCTATGGTCCATAAACAAATAAACTTATAAAAGGAAAAGCAAACCATCACCAACTGCCATCTTCAGGTGACTGCGTGCATCGTCATCATCATCATCATCGTCTGGCAATCAAACGGAAGCTCAATTAGACGACCGGGCAAACGAAGTGATCTGCGCTGATGAGAAACGGCTGCCTGCACATAATTCATCTTATAAATTCAATAAACGACAACACAAAGATATGGAATGGATCAATGGATTGTTTTATGCATGCGTACACATATGTAGATACATATTTATGTACACTCGAATGGTAGCGGATGTAAGTTTAAATTGTTTTCCCCAAATTGTTATTTTATATCTTTTCTCTGAGCTCGGCAAGGGGCTATATCATTAGCATTTTTTTTTTTTTTTTTTTTGTTTAGCGGGTGTCATGTCATGAGGAAAGAAAAGTTTTGGCCTACACATCAAAGTGGAAATGGATTTCAGATGCAATTGCAATAAATTTCATGCATTAAGATGGTCATGGATTCGTAACGTTAATGGGGCGGGGAATATCTCAACTCAACTGATCTCTGATGGCTGATCAATCAGTGCTTTGTTAACTGATTGATATCAAAAGCCTGCTGGCTCTGACTGATAGTTGTTTGAGTTGAATTAATAAATGAAGTACGAGTTTCAAACTGCTGTTGCTGATGAAGAGAAGGCAAACAAGTGAACGGGATTTGGTGTTTGCATTTTGCTGTGTAAATACGCATGCTACACGAAAGTTAATGGGTTGGTGAATTATAAACATCGCAGTCAGTATAGAAAAATCTCATTTAATCATATGTACGTAGATGCCGACTCTGACACTCTGAATGAAAGCGGGGGGCACATCAACACCCTGCTGATATATTATTTAGTAGTACATTGGATATCGATCACCACTTCACCTGCTGTTCAACGATTTGAAATATTTAGCTTGCCTTGGACAGGAGAGGTATCCGCATCCCCGATAAATAGCTATTATGAATTCTTCTTATAGTGGGTCAGGTTGTCGCATTTTACACAAATGAAGGCTGTCAAATGAATCCGAAATTTAAAGAAGGAATTTGATGGACTCTTAGCAGCCAAATCAAAATTTATGGATCTTCATCAAAGGACATCAAGCGTGGAGAGGAAGGAAACCATACACGATTGCGTTTAGGCGTGGTTGAGCAGGATACAGTATGTTTTTAGTGTAACACTAAAATTAGGTTGGGTTAGGTATGCGGACTGACGAGAATGGTCACATCCTCATCACACTTAGGTTGATGTAAACCCATTGTGGTGTCAACCACCACGCCACGCTGAAAACATTCTCGTTAGATTACCGAAATCAAGCAGCGTCGGGCGCGGTTACTACTTAGAAGGGTGACCACTTTGAAACACCGTGTGTTGTTGACATAAGAGTAGGAGTAGGGGAGTACCGATAAATGAATCGACTCCATGTGGTAACACAATGGACCTTAAGTGTCTAAGTGAATCCAACCAAAGTTATGGGGATAACCACCGTAACTTAACCTAACCCATTATATATTCGCACCCGTGATATCAGTGTTTTGGTTCCAACCATCCGGACATCCTAGCAAACTTGAGCAGATCCGATGGTGATCGATCCGATAGCTCGTCGACACGTTCCAAGAAAACTTTGCCCATGGTTCTATTTCTGAGTTGGCAGAGGTTTTGGCGGTGACAGAGGAAATGGGTCGTGTCCTCATGAGCCTCTTTATCACCGCATCCCCTGCATACATATGTCACCATCGTTAAGGCGTAATTTTTTCGTATGTTGTTGTGACCAGTTTAGGTTAGGTTGAGAGGGATTGAGTGGCTGAGCCATTCCAAAACACTTGGCACCAGAGTGGGCCCATCGCGATCCGCTAAGAATCCATCCAAGTATGGCACCTAATGCGCCACAATTTCCTCAACGCTTATTATTACCCTGTAGAATTTTAGTATGAGTCTATGGTTGATTAAAAATGTTTCTGCGACTGTGTACTATGCCCTAACATTCACACGGAATATGTGCGATATCGTCGGCTATACCTAGATCACTAAAGTATCTGCAAATATCCGTGCCTATGGGTCCGAGCCTCTTGGTTTGTGTAACCAAAAGGCAATATTCTTATAGCTATACTCATTTGTGCCCTGCTAAGTCTAGGGATTTTACTGATCCTTTTACGGTCCAGCGCTGGCCAAAGTACCTTGGAAACTTAGTGTCCTACAATATTAGACCATCTATGGTCAGCCCTTCTCGTAATCGTATCATCTACCTTTGATTTAATGCAGCAAAGTGATGGAGCTGTTTCTCATCGGCAAACTCGTTGCCTTCTATCCCGGAGTGACCAGGCATAGTCTTACCCAGTTCTGCGTGGATAATGCCCTGAGCATTGTGCTGCAGCTCCTGAGTAGTGCCGACTTGATAGGGCACGATTCTAGCACCTTAAGCGCAGCCTGGCTGTCGATGTAAGTATCAATATCCTTACCGGATATTCGTTTTATGTTCAGAAGCTCTACAGCTCTAAGTACGACTAGAACTTCTTCCTGGAAAACGCTGCATGTATCCGGAAGTCGTAGGGACACCTTTAGATCTGGTTCCACACAGTAGATACCAGACCATGTGCCGCTTGCAGTTTTTGATCAGTCGTCGGTGAAGACTGCAGTGTCTATATGCCGAGTTACTGTGTTGTTTGATCACTCTTCTTCACGCACAGGGTACAAGGTTCTGTACGGTGTGTTAAATTCAAGTTTGTAGGAGTTTCCTGGTTTCACTTTATCGTATTCCTGCCACAGTTTTCTTGATATTACAAAGGTGATAAGTGATTTCCACCTGTTGTTAGCTTCAGTTATTGATTTTTATTAAATTTTGGCCTCGAGGTTACAGCGTGGAGGTTTAACCGTACCATTTGCTTGCTCTCTGTCTAGGGCTGAGCCTTTTCTGGCCAATTCATCCGCAGCTTCATTACCCACCCCGGACTATAGCGCCACCTATGTAAGTACATAAGTATGTACATAAGTATGTACATGTGATTATATGTTAGTTAATTCTGTAAATTATGTTTTTTCGCCTTTGTTTCATGTGTTAAAAGAAACCTTAACCCATTTTCATCATTATTATTGACAGTTCTGATGACAGATGCCTATAATCGACAGCCTTTTTTCACTCCTACCTTAAACAAACTCGCTTTATGCTTCTTCGAAATCTTCCTACATCCCTTGCTCTTAGCAACAAACACGTACAAGGTACATACTCGTAGCTCCTTGAAATTCTGACGCAAACACACTATCTATCCTTATTATTTCTATTACCTACTACCCACATTATGTATGAATATTTCTATTTTAAGATCGAAATACACCTTCAAGGAATATACAATAATCAATATATTCCCATTTTGTTTGTCAACTTCACGGCCGTGAGTGACTTTCTTCCTTCGGCCAATTGTGCTGCCATGCAATCAAAGAATAAACACTCGACAATGTTGACATTTAAATATTGTACACTTTGCCTACTTCTAGACACACAGACACACATACGAGTACGAGTAAACCCTTTGGAACCAGACCAGAATTTAAGTACAAGGTAAACAGCGCTCCGATGTTTAACTCGATATCTAAATCGAACTGACCTTTCGTCGTCGGAGCTCGGAGGTAGTGTCGTCGCCTAGTGTCACAACAGTTCCTATGAGCCACCCGATAAAAAGTGATTAATTCACATTTAAACGATTGATGTTTGTTTTATTCCAACGGTTTCTTTTTTTGTATCTAATTTTGTTTAATTAGTCGGCAGACAATGATTAATACAATTTACAATGCGAACCTCCGCAAATGACCCATATTTTGCGTGCCATACATCATGTTTAGAGCGCAGCATGTAACAATTAATATGCTAATAAGCGAACATAGCTTTTCTCTCATTTTTCAAAAAAAACCAAAAAATGAACAGAACTTCTGGCGCTGTGCAGTGGTGCTGGTGCACTGCAATTTTGTATTGCAAATTCAAATGTGGGGATGGGGACTCCCCATCCTCATCCGCTGTGTAATGCTTCCCTGTGTTTTGTTTATTTTTAGTTGGCGCAATTCACACGTTGCGTGAAATTGTTTTAGAAATAGTTTCTACGACTGCCATGCCGTTGATGTCTGCCGACGACGCGACGGGACGGTGAAAGAAAACATGTTGATGTCTAACGTTCAATGCTAGAGAAGCTCCTTGATTAGATGAATCTCTGCTCCTCTCGTTTCTGGTGACTCTGATCGCGAGCGATACATAGTACATACACGTGTATATATGTTTGCATGCAAAGTAATCCGCATGGTTTCCTCGCTGCCAGCCATTCTAAAATTGTTTATTTGGAGTCTTTTTTTTAAATCCGAACCCGCCGCCCATGAGAGTGTGTTGTGTGAAGTTTGATCTCGATTGAAACGCAAATAGAAATGCTTTAATGTTGTTTTTTTTTCGTCTTCCTTTATGGATAAGATGAAACGATTAGCGAAGTGCTACGTGGTGTCATTAAGCAAATAAGAAGAACGGGTTCACAATTTCATTATCATTAAATAATAATCAGAAAACAAATAGGTTTAGTTTCGGTGCGCGGTAGACGAGGTCGTTTTATATCGGTAAATTCCTTCTAGGTTCATTACACTCATGTAAGATTAAATTCTTTTTGTTGGGAATATTATCGTGTTAAAGGCGATCAGTCAAAAATGCTCAAGATTGTACTATTAAAATATAATATGTAGATATAAAAATAGTTTCAGTTTTAAATTGATTGAAACTGATTCAAAATTATCCAGAAAATTTTAGGCTAGGTTTTAAAAATTGATTTCAATACAACACCACTGAAACCAACCAACAGCGATCAAAAAATCGGGAAATATCTGAATCATCAACATCGACGATAGCCGAAATTATATTATCAGAGGAAAAGTAAACGGCGTAGGTTTTTGGGGCTGCTTACCTTATCATGTGTCAAGGAAGTTAGAAGTGGTGGTTTTGGTAAAGAAAACCAAATTAGCGCTACGAGGGCTCCGTTTTGATGCCGCAACAATCATCATATATCATTTCTGTAGTATATAGGTACCATTTGCGGCTCTCACACTTAACCAATCTTAACAAATGAGGTGTCAAAAGAAAGAGAATTTCCTGGAGCAGTGACGAATTGCACTTTCACTTTATAAATTTTAACTAGTTACAAAAACAAATCAAAACAAATATTCTACCCAAAATAAACTCCCAAAGGAGTAAAAACTTCCCGCATGATTTCCATCTGTCAACTGATGGAAATGAACTCATTTTGGTTGATATATTGGCTATATGGAAATCATATGGGAAATATTTGTGTTCTGTTAAAAGTTCATTTTGGTTGATATATTTGCTATTGTTGCAAGTGGAAGTGGACAAACACATATATCAACCAAAATGAAGTTTTAACAAAGCAAACACTATGAGTGGAAATGGAAATCATATGGGAAGTTTAGATGTTGGATGGAAAGTTTGGATTTTGAGGTTGGATTTTCTCTTGCGAGAGTTCTCGCACGGGTACACTAGTTAACAATTATTTGCCTAATCTCCCTCTGTTCCCCGAAACGTAAGAAATAATTCGGAATAATAGAGATTTTCAACGAACAAAAATGTAAAAGGTTCTCTAAATATATTTTCTGAAAGCCTTGCGGATATATTTTTTGGAAAACAGGTGAAAATGGCAATGGAAATAACGTTATAATTTGCAAAATTTCTGAGTTTACTTCCTTGGTCAGTGCGCAAACGGCACAATCTAACCTTAACCTTTGAAATATGATTTCAGGCAACAGACAAGATTAATACCAAGTTAAAAGTATATTTTTTAGCCATGAATTGACATTCCTTTCTTTCTTTTCACTTTCGAGGAAAACGATATTAAGAAGACCGGCAGCGGAAGAGTATCTAAAGCTTGAAGTTTGAAGCAGCGTTTTCAGAGCATATTCTTGGCTAGCCATTTAATAGTTTACGAAATCTTTTGTAGTTAAATACATGCAAAATCAACAAACCAGGAATAATCTTTCCAGTGTCAAAGGCGTTTGAACAAATACCACTGTCGAGACTCGAGAGCTCTACTTATGTACATTTTTATCTTGCAGTTAGAATAAATACGACGGCTAAAAGGTAAACCATCATTTCTTATACAAACTTATACACGTGTCATTATTGAACATAAATAATGCTCAAGTGCTGTCAAAATCACAAATCGCCAATAGCAGCAAACAGTCAATGGTAGACGGCCTAGTGCAGAAAACAGATTAGCGTTTATTTTGCACACATAGCTGCATGCATATCTGCAAGCAAAACTTAAGTGCATATGCACATGTCACTTAGCACATCGTTTGCTGTCAATGGTTATATTGTTCATTGGATTTAAAAACGGATGTGAAACAAAATTTCAAAGGTTTCTGTTGTCACAGAAAGTCAAATCTCAATAAATGACTGATTTGCTGATTTAGTACTACCGCTGCGCGCAGACAAATAAGATATCTATTTTTTACACCAAAGACTAAGCGTAATTTTTCGTATTTTTAGCTCTGAAGCTGATGTCAAAATTTCATTGATTGCGAGAATCGAATACGTTTGACAAGCTGTCAAAAATGTACACTTAAAGTTACACTTTTACTTTCTCAGTATCAATAGGGTTGGAGTATTGCGAAAGTGTAAAAGTGTAACAAAATGACAGCTACTCTATTTTATTGTTGTATTGTAAGAAAATGCTAAACTTTCAAGAGACCAGGCATACCGAAGCTTGAATACCTTTATTACAAAACAACAATAGCGAACAGAATAGTTGACTTTACAGTTCGTTAAGTAAAGTTTGTTTGATTTTACTTTACTAAACTAAACTAACTAAAAGCGCCAACCACAATTCTGATCGAGTAAGAGTTTCTGTCACTGGTCCTTATCGAGTAACTCCTCCAAATATTTTTTTTACGAACTTCTTTAGCTGTTCGGGTCGTTCCTAGTCTTCCAAGTCGAAATCACCACCTTTAAAAGGTGCAAACCACTTCCGGCACGTTTGCACAGCTAGAGCATGGTCATCTTTTTTCACAATGTACTTACTACGCCATCTCTGGTAAAACGCTACGAATTAATTCCACCTCCAGTATGCTTGACATAAAGCAAGTACGCACTGATTTCATCTGGAAATGCAATGGCTACTCCGTGCCATACTTGTGCACGTTAATTGCACAGACGTTTCCTATAAAATACAACATAAAATATATTAATTATTTCAAATTAAAGTTAATTTCTTTGGCTATGAATTCTTTCATTTCATTTGCATAGTTGAGGCTGAAAACTGAAATACATGTGAACATACCCGCGCACCGTTCCACATTTGATATTTAAACGTACAATTATCAAGTTGTTGAGGAAATTAAAACAAAAAATATGTACATAC
Organism: Brachyopa scutellaris; assembly: GCA_949775065.1. Classification (NCBI taxonomy): domain Eukaryota; kingdom Metazoa; phylum Arthropoda; class Insecta; order Diptera; family Syrphidae; genus Brachyopa; species Brachyopa scutellaris. Next base: position 14,811,215 of record OX459113.1, read on the forward strand.
ATATGCATGTGTATATAGGTATAAAATTAAATTAAAACTGAGATAAATATCAGCATCACTTGTACCTACATACAGATGTGTATATTTTAATTGGGCTTCAGGGTGTTATGAATATGCAAAATGCCGACGATGAGACTCTTGAAAGATATAAAAACAAACAGCGCGCAGTGATTGGAAGAAATTGGATGATTTATCTTAGTTATACTATAGAATAAAGACTGCATCCGAATTGAGTACATTATTAATCATAATTGCGAATAATTGGAGATAAATGATTAACATTTGTTTATTAATTGGCAACCGCAGACAGACACCGTGCTGCGGTAGAAGGTGGTATCATTAATTTCAACTATTGCGAGCTTTCTAATTAAATTTATGAGTTTACAATTAATTTGAATTGTTCTCTAAATCAATAGAATATTAAAATATTTTGTTTTTCGATATTTACGAGCAACAACAAATTTGGAAAGCATCAAAGAACACGTTCAAAAACTTTCATTCAATTTTGACATATTTTTAAATGCCAAATGTTCCAATACGTGAACAGTCCGCAATGATACAATAAATATTTCGCGCGGCCATTTTGACGCATGAAACAAGCTCTGCGGAATATTGTGCCATCCTGTTGAAACCCACTGTTTTCTAAGTTAATCACCTCTAATTCTGTCCACAAAAATCAGTTGTCATAGCCCGATACCGCAATTGTGTTATGGCCCGATCACGTTCCACCAAATCCACACCACACAGTCGCTTTAGATGCATTTCGTGACACTTTAAGAATCGCTTGTGTATTCTTCCTTCTCCAGAGTCCAGAGTCCAGATGCAGCAATTTTGTTTACCTACGTAGCCATTGAGGTAAAAGTGTGAAAATTATTCACTTAACCCTGTACAAAACCATTTTAAATTCAACTTACGACAGCAGTGTGCAATTGCTGCGATTTTTTTGACGTTTTGGAATATAGCCAAATGCTTCTAAATGAAATGATATTTCATGGACAACCTTTTGGCTTTAGGATGCGGATTGCCGGAAATCTTTTCAACCTTTGACCGAGAATCCATGAGATCCAAAAAAGACATTTTGGAACTAAGTAGAATCAGATGACTAGAAACCAACAAATTAGCCAATAATCCGAAACTGACATTTAGATTGAAGGCGCCGATCCATAGAATGCGTCGAGACGTCGCGTCGTTGCGGCGAACGTTGACGTTGACGTTCACGTTTCCTGGAGAATGGCGTCCCATGGAATCCGTTGCATACCTACGTTGAGAGACGACAGCTGATGACATTTTCTTCAATGACAGTGGCCATTCAAATTAATTTAAATTTGGAAATGTCAACCGATTGTCAACGGCGGTGATAGTTTCTCAATTTTCTCTCAATGCTTCCACCAATGAATGTGCTTACTCTCAATTTGTGAATGCGTGAACTAAAATATTATGTAAATGTGTAAACTTCAATACGTGAATTGGTCTGTTTGGTAACTAGTAAATTTATGTAAATTTACATCCAACTGTCAAAAATCAAGAGAAGAGAGAGCCAAATGACAGTGCAAAAAAATGTCCCCTCTTGCGAAATCGTGCTACACCTACATATTTCAGGTCTGTTTGGTGTGCTTTTCGTGATCCAAATGGGACATCTGTCAAATAGTAAATAATTTCAAAAGTTGGGGGAAATCCTCTCAAAAACTTCTAATTACACAAACAAAAATGAAGATTGACATTTCACGAATTGTCAGATGGCTGTTTGATAGATGTCCCGGGACTACTACATGGATGTGGTGTAGCACGATTTCGTAGAAGGGGAAATTTTTTGACACTCTCATTTGGCTCTCTATTCTCTTGATTTTTGACAGGTTCAGTAAATTCACGTAAACACACCAAACAGACCTTTCATTGAGTGACCGAGGACATCTATCAAACAGCAATCTGACAATTTCACAAAAGTTTCCCAACCAGACCTAATACGTCAACAGAGAACGCACCAATGAAAATAAACCTACTTTCTTCGTCGAAGCTCAAAAATGCGTTGGTTATGGGCCACCTTCCATCGGAATGCGTGTATTCTATCAAGTTGTCAGTTAAAAACGGCTCATCAACGAACTAACGCATTCTATAATGTCACAATCCTGAATTTTTAGGAATAATTTTATGGTTAAATTGGCTGTCATTTATAACTCAAAATACAATCCAAAGAGCCGTCAATCAATCAAAATATAAAGCGTTAGTGCTTAGTGGTCGACTTCATGGAGAATTTCCAGTAGCGGGTTAATATTGTACAAAAATAATAAACTTACTGTAAATAGTTTTACTTTCAAACATTGCATGTCAAACATGTCAAGGAAGTTGGCAAAATTCTGAACTAAGAAAACGATGTATCAGCCGAGTCCAAACAGTACAAACTGCTTTTGACACACGCGTAGATACTATCGAAGATATAAAAACAAATCCACATTTTCTCAGAAATCTTCTAATATTAAAAAAATAATTCCCAGATTGACGTGAGGTCGGAAATGTTTATGACAGAAATGTCGTTCTCCCTTTTCTCTTGAAGAAGAAAGTATGTAATTTTAAAAATGCATCCCTAATTCAAAAGCGGACGACCTCATTAACAATCTTTGTAGTTTTTAGTTTACTATCCGAAATGACTTTTTTATGCTCTTTCTCCCAACTGATGCCTGAACGTACGCCGTTGGAAAGCCAAGCATCAAATTAGAGCAGCCACCCATAGTTGAGGAGAATAACGACTATGCTGCTTGCGGTTATATAATGTGGATTTTAATTAAACCATTTCCTTTCTAAAATTTAACAACTATCTGCAATAAAAAAAAAAAACTAAACACACACATGCTGCTGGGTAGGTAACTATTTTCAAGGTTATGCTATGTTTTAGCTTATCTTGAAATATAGCAGCGAGCCGAGGATCTCTGAAACACACCAATGGAAAAGAAACGCTGTAATATTTTCATTACGGCTGCACTTGAATTATATTCAACTTTAGGGTGCGTCTCACCCTCCTGCTGGTGACAATTGTTCACGCCTTTCATGTCCACGCTCCACGTGTGGTTATTGTCATTTCAAGGAGCAAATAGTTACCCAAACCAAAACTAAACCCAATTTCATAACAGGACCAGGAGGTCCAGGTGCAGTCGATTGATGTCACTTTCAACTTTTACCCTCCACGTTTCTCTTACTGTTTGTACAATAATGGCATTTCCAGTGCATGTGTCCACTTAAAAATCAATCGAGGCTGCCACTTTGTCTGAACATAGTTATTCAATCTGACAGCTACTTTATAGTACAGGCAATGGTTGAAATCAGGATAAATCGACTGGAAAATGCTTCCTCAATTTGTGAGGAGTCTGCGGAAGGCACAGGCGAGCTAACGCATTCGCACAATACAAAACGATCCGCATGCATTTCAGATGACAGGCAGACGGTCATTATGCTGCTGATATTACACTCCACTCGCTTACGCTATTCCGAAATGAACGACAGCCGCTCTGACTGTGTTTTTGCATGCAGATGCACATTTATTGAAATGCAAGCGCGGTTTAATGTCCGCAACGATGGATTTACCAGCAAACACACCTTCTTCTTAGGTGGAATGTGTTGGATTCGATGATGGAAGAGCTAGAGAGAGAGAGAGAGAGAAAAAGACGCGGCGTTGCATTAAAGTTGAATTAAAATTTAGCGGTCATGTGCATGGAGGCATGCGACAACCAACAATTGACGCCCATATTTCAGTTCATATTTAAAAGAAAAAAGATAAATAAATAAACGGATTTAAGCGGATTTAACTCGACACCAAGCGGTTTGATGGATGGCAGCTTAACAACGGAGTAAGCTATTTATGTGGAGTTTTTCTTTTTCTTGGGTCAAATGTCTGAACATGATCCAACAAACAGACGGAAAGGTGTTAAAAGTTACGTTCATCGTTTGCCACTTAAAATTGGGACCTCGCGAAATCTGATCTATTCAAAGACAATTCTGAGCGGTTACTTATAAAGGAGTAGAATGGCGATTTTAGCATCGTTTACCTTTTTAGTTTGTCTAAGCCGAAATGTTACAGTACAAAAACTGCTCGGTACTATGGACTATGACATTCACACAGATCAAGTAAATCCGCTCTCTGAAATCGCAAAGCTTGACATGATCTTCGCGGTAAATGACCGCTTACTTAAGTCTTTATGCTTCGGCAGGAGGTTCGATAGAGTGATCCCAAGCCGTGAAACATGGAACTATAAAAATCCTACATCAGACCTAAAAGGTAGTAAGTGGTATATGGATGGATCGAAGATGGACACCGGGATGGATGCTGGTATATTTGAACCAAACACTAGACAAAATTACAGTATATTTCAAGCTGAAATTCATGCCATTCAAGTGTGCAACAACGTCATCCTCGAATCGGAAATAAAAGGTGTCCTCATTCATATACTCACGGATACTCAAGCATAAGTAAATAATAAAAGCACCAGGCTCAAACCTGATTGACTTCAAATCAATTCTGAACTGCTTCAATACTCTCCAAGACCTCTCCCATAGAAACGAAGTCAGATTTTGGTGGGTGCCCGGACATGAGGACATGAGGGTATTGCTTACTTACTTACTTAACGGGCTCCCGACCCGTGAAGAGTCTCTGCCTGAGACACGGCAGCCTTCAACTCTCTTCGATCGCGGGCACGCTGCTTCCAGTTGTCTAGACCAAGAGCACTGGCATCCGCGGTAGCTTGGTCCTTATAACGGAGATTCGATCTTCCTTGTCGTCTCGAACCTGGGGGCTGTGATTCGAAGATCCTCTTTGCTGGAGCATTGTTGTCCATTCGCTCGATGTGGCCGAGCCAGTGTAGTCGACGTTTTTTGGCTTTTCGGACTACATCTACATCTTGGTACAGCTCATAGATTTCGCGGTTATATCTTCTCCTCCATTCGCCCTCCTCGCATACAGGACCGAAAAAGGGTATTGATGGAATCGAAAATGCTGACGAAATGAGAAGGAAAGGTTCGGCTGAGTTCTTTATCGGCCCTGAGTTGTTTTTTAACATTCAATTGTCAGATATAAACTTTAAAATCCAAAGTTGGGAAAGCAACATGTGTGTCTCTTATTGGGAAAATACCTAGGGTCTTCGTCAGGGTAAAAGAGCCATTAAGCCCTTCCACAATAAATCCATAAAAAACCTACTCTTCAATCGAACTTATATCAAGAGATTAGTGGGATTTCTAACAGGACATTGCCATCTTTGATATCACCTAAACAGAATAGGTCTCATTCAGGAAACTGAATGTCGTCTCTGCATGGAAAACGACGAAACTGCGGAACATATTCAATGTGACTGGATGGCAATTTGTGCCCTCAGGAGACAACATTTCCACAGAGAAATCCTAATCTCCACCAGTGAGATCCTCTACTTCATCAAAAGAGTTGAGCCTCTTGTAGTTCCCTAAACTGACTTTGCAGCACAATAGATCTCTTAGGTCGCGGTGCCCTGCGCAACTGGCGGGTCAGAACCTTTAAAAAAATGTACGACGGCGGTCCGATAAGTACTTAGCCTACAAAACAAAAACAAACATTTTGGAAAAGTGGCGATTTATTTCTCAACATAGTCTCCTTTTAGCTCGATACACTTGATCCAGCGATGCTCCAATTTCTTTAACCCATCCAAAAAATAGGTTTTCCCGATGTCTGCAAAGTAGGTCTCCGTGGCGGCGATGACCTCCTCTTTCGAAAATTCGCGGACAAGCTGGCTTCCACACGTGGTCAAAACGAGTCCGATTGCTGAAATTTAGCCGTCTAAGAAAATGTACTAGACGATAGTAAATCTCTCTTGCGATACTGGCGCCATCGGGCGGTGAGGCTATGTACTTATCGGACCACTCTCGTACTATGACAATATCTTAATCCATTTATCTATAGTCTGCTTTCCGTTGTCAAGACTTTTGTAAAGACTGTGAGCCAGATTTCGACTTCTTTAAATTCAATATACGTTTTCGGAATACTCTGGTAACTACCCGAAATCATAAAAATAACTCATTTATCGAAGGCCACTTTATCCATTTAAAAATCAATCATCCACTCTCCAAAGAGATCAGAACAGATTTCTAACTTTGCACCCACATACATGCATATGTTACATATGTAAATCCGCAGTCCAATGAGTGCTTAAAGGAGGGAAACAAAAAACGAATTTAAATCATCAAGCCGGTGACCTGCGCACGCGAAACTATCGTACAAATCCCTGATAGCTGATACGTGAGTTGGAGGAGGGCATTTACCACCATCACAACTACTGTCATTATTATGCAATTAAGTGGCAATTATCACCTGCTCCCTAGATACTCCATCTATTTCCACAGAAACAAGTGTTAAAAGATACACGATCAGAATCATAATCATCGAAAGACGTGTCGTCGCGCAGTCAACATCATCCCCAAGAAACGCCATCATACTCGTATTGCTGAGGTAACATTATAAATGGATTAATGGCTGGATTAGTGTGAAGAGGTCCCATACTGTGTTATCTCAATTTGTTATGCAAGGGAATATCTCAATATGAATAATGAATGACATTATCAGAACGTTCCGAGAGGTATAAATTATTAGATTGAATCAACTTTGTAATCTGGCTAAATTATTATACATAACTAAAGTTGTCTTTGAAGATAAGAGAAATAAGGTTCAGTTTAGAATAAATTAATGCAGGTCACTGTTCGTATATCAGTGTTATTTAAGTGGCAGATAAAACTGAAATATGTTACGTATTTTTTCCATCATAATCTAATGTATGCATTCAGTTGAAACGACAAAAATTGTGATATAATATATTTTTGTAATTTAATTTGGCCATAATAAGTTTATAATTGAATTTTGATTGAAATTGTTTTTGATAAGTGGACTTTAATTTTCAAGAAACATGAAAATGAGTATCTTATGTTTCCAAAACAAATTAAAAAATCGTTAACAATTTAATCGTTATTTAATTTCGCAGTAGCTTCCCATTATAATGCTTAAATTAATTTATAGACTAGCGAAAGATTCTTGGATAGCGATAAAACAGATCAACATTTGTATCGAAATAAAATCACACACACACTACTTTTACTAACAGTACAGAATGCTGTACAGCTCGATTTTGTTTGGCGCCCTTTTCGGTTTAGATGACATTTGGCAGTCAGCATTTGACAGTCGAAGAGAATAGTCGATAACAATTTTTAAGGAGCAGCTAATATCGCAACAACGTGTTTACTGAGTTTTGCAGCTCCGTGGCTCAATGGTAATTGCGTTGGACTACTATACATTGCTGCCCAACACCTAAAAGTTTTCCACAATGCCACCTCTTTCGAATGTCTGACAAGCAATCCGAGAGTATCATTTGTCAAAGAGCTTCTCAACTCGCCGCTCGGAGTCGGCAAAAAACTGTAGGTCCCTCCCATTCGTGCAAAAATATAACACGCACACACAAATAGTTGTGAGAAGTAGGCCTGTTTCACCCCGAACTGTAGCGCCATCTAAAGAAATAAGAAATAAGAAGACAAATGACCACCATTTTTGACAAAAAATCATCATGAGCGACGAAGCACATTCCGACTTGGCTAGCTTTGTTAATAAATAGAATAGACGCTATTGGGGCACCGAAAATCCTGAATTTATATACCAAAGACCACTGCACCCTCATTAAGTAACAGCATCGAGCGCCATTTTTGTCACATTGTTTTAGGATGCTAGAGGCAATGCTTAAACATTTACTGGTGACTTTTATGTGCCCGAATCGGATCAATTAGGCATACAGAACATGTTGTTCGAACAGAACGGTGCCAGATCACACACAGCTTGTGCTCCTTCGATACATATTTTGCGAGAAATTTTTCCCGGCCGAATAATGTCAAACAATGGGTGATATTAGGTGGCACCCACGATTTCCTGCTTTGACCTCTCCCGATTTTTTCCTATACGGATACGTATACTTAAAGAAAAGGGTGTACACTAACAAACCAACCACAACATTGATGCTTAAGTACATACCTACAACATTAGAAATGAAATTGTTGAAATTACACCAGAATCGAAATTGTTATGAAAAATGTGCTTAAAGGAGCCCGCCTTTGCGCCACGGCTAGAGGCGGCCACTTGAATTATTAAAATATAATTTATATTTTTTATTTGCTTTATATTGTTTTCCGACATTATTCAACCCTCAATCGCAGCGGCATAAAAAACTAACCAGATTTTGTTTAATGTTTTTCGCTGACGTTTGCGTATAATCTCATTTAGTTGACGTAAAAAAATGATGCGAAATGGTTGCGCTTATGAATATTTGACAGATGAGATTAAGCATCATCATCGCAGTCAGTGATTCGTTGCAGAATATTCATCCTTCGTATTTTTTTTTCTTTTTGGTTCATCTGAACATTACCTGCGTACGTCGAGTATAATCTGTAGAACGCTGTCCTAATGCAGTTAACCATTAGGTCTGTTTGGTGTGCAGTAATTTTACGTAAAATTACTAAATCTTTCAAAAATCAAGAGAAGAGAAGAGAGAGTTAAATGAGGTGTCAACAAATTTAATGAGAGTCTCAAAAAATTTAATGAGAGCCTAAAAAAATATCCCCTTTTGTGAAATCGTAGGTCCGTTCTGCCAAATCTCGAAGAGTGGTGGTAAAATTCTCTCAAGGACAGAAAAATCACGAAAAATAATCGAACGCATTAAGCACCAAAAAATGAAGAGTGTATGTGATTTGACAGATTTGACAGTTTTCATAATATACCCCAAAGAAATTTCTTGGACTAAAATCGTAGCATGGGGAAATGTCTAAGTCTCTCATGAGCACTCTGTTCTATGAAAAACTATGCAATTTTCGCGTACGCGTACGCGAACGGGTTTTCGTTGTTTTTCGTTTTTTTTCGTGGATTTTCGTTGTTTTGGGAGGGTACGTGAACGGACCTCGTGCTACACCTTCACCCATGGAGTCACCGAGGGACATCTATCAAACAGCCATCTGACAATTCGTGAAATGTCAATCATATTTGTTAGAAAAATAAAAGAAAATTAGTGTTTCGTGAAAGTATTTAATAGTTAAAAAAGAAGAAGAGAGGATTTTCCCCAACTTTTCAAATTATTTACTATTTGACAGATGTCCCATTTTTATCACAAAAACTACACCAAACAGACCTATTATGAACAAGTATGTCATTTAGTGTCGAATTAATGCTCAGTCAGTACATTAATCTCTAAAGCACACTCTACCTTACTTGGATAACTCGAACTCTTGGTGCAATCTTAAGAGAAAAAGGTCTAATATATCACCATTAAAAAGTCATGACCAATTTCGTCGTTTTTTGTTGTATGTTCCCAAAATTCAACTGCTGTGAAATATCGTTTTCGTCTGCAACAATCTGAGTAGTGAAATGCATGTAGGACGATCGTATTATGCCAACGATAAGTTTTTGGTAGCAAAAGCTGGCTTAAGCACTGACTTACCTACTTCACTAAAATCATGTCATAGTTACTGTTACCGCCACTTGTGGAGCAACTGATTTAAAATCCATCCCTTGCCACTTTTAGAGCAACTGATCAAGATCTATTTTATTTAAATTAATCTGTTACATTTTTATGACATTTCCATTTTAAAATGGTTTAATTTCCTCCTTTCTGCATCGTGGTAGGTTGAATTTTGAATTTAGTTATTGAGTAATCCTTCCTAGTATCTGGTTTATACCATAAGTAAATATGTACGTACATTTGTAAACGAATAATTGTTAAATGTAATACATATGAAATTACAGGAATTTTAATCGAACCAATTTATTGATATTACAAAACGGAAGCCGTTTAATTTATCAGCGTATTAAAATCCCACGACCAGGGATTAATTAACTCGCGTGCCAAATCTGCACTAACAGTTTTTATTTCAGTCTCATCTCTGCAGATATTTTCTCAATTCTTTGAGAAGATAAATATTTAAACAATTAATAAATCATAGATGTATCCATCAATTCGGCATTTTACAGCATTCAAAGTCATTGTAAAATCTGACAGAATACATCAATGCATACATTGTACTTAACCTTCAAATGTTATATACTCGTATGTTACATTTATATGTTATATGAAACAGACCAATGTTTCGAGTTCAAAATATGTTTATCTGTTTTAAAGCACTATGTGATCTGTGTCGTGGTGTGATTAATATAAGCAACAGCATCAACAGGCTCATCATTTAGTGCTGATGTTAGTAGTGATGCTACAATAACAACACTGACACAAGCCTTAAATAAACAAATAATAAACTAAAAATATACGTTATTATTATTTATGTGCGAGGGACAGCGCTACGGAGTACATTTGTTTAGTGTAATATCGTTAAGACTAAAGTCAAGGAAGTTAACATTTAAATTGATATGAATTATTAAAGTATCCTGTGGAATGTGGAGGCGGTGAATTAGGAACATCCCAGGAGGGCTTTAAATCCCATTTTTTAAAGTCGTGGCTCAAATTGTAATTACAAAAAAAACTTCATTAGCATGGAAGCATCTACCTACAATGGAGCAGTATTTAGTCTGAGTGCACCTCTGGAGTGTTTTTTTAAGTTCAGTAAACTTGTAATATTTCCAATCCGTTTCAGTAGTTTAACAGTTTTTGTATGTACCTACGTATGTCTGTTTTAAGGTCAAACTTTAAATATTTCAAGATGCAAAATAAGAATGTGTAATAGCCGTTGGCATTTTCCTGCATTTTACGAACATAATTTCCAACATTTCCTTGTTCTTGTTAATATGTACTTTGTAGATGTTCTGCTAAAATAAATGGCCAGTCCATGACCTTAGCTATTTTCAAAAACACTGATGTAAGACACCTACAAATACATATGTACATACATGTGTACCTGTCAAGACAATCATAGCCATCTCAATTTATCTAGTAGTGAATAAATCCATCAGAGGTCACATCAAACAGCTATTCACACGATTACACCTTTCTCATTAATTAATTTATCTGTATCAATAAATCTTTGAATATAAACGACTCCTAAACCACGTGTTCCATAATAATTTCCGTCAGTCACTTTGCTTTGCTGTTTGCAGAGTAAGTTTATCTCCTTGAGATTAACCAAAGTAAACACACGCGCAAATAAAGAGAAGAAACAGTAGCAATAGCAATTATCAAAATGTAAACAACACTCCAACTATATGTACATATATAAAGTATCTAAACTTCAACTTACCAAATTCTCAGTGTCGGTATCGGTGTGTTGTGTTTATGTTTACATTAAGATTCGTAATAAATCCGACACACTCTTAAATGCACATTGTAAATCACTGAATCACTAAATCAGTAAATCAAGGAAATATGAATGAAAATCTACTTTCGATTAAATTAGACTTGTATGTTTAATTAATGACCGCGTGTCTCATAGATAATTGATTTATGCATTAAAAAAATCAAATGATGAGCATTTCATTTAAAATACACTTTCGAAATATACACATAAAGACAAAAACAAATTGAACCACTATCAATCACCGCGATAAACAATTAAACCGTTAAGTAGTGAAAGGATTGCCATAGATACTTCTAAACCGACACACAGTGTATTTATGATTAACACATTTATTTTTATTTATTTTCACTCAAAATTCGCACGAGAAACACGAATCAAACAGCAATAAAAATCAAAACATTGCCGCCTTCTTAACAACCGCACGCGGAATTATTAAAAAAAAAAAAAAAACAAACCGGTGTTCCCAATAAAGTAACAAAGTTGATTAACTTTTTATCCGTTTATCAAACGTCAGCGTGAACTCAAAAACAGAAATCAGCACCAACTGACGATCTTTCGAATTCGAATTAAGGTGCCCGCGAATCAAATTCCGCTGCCGACTGCCGATGTCGATTGACTGCCGCAACTCGCAACTCGCACAAAAGCCAAACACGGCAACCACCACCGCCACCAACACCACCAACCAACAACAGCCTCAAAGAATAGGTGAAGTGAATCTCGTTTCTGGAATTGAAACACAAAAACCCAGTGGTAAGGTGGGTAACCTGCTCCAATTGTAAAGTGGGAGATGTTGGTTGTTGTGATGGTTTCGCAAAGCCCCCCAAATATCAGTCTTCTGCGAGAAGACTCTATTTAACTGTTTGATTGTAAGAAGTAATTGCCACTTTTAGAAAATTCATCCAATGGACAAAAATGAACGATTTGAACACCCTACCGGAGGAGTCTTCAGAATAGGCACTTCGTATCCCCAAATGTCGCCAACTGACGAGGACGACTACAAACTAACTAATGGCAGATGGAAACTCTTGCCGAAGGTTCCTCCTAAAGTTGGAGTGATTCAATTGAAAGCACAGGCCACCGCCACAGCCACAGGGACAGAAAAGTACATTCCTCTTCTTCGGTGGTAATTCTGAAGTAAATTCACTCAATCTCAAAAAAGCCAGAAACACTCGGAATCGGAGCGGAGTGGAAAATGAGTTCAATAATTTGAGTGAAAGAATAGGGTTGCCAATGATTGGTTTTTATTTAACAAGAAATGTTGACCAACTGAGAAGGAAAGCTAACACAATTTAGATACAAATAAAGGATATTTTGAATGAATAATACTTTTGAGAATTATAGGGATGCAGTAACATACTATAAAGACTGGCGATAATTTAAACAGTGGATAGGGTTCCTTCTTTCTTTCTTTAGTTGGCGCTAAAGTTCAGGGCGAACCAGAGTCTACTTCTCGCAACCATATCTGTGTGCGTGTTATATTTTTGCATGAATGCAAGAGACCTACAGTTTTTTACCGACTCCGAATGGCGAGTTGAGAAATTTCTTGACTTTGATTGCGTTGGCACCGTGAAAAAGCTTTTGTGGTGTTTGCTGGGATTGAACCCGGGCAGCATTGCCTTCCTATGAGAACCTTTTAATTTAAGACAATACTAAAATATTTTCTATCACACGAATTTTTTTATTTAATTTTTTTCTTATAGCCGATCCAAAAAATTCACACTAAATAAATGAACTTTGTCATGAACATTGTAATTTTCAACGAACTTATCTTATAGCTGTAGATAGTTAGGTAGTTTATCAAGAACTTTAAAAAGTATCAATGTCCAATGAATGTGCGAAAAAAAAAACAACAACAAAACAATCGTCCGGAGTTGATAAACGATGACGACGATTTTCGTTATCTAACTTATTTGTTTAGTCTCCAAGTCTATAAATAAAAATACAATGTCACGAAGTTTAAAATAGTCTGCATTCAAGAATCACCAGTTACACACTATGTCACTTTAAGGGTTTTCAGAGTGGGCAAAATAACACGTGTAGGGATGCAAATTTTATCCTCTAAAATCGTTGAGCTTTTTTGATAAGACAAGAACTGCTTTCACATTCATAACGCGTCGTGATAAGCACTAGCTTTGCTTCAACTCTATTTAGTTTAGATAATAACTTAAGTTTGAAATTAGCCTCAGATTCCGATTTAGTACGTATACAGATATAGGGATGAATGGTATTGCGGTGCAACTCTTTACTTGTTGACAGATAGAGAACGAAGGCTTGAGAACGTATAAATAAATCAATAGAAGATTTGCTGCGTTTTATCGGCAAATATTTAGATTAGTATTATAGATTGTGGGGCAAGCATTAGGTTATAGACAATACATACTTGTAATTCTTAAAGGCAATGAACTCAATTGTTTTTCTCGAGGCGGTGGAATAAGCTTTGCTGCATTAATCAAAGGTAAATGATACGATTACGAGAAGGACTGACCATAGATGGTCTAACATTGTAGGACAGGCACCAAGGCACTTTGGCCGGCTGTGGACCCTAAAGGACCAGTGAAATCCTTAGACTTAGCATGGCACAAATGACTATAGCTATAGGAATATTATCCGGGCATTGTCTTCTGGGCGAGGCTCGGACTCGTAGGCACGGATATTTGCAGATACTGTAATGATCTAGGTATAGCAGAGGATATCGTACATATTATGTGTGAATGGCCATAGCACACAGTCGCAGGAACATTTTGGGCTCTAATTCGCCGAAACCATAGACTTGTTTTAACATTTTGCAGGGTAATCAAATGCTTTGAGGACATTGTGAGGGTTTATGTGGCATCCTTGGATGGATTCTTAGGGGATCGCGATGGGCCAACTCTGGTGCCTAGTGTTTTGGGATGGCTAATGGCTTAGCCTCTCAACCTCTCTTAACCTAACCTAACCTAATCTAAACTTTCAATTTACTGCATATCTTCCTAAACAAAAGTAACTTATAGTCTTCCGTGTTTATTTCGAAATATTTATGACTTAACAGAGGAAGTTGTTTACCGGAGGTACGAATGGAAAGCATGAATACGTCTACTGTTTAACATGCTAATACAACTCAACTGAATTGAATTGTTGGCAAGGCGCCCTTTCACCAGTAAAAGAATTGTGTATTTTGACTTCGAATCCCCAACCCCATACGACTTAACCACCCAAAACGAATGCTTTCTTTTCACGGTGCCACCTCTTCCAAATGTCTGACAAGCATAGAAGACTCATACATACATATGTTATGTCTTGAGGAGTTCCGCAAGTGCAACCTACAGTGCATGCACATTCAAATGGCTAAGCTCGGCTCTTTCTTATTCGACGCAGAATATTTATTTATTTGTTTTCTTAAAAACAATTCTTAATGCACGTTGAAAAGTATTGTAAATTAAGATCCAGAATGCAGCACACAAGGCAACTCGTTTTATCCCAATTTAAACATACAAATGAATTTCACGGATACACTCAACGCCTTTCACACTCATTCTCTCGCAGATGCACCCGTGGTCCGTGGAACATGGGATATTTGGAATTTGGAAGAAATGAAATTTGAAATTTTGTCTACAGATTGTAACCGACAAAATGAGTGAATAAACTGGTAACAGATCTCACTCAGAGTTAAAAACACATGCAGGCAGGTGCAAAAAATAAAAGTATCTCTCGAGTTGAAATCTTCGCATCTTGTATCTTTTTCATCTTCATGAATGAATTCGGTATATCGTTTTGTATTTCGTTTGAGTTGAAACAAATATGGATTGGGTGAGGAGAAAACCTGTTTCGTTGGTTTTGGCGGTCAAATAGAAAAGTGGAATTCTCAAATTATGTAATTTTGTTCATGGAAAAACAACCAGTGTTAAATAGAATCAAGTCAGATAGAATGGCACTGCAACACAAATTAATTACGATAGTGGATATAAATTGGTTTTGTATTGTGTTTCATTTGACGATTGATTGCATTTATGCACACATGTGTGTAGCATCGTTGGTATGCAAGAATGTTTGCAGTACAGTTAGCGCAATTCATTTAAAATAAGCTACATACATATGTACATATAAACATCATGTGTATTCAAATTGTGGTTAATTAATTGCAATTGGAAATTTAATATCTACGAGTAAGGTCTGCACCTAGTTGTACATAAATTGACGTTTACCACAGAGCCAACGTTATTTTAGCCGAAAAGAAAAATAGATTTAGTTCTGAAATAAGGAATTTGATCGCGAAAATGTCACAAAACTTGAAGCGGATGCTTTTAGTCGTCGAATGCGTCGCAGATTCTCTATTGTGCAGAGCGATTGATTTATTTATGATAAAGAAAATGAATCAGAAGTTGAATGCATCGCAAGACATGATCTGTGCATTCCGATGTACCTTGACGAGAACAATGAATGATGGCCAGAAACTAGGTATGACTAGGAGTTCAGAGGGGCATTTTTTAAGACGTGATCTGAAGCCAAGGCAAAGGCAATATCACTGCATTTTATTGAGTTTTACTCTGCTCATTGCTGAGTTATCGCAAATATTTCAAACGGAGATTATGGCGATTTCAGAAGCACTGTCTTGAATCAAGAGGAATGTAATACTAGCGATATTAGCATTTTCTCGAAACGTCAGGCGGCTTTGAACTCCCTGAAGTCAGTCTCATCTACTTCTAAGACGACCTCCAACTGTCCTTCATCTCTTATAGAGATGGCCAAGTAGTCTAACAGACAGATGTATGTATAATGGGTGCCAGGGTACAGAGACATTTCAGGAAATTGTAAAGCAGACGAACTCGCTACGCTAGGACCAACCATACCTATTCTACCAGATAAGACAAATATAGGTTTGCTACTTACAAGCTATCACTCAGACTTGACACCAGTCAATAGAACTAATGTTAGATGGGAAGGCGGACCTACATGACTTGGCACAAGACAGACTTGGCATAGACTGGATCCAAACCGCTCTAACCACCTTTTGTCCCTAAAAAGACTACATATTAGTATGATTATTGCAGTATCATCACAGGACACTGCCTTATAGGCGAACATGCGATCCGGCTGGGCATCCTTTCAAATGACTTCTACAGCAGCTGCAGAGACGAAGAAGATAATCTCCTCTGTTCATGGCCAGCTCTTTCCCGTAGCAGAAAACTGAAGTAAGGTGAATACTTCTTCAACAAACTCAGTGACCTAGCACAAAAAAAGTTAGAAGTCTACTTCACTTTATTCAAAGCTCTAAATGGATCTCATGAGTGCCGGGGAAAAACATCTCCGATATCCTTGGTATCATAATGAACCTCTATAGGCATAAGTGTGCTGGTAATCATTACTGGCAGCCACCGTAACCTAACCTAACCTATCGCAAAGATATGAATATCTGTTACTACAACACTTCCATACGATCCGGCCGACCACAGTAGCACTGAAATAAGTCTTTAACCTTTCCTTCGGTAGGCTAAGTACAGGAACAGGTACGTGTTATTCTGTAAATGAGACATGGTGAGCTGAAACTGCTATTGCAGTCACTAGGAACACCTTTGCCAATGTCTAAGGAAATTCGAATACATATGTATTTCAAGTAGAACTGGGTGATCTCACAGCTACCTCTTTCTTGCAAACGCACTTTTGTGTCGTTCTGACTAAGTCGTCGGTGTTGAGTGTCCATTCAGAAACTGGGTAACGCTTTCGATGACCGTGTGTCAAAATAACGGATCAAAAGGATAAGTACATTACATTCATATTTTTTTAAAATTTAAAATTCCATCAAAAGAACCTCCTCGCTTAAAATGTGTTAAACTATGAGATACGCATCAGCATCGCTATCGAGAAGCGATGACGTTGACATTTATAAATCTTCATCTAGTTTTCAAAATGTTGACAGATGAAAATAACATTTTGGAACTCGAACCATAACCCCTGAGCTTGAGTATAAATAAGTACGGCGAAATGAAAAAAAAAACCTAAATCCAAAGGATGCTTTTTTTCAAGGTTCCGACCCGACAGTTGCGCAGGGCACCGCGACCTAAAAGATCTATTGTATTGAACTAGAAGAGGCTCAACTCTTTTGATGAAGTTGAGGATCTCACTGGTGGAGACTTTACCAATTTCCATGGGAGTAAGGATTTCTCTGTGGAAATGTTGTCTCCTAAGGGCGCAGTTTCGTCGTTTTCCATGCAGAGACGACATTCAGTTTCCTGAATTAGACCTACTCTGTTTAGGTGATATCGAAGATGGCAATGCCCTGTTAGAAATCCCACTAATCTCTTGATATAATTTCCACTGAGGAGTAGGTTTTTTATGAATTCAATTTGGAAAAGCCTGGGTGCTAGTTGTTTTCCCAACTTTGGATTTTTAAGTCTATAGCTGAATTTGGAGTGTTACAAAACAACTCAGGCCCGATGAAAGATTCAGCTGAACCCCAAAGAATGCCTTCAGTTTGTAGACCTCTGCGTGTAAACCATCGTATGTCGCAAATGCGATCAATGCGTCTGTTGCCTGTTTTAATTCACTTCCCTTGAATTCGAATTATAAGGCGCGAAGTAGTAAAATATGGATCACCATTTTCAGTTTCACTTTCATAAATCGTTGAAGCCCCAAAATGTGGTTCAACTTCCATATCGTTGCCTTTATCACGGTATCACGATCCACTTGAAACTTCGATTTCCCGCAATTTACAGTTTTCCAGAAATGCATTAAATGACACTACAGCCCCAATGAAAAGATCAAATTTCAATTTTCCGATCTTGCTCCACATTCGAAACCACATACAACAAATCAAAAATAAATAATCAATATATAGTGAAAAATCGCGTAAAATTTACATTCATAAATAAAAGCGTCTCAAAAAAGTAGCCTCCCATGTACAGAAGCCAATCCGCGCATATCAATGCCCTACAAAATGCATCCGTCTGGCAGTCAATCAACTAACTACGATCAGCAATCTTAATTATTCCTCACCTACGCCAGTGATACCAGAACAGGGTGAAACCAATTCACAAAATGCATTTCGCAGCTGGTCTCCCGAAAAAAAATGCGCTGATTGTCGTAGACAGGACTTAAACGGTTTTGCCTGAACTGCATGTTGATCGGGACGCAGGCGCTAGCCCTCGTCTTGAATTATTAATTTCAATAATAAATTTCATTAACAATCATAGCGTGTATTTGGAATATGATCTCTATTCGGTTCTAGCTATGGTTATGAGTTTTGTGGCCTGTGGCCTGTGGCCTGTGGCAGACGCAGAATGCAACATCTGAGAAAGTAGTCGTAGGTATTCATCATCACACCTGATTGCGATTTATTTCGGTTCGGACAGATCGTTTGTTTAGCTCCCATTCATTTGAACATATGTATGTACATGCATCTGTGTTTCTATGTGGGTTGTCGATTATTTATGGACATAATGGGACTGTTGAACTGCTGCCGCTTGCCACCGCATGTGGTTGTGAATAAGCACACGATCACATAAGTGATGTCTTATGGGCAGAGACAGACCCGTCGGTGTGGGAAAAGGAATTTTTATTGTTAATTCGAGGGAGGCACAGGCGATACGCGTTTATGAGGTCTTGGAATTGAACAATCAGGATCTCGGAAATTTAATGCATTAAGCTGTAATGCGTGAGGTGGTAATAAAGTACAAAACAAACCATTTGTTTGGAATTGTATGGGGGTAGGATTGTGCCTTAAAGTGTTCGCTACATCTTGTTTAGTTAGTTGCTAATTCAATCGGTAGTTTTATTTAAGGTACGAGTATAAAATACACGCCTAGGCATTGAAAGACCCCTTCAGGCCTGCTCTATACTGGTAAGACTAATCGAACTATCTATGAATTTTACACTTCGATACATCTTAATGTATTAAAACGTTGGTGCGTATTTATGTACATATGTCCGACTATCACGGCTGAACCACTGAAGTTATCCACCTTATATTCACATCATAAATTCGTGTGGTGCTCCTGATGGTTTTTGTTTATGCTAGAACACCCTAGATGGCGTTGGGATCGCTTTTTGAAAATAATTTTGTATGGGCCGAATTGGCTCAAATTCGCACTATATAATACATACATAGGTATATAAATAAAAGCAAAGTCTTTGGCAAAATTTCGACGCGATAGGTGGCGCTGGGGTGCAGATATTTACGAAAATGTAGTTTTCGCCGTATATAATTTTCATGCATATAAACAATATTAAATTTAAACGTAATAATATAGTTTGGTGTAGTCACAAAAACTTCCCACAGGTGGCGTTGGGCGAAGCCGGGCGAAGCATCTAATAGATAGATAGAAGTGAACTGGTAGTGTTCCGAATTTACCTAGTAAACGTATACATCGTTAGGTTAGGATTTACTTAGACCAAAATAGGACCATTGTGTTGCCTACGTGGAACTCCTAGAACCACTTTGAAAGTTGGATTAATTTCCATATTTTATTGATATCCGCTGAGGAAATATGTTGTAGGTCTGTAAAAAAATATTCTCCCAGAATTGTTACCAAGAAGGAGAGTGCTGGGTAGCTGCACAGGGGGTGATAGAGGGATTCTCCCTCTTCCTCATCCATGCAGCTACGAAGACGTCTTTGGAAAGGATTACCAATCTGCTGGCGAGTCTACCTATAGCACAATGACCTGATAATACCCCAACTAGGGTGCTGATATGTACTATGCTTATTTTTAGCAGACTGTAAGTTTTGCACCGATTTAGCTGAGACCAAGTCTGTATAGCAATGACTGCTCGCATCAATGGTACGCCATCTTCCATTAGGCTGTTGCAGTGCTTGTGTAAAGATGTTGTTCCTTATCGTTTCTATTGGTATATGGGATTCACTTTTTGTGGTAGAATTCCTCAGTTTTATACCTTTTCTGGCTTGCTTCACAGTTGTCACCATGACCAGAAACGCAACACATGCATGGATGCTTGATATCTCGTTTAAAAATGCGCGATAGTGCTAGTGACTAACAAATTCTTATCTTATAATTGGTGATTCGAGTGCTTTAACAGCTGCCTGGCTATCGGTGTATAAATGACAATGTCGTGATTTTACATCGACTTCATCAATAACCACTCAGCAGCTTCACGAATAGTCAGCACTTCCACATGAAATACGCTACAGAAGAAGTCTAAAAGACAAGTTCAAGTTGAGCTGGCCTGAGAAGATACCCGCTCCTAAACCATCACCGGTCTAAGATCCATCCGTGTAGATCTCATCCCATTCCTGTCGGCTGGTAATATTAGTCTTTTATTTCATATTAAAATCTAGGAGCGGATTCATATAGTGCCCTAAGTTACAAAACAACAGAAGCATTTTTAACATTGTTTCAAGAGCCGTGGTGGTGGTGGTTCGCATAGCTCCAGTAACGCAGATACAAGCCATCCTTTGGATTGTGTAGAGTACTCTACTCTTATCCAGACTATGGTCACGGGAATTATACATCAACTGAACTCTGTTTGTCCCGGGTAATGCTTTGGATTACGGAATTGCTGCTTTAGTGGCTACTAGGTATCGTATAAGCCTGCCAGGCTCCTTAACATGTTTGTCTTAAGCCTGCTGTATATCTTCATTTGAAAGGAATGACTGTCAATGAGGGGACCACTTGAATTACCACTTGTCACCCAATGCTCTTGAAACGATAGGTTGATTATTCTTTACCTTCAACACGATACGATATTTTCAGCCCTGCGACTAAGAGTAAATCTATTGTGCTGACTTTTTCGATTCCCCAGAGATGCATTGAGGCACATGATAGATCTCATTATCGTCCTGCATTCTAAGCTAAGGAGTGCTCTTTGGAAATTGAGTACTACTCGTACACGTATACTTCTTATTGCCACTGCATGACATTCGCAGAGTATGTGTTTACGATTCTTATCTCCTGCCTTTCACCTTCAGGTATCTTCGTTTATTTTTTCGGGAGTCATTTGGATGAAAAGGGCCCCTTATGTTATTTCTTAACTTAGTGCCGGTTGTTTTGCTAAGGGTTGGGTTGATAGAATTCAATTGATGTTGGAATGGATATAAATAGTATTTACAATGGTTATCATCTTTCCATTTCCAGCTTGCTGAGTATGTTCGACTCAATGGTACGTGATTTGAAGTATCTTACATATTAATATTCTAGGATCTTTAGATGTCCTGTGAACTAAGCAACTTATCGGATTACTTCTACAAATATGACACCGCAGTTATGTCAGTTATTCTACGATCTTAAACCGTATGTTTTTTTTTTAGATGCATTACCTATCATAACATTTAGCCAGTGTAAACTGACCCTAATAGCGGATTGACTGTAGATGCATTGTAGGGAGGTTTATGTGCTCCTAAGATCTTTATTCAACTTCCTTCTTGCTGCACTACTTTAACATCAAAGCATCTCAATCATGAGGCTACACCACCGCGTATTGTTAATTTAATTCGTACACGCAACTCTCAATACATTACCGCTAGAACGCCAGTGCTGCGCCCGATGTTGATGTTGATGAATGAACCATGTGATTCTGGAGAAAGCCAAGGGAAAACAATAAATAATTCAAAGTCATCACCGACCGGGAACCCGCCAACCACTATGGACTCATAAAAACAAAACTGGAATCCCAGCAGATAAATCATCAGTGACCAAGGAATGATCACACACAACAGCGGGAATCGACTATAGAATGTCAAATGTCCATGTTGAGCGTTTTCCAATTATATAATAGAAAATCATGTGGAACTACCTTCGAACACCATCATTAGCTATCGAAAGCTGATAATGAATCTATATGGCTACCTCTTTCATCGACGACGATGACGATGAGGACGACGTTGAACCATGGAAGATGGTTAATTCTAAGTTTGCACTCGTGCACCGACAAGACACAATCACGCACGGCATACGGCCATTGGTTTCACGTCTTCAACTGACCAACCAACAACGTTCATTTGACATACTCGTACATGGTGGGAATTTATGGAAGCTCTGGCAGCAAACAGAAAGTCATTAAAACCACAAGAATGGCCATTATATTCTCAAATGCATTTCGCGCGCGCGCGCGCGCAAAGGAAAGCGTCTGCAGACTGCAGCATCCGCGGTCAGGGCAAAGATCCAACCAGCCAGGCGGTTTCTTGTTGGTTTTTCTCTTCCTGTTTAATAATTTGTCGTGGACTGTGTTGCAAATCGGGTGCTGCTTGTTGCGTGATTTTTTTCTTCTTCCTCCTCCTCCTCCTCTTTTTCCATCGCGCAATGCGCGTGAGTCGAATCGTTAATTGGATGATGGGCCGAAGCTATGCAATTGTCGTCCTATCGATTGAGGAAACGAAGATGTACTCTTAAATGGATATTGGAATGGATGGAGTTACTCGTAACTGGTTGGTATATTCTTTTTCTTATTTGTGGGAATCATAAGATTAATTAATAAATTCAATTTTAGTATTGTGAACGTTCGCGGGACAATATTGGCGTCTAATTGTCGTGATAAAGGGAGAAGCGTCTTGAAATGTCAAGTATGGTGGTCATCTATGTTATTTTTAATTAGATGCTAATATGCATGCATGTAGTTTGTTAATCATCCGGATGAGTAACCAGACGAGAGATTCCAAGCCAGATGATGGTAGTTGACAGAGTTCCTAGACAATTGAGTGACTGCTTTAATTAAAAAGGCTATGAGACGACAAGACAAGTATTGTTCTCTTGGATTTGCTTATAATTTTGGAGGAGAAATTCCTTTTGTAATTCCAGCCCAAGTAGACTGAAGATTTTTTTTTTTTTTTTTTCCCCCGAGGGTAGGTGAAAATCTTCCATAGACACTATGAGAATAGCAAGCGCGTGCTCATAGTAGTGTCAGATTCTTACTGACCAAAAACACCTCCCTTCGATATAAATTTGTTAGATACTGCAACTAAGTTATACTACTTATCAAGCAATTTTTTCATCACGAAATATAAACGTTTGGCAGGTTACTTTCCAATGAAAGATCCTGCATATTCCGCAATTTAGATGCGGTTAATCCTTATCTCGCCAAGTCGAAAGGTTTTATCCTTTGTAGTCGGCGCAATAAATTGCTCTCATCCAAAATAAGTAGGACTGTATTATTAACATGTCCGATTAGTCGGTTTCTATGTTTTCGCGCGAAGCTTCTAGTTTCAGCTTCGATTGTCGGAATTCCGAGATCCCTGTGGATATCGTCGTTTCTTGCATACCACGGTGCTTGGACAATTTCTCTAAGCACTTTATTTTGAAAGGTCTGTAAAATATTGGCATTTGTTTTCTTGGTACAACCCCAAAGTTGTATACCGTAGGACCACACCGGCTTTAGCACTTGCTTGTATAAAAGCAGTTTGTTCTCGGTACTGAGGTGGGAATGTTTCCCGATCAGCCAGTACATTTCTCTATATTTGATTTCTAATTCTTTACGTTTCATTTTCACGTGCGAATTCCACTTCAGCTTTGCGTCAAGTGTCAGTCCCAGGTATTTGGCTTCATTTGCAATAGGAATTCGGGCCAAATTTATAAAAATTGGCAAGTCATTAATTTTTCTATAAGTGAAATTCACGTGAACAGATTTAGTTCCGTTAAGGGCGATCCGCCAGTCCCTCGTCCATTCATTTACTTTATTCAATGCGTTTTGCAGTTTGGCAGTCGTTTCCTCGATTGTTTTACCTACTGCTAGGATAGCGGTGTCGTCGGCAAACGTAGCAAGCATAGTGCCATCTTCTTTCGGTATATCACGAGTATATAACAGATAAAGAAGCGGTCCCAGAACGCTTCCTTGCGGTACGCCGGCCGAAATTTTTTTGAGCTCTGAGTATTCGTTTCCATTTCTAACACGGAAGAGTCTATTTCCGAGATATGAATCCAAAATCTCGTATAGGTACACGGGGAGTACTTGTCGTAATTTGCATTTCAAGCCATCGTGCCACACCTTATCAAAGGCTTGCGAGACGTCAAGAAATACGGCTGAGCATATCTTTTTTTCTTCTAGTGCTTTTTCGATTACGTTAGTAATTCTATGCACCTGGTCAATTGTCGAATGCTTACTTCTGAACCCAAACTGGTGGTCAGGGATTAGATTATTTTCTTCTATAACCGGTTGGAGACGCCTTAGTAATATCCTCTCGAAAATTTTTGATACGACTGGAAGAAGCGAGATTGGTCTGTATGATTTTACTTCATATGACGGTTTTCCTGGTTTTAAAACCATAATGACTTCCGCAACTTTCCATTGGCTCGGCACGTGTTTTAATCTGAGTGCAGCATTTATAATATGGAGAAGCTTAATAAATGCTCTTCTAGGTAAGGCTTTGAGAATTTCTCCGGTAATCAAATCATAACCAGGAGCTTTCTTAGGTTTTAGTTTCGCGATCTCACGTTCGAGTTCTCTAAGCGTTGCAGATCTGCGCGTTAAATCGTCAGATGGTGGAACTACCATCCTTGTGAGGTTGATGTTGTCATGAACCACTTGACCATCGTTCGGTTTAAAGGTTTCTTCCAAATGGGCGGCAAAAATATCCGCTTTTTCTTTATCTTCCCTTGCCCATTCATTTTGATTTATTTTAAGTGGCGGCGCGGGGATTTTGGGCCTTTTGGTGCCTTTTACGGCTTTCCAAAGGGAATAATTGGAATCTTTTTTCGCTGTTAAACTTTCAAGGTAAGAGCCTATCGCACGATTTTTAAAATCCTTAATGCTATTCTTTAACAAATTGCAGAGACGATTCAGATGGGTTTTATGCTGTGGAGCACGACTTTGTTGCCATCTTTTACGCGCTTTTCTTTTTTCCCTAATTAATTCCTTTATTTCAGCAGGATATCGTAGACCGTATTTGTCTGGCGTTTTTCTTGGATTATGCGTATTATTCCAAGAGGCGAGCTGTACTATCTCAACGAAGCGATCGACTTCAACCTCAAGTTCATAGGGTGTCGTAAGCGGTACGCTCAGTTCAATATTTACTTCGATTTCGTTCCTAAAGCCTTCCCAGTTAGTTGTTCTGCCGGTTAATTTCGCTGGCTCTCGGTTAAATAATAGTTTTTCGCTCAATGTCAAAATAACTGGGGAATGATCAGACGACAGATCAAAGCTTTCTTCAACTTTTATGTGGTTGTTAGATATTCCTTTCACCACGAAGAAATCGATCAGGTCAGGTATTTTAAAAGTATCAGCTGGCCAGTAAGTCGGTTTGCCCGTCGAATGGAAATCACAGCTGTACTCCATACCTGCCCCATAGAGCATTCTACCTTTTTGCGAGATGTATCTAGAGCCCCAGAACGTATGTTTCGCGTTAAAATCGCCGCCAATAATGAAATTAGGTTTCAGCGATTTAAATAAGTTAGTAAAATCACTTTTTTCAAGCGCGGAACGCGGTGGACAGTAGATAGATGAGATTTTAATAGTACGCTGACTATTTTTAACTCGGATTGTGCACAGTTGCAGAGTTTCAAGCTCTATCTTTAGGTCTTCGCATTGTTCAATGTAGTCTTTAATAAACAAGGAAGATCCGCCTCTTGCTTTTCCCGAAGGGTGACAAGCGTGGTAATCAGTATAGCCTTTTATTTTTAAATGCGATTCCTTTTTCACGTGAGTTTCAGAAATCAAGCAAATGTCAATATCTTTTTCTCGCATGAATATTTCCAATTCGTCAAGTTTTTGCAAAAGTCCGTTTGCATTCCAAGTACATATTTTTAACATTCTTTTTTCATTCATATTCTAGGTGAAGTACGCGTTTTCCGTGAATAACTCTCGAGCTTAACCAACCTATCGAGAATAATTTTATTTATTTTGCTTTGCTCTTCAAGTTTCGCGAGAATAATTGAGAAAACTTGAGAAGCAGGGTCCGTCGGGATTTCGATGTTTTTTGATTTTTCGGATGCTGCAGCCTGGGCGTAGGTCTGCACTCCTGCTGTCCGAGGGCTATTACTTGATGTCTTTTCTAATGGCTTTTCATTACCATTTCTCTTAAGGCCAGAAGTCGAGGGCTTTTCTCCTGTCACCAACTCTTTCCGCTCTGAACCCAAAAAAAAAACAGAGCCCAATGACGTCAATTCGCAGCTACGAGATTGGGAAGGCACAAACCCAAAAGAACTGATAACACAAACACAGTGATATCAGTGGCTTGATAGCTGGTGCGGCACGCTTCGATATACTGCTGAGACCACAGCCCGCCTAAATTCAAACTGTCCAAAGAAAATCATTTATCATATTTGAGTCGTTTCGTCTTTCAGTGGTTCCCAAAGTGGTCCCTCCGCCCACCAGTGCACGCTGATCTAGGGGGTGGTTGCGGCCTCAGAGGCAATTGGGAGTGGGTGACGCAGTCTACCGGGGGCTGCCAACAGTTCTCACACACTCGATAGTATTGTACGAGCATTTACTAGCATTCTCCAATCTTCATGTCGGCTTGGAAATTGTTTCTGTTAGGTTTTATATGTTGGCAAGAGGGGCCGTTAAAACATGTTTTTCTTGATAAGTTGGTAAGTTAGGGAACCTCTGGTCTATGCGCACCAAACGAGGGAGCAGTCTCGTCAGTAGTTCAAGGATGTAAGTTCTACCAGTGTCGAAATAACATGCATTTCAACAAACCCAACAGATGGCGTTTTATTATAAAGTCTATTACAACGTAGGATACTATCAACCCAAAAGGTGTCGTGCTTTTGAGAACTTATTGTCATTGGAAAAAGTGTTTTGGACAGAAGTTTACGAGTGGCACGCATGCTTCAGAAGTTGTCGACATCAATAACTGAGGAAAACATCAATGAATCAAAGATTTACTGGTCGCA
The DNA here is from genome assembly GCA_949775065.1 of Brachyopa scutellaris. NCBI lineage: Eukaryota > Metazoa > Arthropoda > Insecta > Diptera > Syrphidae > Brachyopa > Brachyopa scutellaris. The sequence continues at coordinate 14,838,242 of OX459113.1, forward strand.
AGCCTCAATTTAACCATAAGAGAGTTAGTAAGGATGACCACCATCTCGATTGGATCCTTTCACAACATTTTTACAAACTAATTGGGCTTGAGAAAGGTCGCTGCAAAGCTGGTGCTAAAGGCCTTGAATGCTTACTCTCACAATGGATTCATTATTTATTGGAAAAAACAACATGAATATCGTCCATCAGCCACCAAATTCGCCTGATTTGACGCAAACGGGACCGAACATCTTACGTAGGATTTTTCTCTCGAAGCGACCAAGGATATCTTCATCCGCTTTCGATAAAGTCCATGCCTTAGCTCCATGCAGCAAGGTTGGAATAGTTAGAAATAATGATATAGAGTCTCCTCAATTGCATTCTTAGCCCAAAGAAACAGCGATAGGCAAAAGTAATTCTTCGTTTGATTTGCGGCGAGATATCATTTTTTGATGTACATAGTACCTTGTCTACAAAGTCCTTTACTGAAACAGGACTAGTGCGTTGTTAAACTGCAATTTGAGTGAAGTTGGCTACTAGCAGACCATATATGCACACATGTAAAATACTTTATTTAGCATACACCGCTTCCTTAGAGGTAGTTGATGTTCCGTTTGTGCCCATCAAGTAACTTTTGAAGAAACTATTATTGACTTGATTACCAATAAAATAGAAATACATATTTCCTGTAATGTTGTACAACTTATTAACATACTAATAAATGTAAATGGTATAGTTTTAATCGTTGTCGGCAAACTACAAAGGCGGTCAAGGCGCACTTGCTCATAAATAAATAATCATAAACAATGTGCACTGAATGTGAATATTTAAAAAGCGCATACTTAACGCCATAAACAATTTGCTATTTAAATATTCCTCAGTACCACCCACACCCACACACAAGAACCTAATGATATTTATTTCACACGATTTGCGTTGAAATTTACATATCACTGGCTCCAATGATCTGGCTGGTCCTGCAGAGTTGTCATAAATTCATCAAGCGATTAACAAGTGATTGGAATCTGATTTAGAAATCACTTAAAATACCGCTGCGCTGACATACTTACTGTGGGGTGGGTGTGTAGGCGTCAGTTAGTATCAGTACCACTCACGAAGTTGTAACAACAATAGGCGGAGTATTCCGCCAGATGTCATGTCTTATGGACGACGAAATTTATTACCTTTTTGTATGGAATAGGATTTGTTCATGATTTATTTTCTAATATTCTTGGCTATTTATACGGAGGGTTTTCGGTGAGCTCTGTAATTAGCCTTCACGACTATAATCCTATAGGTGTCATTCTAATAATTCCAAGTGACAGTGATTAGATAAGGTTTCAGGAAATGAAAGGTAAAATTTGCAATAGAACGTACTAGGTATGTTGGTAAGATTGAAAGTATCTACATATAACACCTTGTATTCGTGTCAGCAATTCAAGTTTAATTGAATATTTGTTGAGGAACCGGCACTAACACCAGCCTGGAACTAATAACTGATTTTTTTTTTTTTTTTTTTTGTTGTCGTTCACCCATTTAACTAATCTCGCTGTCAGCATGCCTGTGAAAATGCTCGTGATTGTGACTAGAATTCTATGAAAAATACAAAAGCTGGTTTCGGTGGGTTCCTGGCCCACGTGGCTCTGATATTCCAACAGAGAATATTGAAGAATTACAGGAGTTTCCTGACTATGCTTCTCATGCCGATGACCTTATTACGACCGGCCCTCATAATTTAGAAGATATTTATAATAGCTAAAATCGATGAAATTTTGCGAAAATGCAGGATGTTTTAAAAAAGGCTCAAACCAATGTATTTTTCCAAGAATGCGAGATATTTCAAAATTTCTGTAAGCTATAATTAAGAAAAAATATATGATGCAAATGACTTATGATCAGGGCAACCGTAACCTGAGGGCTATGAGCTATATAGCCCCATGGCCCATGCCATTTGGGGCGCCATTTTTTTTTTGTTATAATTTTTTTTTTTTTTTTTGTTATTTTCTATTAGTAATTTTTATTCAAAATCTTTTCATAACAAAAAATCACATTTTTACAGTTTGGAGCCCGGTAATAATTATGTGTATTCTTAGAATTTCTCCGCTCACTTATACTGGAATATAGTGTATCAATGAAATAGGTACGTTCGGTTTTGGTTCGGTTCGGGCCAGTTTTCTATCAAGTGCCAGCCATATTACTGCAGGCTCAGCAGCGTCACCGGGTTCTCTTCGGCTGGCTTCGTGAAACGTCACTGTCTTTAAAAACACCTCTTTACTGACATCACTGTTCCAAAAGGCATCACAGACCTACCATACTTGTGCCCAATTTCAATAGATGCTTCAATATCAGTGAAGCGTCTGTTTCTTGAGATTGTCTGTGACTTAATTTATAAGGTCGGACCCGTTAGTGTTCGCTCCCAAAACTACGAAAATCTACGAAAAGTTACGAAAACCCGTTGAAAAATTTCGTAGTTTTTCATAAAAGAGAGTGTAAGAAATTTCCCCATGCTGCGAATTTTATCACAAGAAACTTAACGTCAACTCAGGCCAGTGAAAGTTTTGCACGAATCCCAAAATCCATATGAAATTTATGCATTATCCGTTACTGTTTCAAACTACAGTAGTTTCGAAGATTCCAGACTGGCCATTTTAGTATGGAGGACGAATCTCGTGAAAGCCGGCGCAAATACTCGACCAAAGACAAAAATGTGGTTTTGGTGAAGGCTAAGATTGATGAAGATCACAGGACACAATGGTAGGTGAGCATTACTGCCCAGATTATTGAATCATTTATCATCGGAAATATTCTAAGAAATCAGCTAGTTGGGTTTTAAATTTTAAATTATAGCAAGTACATTTTGTCCAGTTTGAAAATGGAGTCAGACTGCTTTTAAAAAAAATCCTTACAAATGTCGACTGTTATATAGTTTTGTTCAGCATTCTTATAATTCACAGAATCTTTTTCATAACAGTTTGAAATATATTCATAATTTATTACACGATTTGTCGTGTAGTTTGAAAGGAGAGCAAGTTAGCACTCCCCTGGGCAAGGATGGAACACATAAATGGCCGGGTTTAGGCATATAGACAAGGCCCGGTCGACATTTTTTTTTTTTTGTGTATCAGATCTGTATCGTGGTGTGCTGAATACAAGCCACAAGAGGAAATTTGCCCGTGCAAAATATGTATGCATTGATAGGCTTATTAGTTAGGGTACAATTACAACACTGGACACAGGCATTTAAATAAAAAAAAGCGAGCTCTGCATACTCGAAATCTATGTGTAAACATTTCATCGCCGCAGTACGGGTCGTAATCTATGATATCCGAACGGTCAAGGAACATTGATGGGATTGGTGTATGTTTGTACTTAAAGATTTTATTTTAAAATTGTGAACGAAACAATTGTTTGTCACATTCTGTGGAAATGTTTCCTTAACACTTAACTTGACTTCGGTTGATTCTTCTATATTATTCCCAAAACAGAACGTGGTTCTGCTGTTCCTTTTAGAATTAGATAGACTCAACAGTTAACTCTTCCCACCTCAACTAGCGACATTGCCCAGCCGCCCGACCGACTGTTTTGATAGAGCAGCGCATTTTGGCGTAATTTTCTATTACGAATTTCTGTCGCATTTACACCAAATCACTCTGAGCCAGTGTGTGAAGGAAGGGCGAGCGAAAATATGCTAACACAACAAAAAATCGTAACAGGTTGTAATCTTGGTACAAGTACGACACAGAAACCAAACAGCAGTCCATGTGTACATGGCATGGAGCCCAGAAGGTCCAAATCCCCCAATAAAGGCCAATCAACAGAAAACATGTCGATTCACTTTAACGAGGCCGTCAGTCATCCCACTTATAACTTTTCAGACAGCAGTTGGCATGGTATACGGAAACTTGCGTACCCCCGGGTTTCCAAAATTTGCTAGGAAACCAAAAGAAAAAGAAACTTCGTCGCTACTTTTTGCTCGTTGCTAAAAAAAAAACTAACAACTTTCTTACGCCCTCGGGTATTAATGAAATTCGTCCAGCGTCTTATGCCAGATCTAGCGCCGTGTGAAATTTGGCATTTTCCAAGAATAAAGAAAAAATGCAGACGAGACATATTCAGATCTAGTGAGATTATAAATGCAGTCATGTCAAGGTTGAAAGCTGTTAAGAAATGCGAATCTATCGATCGAAAAAATGCATTGAAAATAAAAGTTAAAATTCTTCTAGAAAATAGATATGTATTTATTATTTTAGACTTAGATTGCATTCTTCTGCTTCCCTTTTTTAAACTAGACTACAAGGAAATCAATCGGCCCACACTTAGTTGAGACATATTTTAGAAATACAGTTGAAACTCGATTATCCGGGATTCGATTAACCGGGACGCTCTATTATCCGTGATGAAAATATTTGACATATTTGACTCTAATATCCGTACAAAACTCTATTATCCGTAAAAGAAACAAAAACGTTTTCTGTCTCGACAATAAAGACAAGTGTATTAATTTAAACTCTATTATCCGTAATAAACTCTACTATCCGTAACATAAAAACAAGACAGAACAATTTTTTTCACTTCTAAAAACGAACAGAATTATCTGTTGCATTGCATTTAATAGACACACAGAAAGAAGTAACGGGGTAATACATTTTTGGGTTGTGACGTTGTGTATTGTCTTGTTTGTTAAGTTTGTTATGGATTCTGTTCAGTTTTAGTTGGAAAATCTTAAGTGACGAATAAAATTTCAACGGCAAACAACAAGAAAAAAAAAAGTTCTACTATCCGGGATTTCCGATTATTCGTGATGAGCTCGGTCCCGACCATCCCGGTTAATCGAGTTTCAACTGTAGATCATTGAACGTTCTCGTCGCAACCTCGCTGGGCAACGACAAAGAACGCGTTCCATCATTCTCTTTTCTGCAGTTAACTGGGGTTTTTCTGTCCATTATCAAATATTTTAGATGAAGTTCGTTTAGTTCTTGCCTTTACAAGAAGTTGAAGAGCAGAACCATCCCAATTGATTGCACAAAAAGTCGATTCTATTCCAAAGTGCACCTGAAAATCACACAATCTCAAATAAAAACACATTGCTGGCTAATTTGTTGTTAAATTTTATTTCATCCATCATAAATTATTAATTAAAAACACTCAACACGACAAAATATGCTAATATCAAGCTTTAGTAGTTTTTCTTTTCCATTTATAACTTTTTTTTATATATTTTTAATTCACATTATACAATGTAAACAAAAAAAAAAACTTGCCATTGAAATAGTGCATACATACTTCCTTTTTTTTGAAAACACAATTACCTAATTTAATAAAAGAATCATGCATGAGGAAGAATTTGTCTGTCATAGCTAAGGTTCTTTGTCATTTCCTTGTGCCTAGTTGGTTGTTTGTGATTCCACCTTTTCTACTCTTTTGATGTTTTCCTTTTATGTTTATAATTGTATACCACTTATGATTAAATATTGTTAATAGAAAAAACCAAAGTAATAATAAATGAGCAAAATAAGAATTAAGAAAAAAAAAAGAGAAAATAAAACAAAAAGAAACATACCACTGACTGACCGACCGACCACCTACAATACACACAATCAACATGAGAAGTGAACTTTATCCTGGGATTCGTCCCGTATTCTCCATACCGCGAAATCCCTGTTTTCTTTTATTCTCTTTATTTTTTTCCTGTCCATGAGTTATTTATTCTTTTGAATGATAAATATCCGAAGAGAATCCTCTCAGAAAGGTGCGAAGTGAAGGAAGAGCTCTTTTATTTAACGGTGTGTCTCGCCGCATCCAAAAGAATATCCAATTGAAAAGAACAAAAGGTGTGTGTGTGTGTATTGCGCGCATAGTTGTGTTTTGGGGAAAATTTTCCACAACATTTTTTTTTTTTTTTTTTTTTTTAACTTAGAAAGGTCAATTCAAATTTAAAACTTGAAAATCCTCCCACGGCGTCCTACAGTACATGCAGAGGAGCAAGAAGGAATCCTTAAGAAAAATTATTTCCATTCCAAAATCCAGAATTTTGTTACAGAGGGCATATTTTAATCCTAGTGTCCAGAAAGCACGAGGGTTCAAGTTCGAGTTCGAGATAACTCACGAGAGGGAGGCGAGGAGAGACCGCACAAGAAAGCGACAGCGAGCAGCTGGAATGCATGCGCGAAGTGGAGAACTGTTCAATGTGAGAAGTAGAGAATCCTCCACGAGAGTGTCCTATATCCTATCATTTAATCCAAAATACAAATCCTTATACAATTTTCTGGCAATCCTGTTGTGTGCGTACTTTCACATCCAGGGTTTCCATAATATTTGTCCTTTTTTTTACTATTTTTTTTGTATTCATTTCGAGTTTCCTGAGCTCCATCGCAGCACTCTCACTGCACACACTCTCTGCACGTGGAGGAACACCATTCCTAATCCTTTTCCTTTTCCAAATTGCAAAAATCAAACTATCCAAATCCAAACTTTTTTTTGTTGTGAAAGAAAAAGAAAAAATAATGTTAATAAATGTTGCTTTGCAGTAAAGTAGTTTAAAGTTTAAATGACATTTAGTTTATTTAATGATTAAAAGCCGATCTAAAAAAAAAAACTAATCATAATAAAACGATTAAATGCGACGTTGTTTCGGGGGGTAGTGGTTTGGGAGTTGATGGCTACAACTCTGTTCAAATTCAAACAAAATTAAATTATTTACTAAGGTGGGCCGTAATACCAGCAAAAAAAGGAGCATGTTATCATTTTTTTGTTTTACAAGGAATGTGGAAGCGCGTCAAAACTGAGCTTCTCGGTTGGCCCCTATTTTCTTATATGCATAAAATTGAAATGTATAACTCTTCCATGTTTGAATGCATTTTGAGATTGGGAGGAGACTGTGATTGTAACTGTTTTAAAAATAAAATATTTGAACAATACTTTAAAAGAAACGGGCGGAGGGGGTGTTGTTATTGTTTGTATGTTTTTTGCGGGTGGTAGCCAAGTTTTTTTTTGTTTTTTAAATCAGAAATAATTTTACAATCTAGTTTTGTTTGTTTTTGTAGTAAGGTGGTGTGTGTGTGTGTGTGGGTGTTTGCTTGGATTGACTGATAATATTTTTTTTTTTTGTTCTTTAAAATTTAAACTTTTTTGATTGGTTAGGTGGGTGATTGATATTTAAAAATTAGATCTGGAGTCTGAACGTGACCTTGAATATGATGCCCGGCGTACTGGAGAATAAGTGGGTGTGCCACGTCGTCTTGGTCTCGGGGAATATGAACGGGAGCGAGATCTGCAAAAAGAAAAATTCAAATAGGAAAAATGTAAGAATTATTTGATTTTTATAAACTTACCTATCGCGGTATTCACCTCCGCCACCGCCACCACCTCCGCCGCCACCACGGCCTCGTTCTTCGCCGCTGTCTTCTCTGACCCGAATATAAGATACTTCGCCCTAAAAACAAAAACAACATTATTACTGTACTGATTTAAGGGAAAATATAATACCATGGTGACCCTTAGCGCCGACTTTGAAATTTGATCTTTCGAGTGCAAAGTAAACTATACGACGTTAAAGCAAGCAGATTCTACATTATGCCCTACCTCCATAAATACATATGTATGTGTATATAATAACTAATGACATTAGTAGTAAGAATTTCGTTTTTCAAATCAATCTAGTTGTAAGTGGGAAGAAGTGGTAAAATACATTCGCTGCGTATGATTTGCAGTGATTAAAGTACAAAAATCCATCGGCGAAGAGTGCTCCTGAGCTCAGAGTAAATATAGAACATAGAAACTGGCAAGGCGACGTGGTTCAGCGATAAGTACATTGGACTGTCGAGCAGCGTGCTGGCGCCTATTGGAATGCCGGCAAACACAGAGAATTTTTTCTTTTATGGTGCCCGTGCCACTTCAATTGCTAAGATTTTGTAAATGTACATAAATGCAACGAGTTTGCCTATGAGTTGGCAAAGAAAGTAGAGGGACTTTAGACTACGGGAAAAACTAACTGAAAAGTACGACACAATATGGAATGAAACGATGATGTTGCGATTTGAGAGTATAGCACTGCTCTCAATTGTTCTCAAAATCTTTAACGATTATTTAAAAAAAATTATATAAAAAAAATAACTACAAGGACAAATTAATGTTCCTTATGCACTTCCGTGCAGTGGAGGTCCTTGTCTTTTTCCTTTTCAAGTTTATTAAGTCATACAAAAGTCATACAAGGGTGTGTATCGCTTGGATTATCTTTATTTAATTTTATAACTTGGAAATCCAAATTATATGTAGGTAGCATTGAAAATATTAACGTTTGATGAAGTCGATGCGATGCATCACAATGCCCTTACATTTCGCTTCAAAAAAGTATGTTAACCGCATCGATATGGGCACTCCATTGAGCAACTCACATGCAGAAACTCCGATTACCAATTGAACTTGCACCAATGACCCTAAACCTCCAAATTTGCGTGGTCAACATGATTGGATTAATTGTACCTACATAGCATTTGCATTACAATATGTACTTCATGATCATTAACAAAAAAATAAAACAGAGCTTTAGCACTTATCGTTCGCATTGTTGAACTGCAAAGTTTATAAATTGCCACAGAAAGCGATAAGTGTACATATACGTATTTACGAGTATGTATGCCCACTTTATATAAACATTTTATTCCCTACTGACAATTGTAGTGGTATTTCATGACATGAGTCATTCGCATTCCAATTCGAGACTAATATTCAAAACAACGTTCAATATGCGCAGTTGTGTTTTTTTGTTTTAACCAAAATACCAGAATATTAGTTATTCAAAATGTAATTTCCAAGTACGGTAAAGTATATAGAAAACTTGTTTGTATGACAATGATTAAATACGTAGACATCCCGTGACAGTAAAACGATAAAAAATAAAATCAATAACGATAATGGACACGCCATGTGAATTTTTTAACATCTTACAATTACGGTTGACCTTAATCTACTTCAGTGATAAATAAATGATAACGATAAGTATCTATAACCTTAGTGAATTAACTTTTTATACGTATTTCAGATGTTTTTTGGTCAACTGGAAATCTTCTCTTCAAGTCCAAACTTGAAGAGCTCCCGGCTTGTTGATGCCGGGAAATCTCTGCTCGTAGTTGTTGTTCCGGGACACGTTAATAGATACACTTGCCATTTTTCATCCAATCGTCGTGTATTTTTTTTTTCATTCCTACTACACATGCAATTGTATTATTAAGTGCATTCTCATTAGTTTCCCGTGCCCTTTATTTCCCAGCATTTCTAGGAGCAATGACGGAACCAGCCCATCAGAGCGCAAGAAAACCACACCCTCTGTCCCTTCGGCCAGGCGAAGTCTAGAAATATTTTTAATTCGTTCCTTTTTCTACAAAGAATTCAGCAAGTAGGGACGCTAAATTCCTACCTTGTAAAAATCGCAAATCGAATTCAAATTGAGTGGAACACGATTGACTTAAACTTGTACAAAACTTTTTATATCACAAGGGTTTTTTTAATTATTGAAAAAGGAAAAAAAACTAGAAATGAAGGAAATATTCTATTCAATGTTACGTCGAACAACCACCTGCTTGGAGTTTAAGATAACAATTAAACTGTGAAATCAGGGCGCTTTATCGTCTTATTTGCCTTACTAAGCGCATAAGTAAGAGTAAAATCACCAAGTTAGCTACAGCAAATTTCTAGGTACTAGTCCGGTTTAAAAATATTGTTTACCATTGAATAAAGAAAAAAAAATTAAACCAAAAGTGGGTATCCTACCGCTTGCTACCCTACAATTAAACACAGAGACATGGTAAAGCCACGAAGTACCTACAATATATTATATAAAATACAATAAACAGAATGGCAGTATTTAGAGTGAATTTACTATGCAGCTTAGAATGTATACATTTTATAGTCAAATGAAAAACAATGTGTAAAGATAACCAATTATTTGCTACTAATAAACGTATAAAAACCAAATAAAACTACGCCCTATTTGCATCATTTCATATCATTGGAATCGCATTTATGGTATCTAAAGCTGCAAATCAACTTGCCAAACATGTATTTTGAATTACTCTGCACTCAATTTAAAGGAAGATACAATTTAAAGTCAAGCTACCCATCAAATCACCATTTAGCATAATTTAATTAAGATAACGAAATAACCTACCAACCAATCAACGACTAAACTCACACTCACCTCATGCGACCGGAATCTGGAATCGTCAAGTTTCTTGATGGCGTATTTCATGTCCTCGTGACGTAAGAATTCCACAACTCCTGTGCCATCTTTGTACGTATCTGCAAAGCAAACATCGCCTGCTTCCCGCATATGGTCCTTTAAGTCTTGCCATGATCCGCTCGGTGGTAATCCGGTCACCATGACTCGGAATTGTGACCGTTTTGTGGGTGGACCTCGACCGCCACCGCCGCCTCCACTACCACCACCACCACGACCGCCCTCACCACGGCTGCGATCTCCACGACCACCGCGGTAGCTGCCTGGGCCTCCGCCGCGAGGGAATTCTACCCGCAAACGGTATCCATCGTAGTCGTATCCATCGCGTGCCTTTACCGCGTCCTCTGCATCCCTACCAAGCGAAATACCCAATTAATCAATCAAATGCGCACTTAATTAAATTAAAACCACAATATACATGTACGAATACATATAGGAAATAATTAAACAAAAGCCTTACCTAGCGTCTTCGAACTCAACAAATGCAAATGGCGGACCACGCCGGTTCTTCAAATCGACAAATGTTACTTTTCCGAATTTATGAAAAAGATCTTGGATATCCTTGGTTCGTATGTCTGGCGGTAAATTACCCACATATATACGACACTCATTTCTCGACATTTTCTCAATTTTGGCAATGATTACTTTTTACGGAATATTTACTCAAAAAAAAACAAGCAAATATTATATTTGCAAATTCTCAACGTATGGGTGTATGTGCACAGAAAAGAAAATACGCCTTTTCCGCGGGAGAACTAGATTGATAATGCGAAAAACTGTACCTACTGCACTCGACTTAAATTCGTTGAAAAGAGATAGAATAGGCGATTTCAAAAGTAATTAGTAAACCATACTATTAGAGGAAAAGAGACAAATATATGTATGTTAAAATAATCAGATTTTCACCATGATAGGATGTGTTCGAAAATATTCCAATTCGGTAGGTATAAAAAATATTGGCTAAACAAATTAAAGGAATGCATTCCAACATTTTAAAAATTCTTACATGCTTCTTGTCAAGTTCATTATTATGAAAGTACATCATTTATTATAAAAGCACATCAGAACACAGAAGCAGATTATTTCTTAATACGGAATAACATCATACGTTTTTAATGGGTAATGTATGATTCTACTTCGAGTAGAAGTAGAGTAGAATCAGAAGTGGTGGTGTACGAAAATTCTTTTTTCACTTTGTAACTATGTAAATACAGTGGACGTCCAGTATTGTATAACGAATACCCGATATAGCGAATTTACGAATTTACGCTTTTCAGATTTACATTAGTATCTCTATATAGCGAACGGTGGCCACGATTTACTATCCGATATAGCGAACGTATAAATAAATTAACTTAAAAAACCTGGAAGTAGTTATGTTGTACCTAATACATTTATAGATACTAATTGCGCATCTATTCTTGTCTCCATACGATAGTCACCCCACTTCTGAAAGTCGTATTTGTGAGTCGCATAGAACCATACTCGTATTTAGTAATGTATTTGCTATTACAAAATACGAGTATGGTCATATGCGACTCGCAAATACGACTTTCAAAATTGGTTTATTTAAATCAATTAATTTATTTAAATCACTTTCGAAATTGAATTCGCATCTTCTTCGCTCAGCACCGTGCTGCCATCACAGGCCTAACAACTTGGAACAATACTGAAATCTGAAACCAATTTACAAGAACAAGCATACGATGACACCGTTGAACTAAACTCTGAACGCAAAGATGAGGTAGGTGACGGTATCAGTATTATTGGAGCTCCAATGAAGCATGATGAAGCAGCCACTGTTACTATGGGGACAAAAAGTCAAAGTTGATAGGGCTGACATGTTCACGTTGAGACAGCTTCAAGAAAAACCTTTGCAGTTGTTACAGTAAAACAAAGTCTTTTCGTGAAATTTTTTTCAAAGTAATTTACAAATTTTTGTAAGCTTAAATGGCAGGACCATCATCCCTTCAATTTAACATTAAATAAAAACGTCTAAATAAACATATTTTGTAATGACTTCTTCTTGAAACAAGAGCATGAAAAATCGATCGATATACTGAATGCGCTTAATATAGTGAATGACCTCAAACATTATATCATTCGTTATACTGGACGTCCACTGTATTTCCAAAGATATCAAATTTTATTTCTAAACCAAACTTAGTATTTTATTTGTTTTTCGTTAACTTTTTTATTAATGAATATGAACATTTACAATTAATTTTTATAAAATGCGTGTTTTTTTTCAAATCTATATAGACTTAACATGTTTCCGCAACATGTTTTCAATGTAAAATGCCACAAAATCTTTGCCTGGATATTTTTATTTTACTTTAAAAGCTTTTTTTGCGCGTTTTTAACCAGGGGATACAATTATAACGCAATTGGCACCCGGCCTAAAAGAACACCCTTTATATTCCCCACACTTGTGGAAAAGGTTTCTCTAAACACCCGCTGTACAAATCTATGTCTGTTATTTCCGAATCGATTGTTTTCTAACCATTGTTCCGAATGTCATTTTTCAAAGAAGAAGGCAAAAGCAGCAAGCAAAAATAACATGACAAGCGTCACACAAAAGGGTTTTTCATTGCATAATTTGTTTATATTTCATTAAATTAATATAACAATTGACTTTCAAACAAATTGGCGCCACTTCTTGTTCATATTTTTCAATTGCCGGCAATTGTATTTCTAGTTAAAGCAAACATCCTAGGGCCAGAATTCAAGTTGCATTTTTTTTTTAATATGCTTTGTTGATGTGAATCGCGAATTTATTATCGGGGAGACCGCGAGAAATTTTGCGCAAAACTCCTCTTTCAGTGCTGTGCTCCGTGGATAATCGTATGAAGTCTGCATGCATAATAACGTCTAAAAAATTGGCATAAGAGCTTTGTGCTGGAGTCTAGTGGCGGGAATTTAAGGAAAAGAGAAAAAAATCATAAAAAACTTTGGAATTTTGTTTTCTAAAAGATCTCTATCCCTGCAATGGCTGGTTACAGGTGTGTTAATTATTTCGATCTGTGCCGATTGTGCACGGCCAGCTCAGACTCGGTTATAAATATATTCTCCATCGAGGGAAAACGCAAAAATTTAAGTAAAAAAATAGCAGACTATGCGACGGTTGAGGTAAGTAAATGCAGCGTGTGCCGGTGTGTATCGTTGAAAGCTTCATGGGTGGAAATGTGTAATTTGTTTTTCCTAGATTGCAATCAGTTTGGTTTGGTAGTCACTATTCTAGGCTAATTCTTTCTATACCCCGTCAACTAAATATACAAAAGTCTATATTAAACTCTAATTCAACTTCTACAAATAAGTAAATCCATTTAATAAATGTTTGAGAATGGTTGAAATTGTATGCTATCCCCTATTGTTACCCACATGGGTACAAACTTCATCTTAAATCATACAAATTTTGAAAGAATTTAAACTTAAATCGACACTACGTCAAGAACTAAGCTCCCCATTTACTGAAGCCTAATACAATCCACAGAATATGTTAACACTGCTATTAACAGCTGTTCTTGGTCCTCTTTTCTTTAACAGGTGGATGAAAAAGATCGTTTACCAAAGGTGATATGTACGCCATGTCTGCACCAAATCGACGCGATAGCCGAATTTCGTGGCACATGCGTGAACTCACAAACCATGCTAAACAATTGCCTAACATCGGCTACCATTCAGAATGGTGGAAAGGTATACATCAAAGATACCTTAAAAACGGGTCAGCCGTTAATCACAAGGCCACCTAAAGAAAATCCTCTAGAAGCATTCGTACAAGGAACTGATTTTCTTAGTTCAATCATACAAGCTGTTGGAATACAGGTGAGCTGAATGCATAGGTTTTTCGTGTCTAAAACTAATATGTAATTACGTTCTTGTTTTTTTTCTATAGCAAAATGAAGAACTTGATACGAAACCACAAATTCTCCATCAATATACATTGACGCTGGACAAAGGGAGCATGAAGACTGACCAGATAGAATATAAGCTTGAACAATGTCCAATCGAACCATCACCCCAACAACAACAACAACAACAACAACAGCAACAACAACAGCAGCAACAACAGCAACAACAACAACAACAGCAACAACAACAACTGCAGCAACAGCAACATTCCGAGAAACAATCCAAGCACAGGTGAGTTTGTGACAATTGTCCTCATTTCTATGGGCTATCATCTGTAGTTGGAATACAAACAAGCCTCTTCAAAGGAAGAACTATGCAAAAAAGTTATTCCAATCATTATATTATAAATTTCAGTGCCCTGGAGGAGTTCCTTAAAATGAAGCCAAACATTCGTGTGACACCAATAAGGAAAAAAGACCCCCAACAACAGCAGCAACAACAGCAACAACAGCAGCAACAACAACAACAGCAGCAGCAGCAGCTCCAACTACAACAGCAGCAACAACAACAGCAAATGCAACAACAGCAACAATTGCAGCAACTACAACAACAGCAGCAACAAAACAGCGCGCAACAGTTCATAGCACAGTTGCAACAACAACAGCTGCAGCAACAAATAACAATAACCCAAGACAATGGCAGTCCGAAGAATAAAAAAGCAAAACTCAACTTTGTTCTCACAGCGCCCTCTACGCAAATACAACAACAACTTCAGCCACAACTGCAGCTGCAGCAGCAACAACCGAAGTCAACAATTTCAATACCAACGCTGACGCCGATAACGCAACATACCCATATGCAGGACATGAAGATACTATCGCCGAACAAGTGCTACCTCCCCATCACAATAAAAGACGAGAATTCCGATCAACAGATAGTTGCGCATATCGATGCGAAAAACTTTGTACTTCCCACAACGTATCAGTTGCAAATGAAGGTGAGTTAAGTTAATTTTCTCCTTTTGTTTCTCATGCCATAGATCCATTTTAGTTACAGCCCCAGATTGCAACAGTCGACGGGCAACCGATCATGCAATTGACTCCAACATCCATTCCAGCGACTCTCCAGTTGGCGACACAAGCACTAACCAATTCCGCGTATCAAAACACCACGAATAGCCATCAATTGAACAGCAATCAAATCATATCAGCTTCTAGTGGAATTGATGCAGCCACATCCACCAATGACCAGGAAGAGTATGTTCCCCAGCCAAAATATAGACTCGCAACACTGCGTAGCGGCAGTTCAATTGCCTTGGCGACTACAAATCAAATTCAACAGCAAGTTGTTCAGACACCCAAACCCCAACAGCAGCAACAGCATCAGATAGGTGGAGTCACAGTACAGCGAGTTAATCAACAAAATACAAAAAAGACACGTGTTCAAATTCTTAATAAGCAAAATGTAACTATTAGTCGAATATCTCAGCAGCAGCAGCAGCAAACTCAACAACAACAACCGCCGCAACAGCAACAACAGCAACCGCAGCAGCAGCAACAACAACCACAGCAACAAGCAGAGGAACCAATCATAAACCAAGTTGCACAGGTGCCAGTCAAGAAAACTACAACCACAGTTGTACAAGAATCTTGCTTCCCCAAGGCAGAAAGCGGCAACCACACATCTTCCGATGGTGGCAGTCAAACTAGCGGATCTGGTTCCCGCCTGGAATGCACACAATGCGGTCGTGGCTTTAAGAAAAAGGAACATTTAATGCAACATGTAAAACTGCACGCTGGACTGCGACCCTTCAAATGCTCCGAGGAAGGATGCAGCAAGGCCTTCAGCCGAAAAGAACATCTAATGCGACACATTGTCTCGCACACGGGCAAAAAGTTGTTCAACTGTGACTTGTGCCAGAAGCTCTTCTCACGAAAGGATAATCTCAATAAACACAAGAGGTTTGTTAACTGAAATAAACCCTGACTTATCCCAGATAATAATTATTATTTGCTTTGCAGGACACACACGGATCAAGCCAATTCGGGAAATTTCGTCTGTGAAATATGTAATAAGCACTTTGCCGTTAAAATGTATTTCATTCAGCATAAGCTAATGCACGAGAAGAATATTAGCGAAGCAGCTGGGACTGCATTGAAGGTAAGCTGATAGGGAACGAGCTTCGGCTAAGGTCCGATTTGCGTAGCCACTCTGAAAGCGTGATGAATTGATCTTTGAACGGATATCTGAACCACCGTTTGAGGTTCTACTTCGAGATTTATTTCGCAATGTTAGTTTTGCACTTAATGACGAAGTGGAGTAACCTCGCGGTAGATGTTTAAAACAAATCACATCGAATTCTGATTTTCAGTGCGAGTTTCTCTCACTGTTTTATATTGCAGTTGGCTTTCAAAAGCTTGAAACTTTTAATAACATTTAAACAATGGATTTATTTACTTATTTGAATTTCCTTTTTAAAGGATGATTCAGTGGAAACGAGTGACGACAATCTGACGCAAATAAATCAAACAGAGCAAGAGCAGCAGCAAGACCAACAGGAACAAGATGAACAACAGCAGCAACAACAAATTGTTCAACAACATCAATTAGTTCAACAACAACCTCAACAGCAAATAATGCAATTACATCTGCCCGTGGTGACAACGCATGATTTATCTGGGCAAACAATAACCATCACCCAAGCCAGCGATTTAAATCAAACAGCAACCCTAAAAGCTTTGGGCAGCCATGATACCACCGTCCTCAATCTGCCCTCAAATTTAGCGAATTTCGTCTCTCTCGGTTCTGGGCAGTTTGTTCAAGCAAACATCGGTGACATAATGAGCCACATTAAGATTGAAAAGTAAATTTGAGTACCGTACGCGATACGCGTATCTTGCCAAGTGTTGTTGTAGATTTTTATGCAAATAAGTTATGAATGTTTTTAGTTTTTTTTTTGTTTCGGGTTCGTTTACACAAGTGAATTTATCAGGGAACACAATGAAGACAGAGCAGAAAATACCGTTTTTTTTACGTGCGAGAACCCAATATACATATACGAACCCATGTGGAAGGTAAACAAATCAGCCTAGAGTTTCTGACGTTTCGTTAAGACATGAATTGCTCTACGAAATATCAGTTTAGTCGCGGTCAAAGACAGATGAATGTATCGTTGATGTCTTTAAAATAAACATCCTCTTCGGCTTTACAGCGCCTTTGATCAGTCAGATATATTACAATACATCCATATACAAATTGAAAAAGCCTACATTCACTGTTTGCCATCTCCCTGAAGTGTTAAAGTGTTATAGCATCTTTATGCAGTGTAAAACAAGCGTTACCTTTTTGTTGATGAAGGGCCAATTCATATTAGGTTTTCTCTTCTCTTCTCAGTGTAGACTAAAAATAATTAGTTCTAACCCTCCATACAGTCACCGGTGTAAACTTGGCAATGTTGAAACAATTAGTTTAAGAAAAATAAGCTTATTCGTCACTTTTTTTTTTATTAAATTTTCCTAACTAGTCCCTTTTAAATATTGTAAATATCCCCTCAGTTCCACATACAGAATATGAAATCCTATATTATCTCTAGAACAACAACAAACAAGAATATACGATTAGTAAACCTTGCCCTTTTAAATATGTATGAATTTAAGATAAAAAAAAAAACAAAATATTATTTAGAACGAATTTGCATTCACCTAGTCTCTCCCATATGTGTTTCAAAAGCGCCATTGCATTTTTGGTTTAAACTGCTAACAGAACAAATGATAATCCTGACTGCTTCCATAGCGCATTTTTTTATTATTTTCATTTTACCCTAACAATATTTTTAATCCTTTTTTTTAGTATTCACATAAGTAACCAATCATTAAATTGGAGAAAAGAATTGAACTGTCTTAAAACACCAACAAACTGTGTACATTTATTTATTTAGTGCGTTCTCTCTTGATATAACAATGTTTTACTTTTAACATACAAATTAATTATTATTTTACCTTTTAATTTAACAATACATATGATAAGGATATGTATTTTCAAGTCAGATTTAAGAACACTCGTAGCATATAAGTATGTACTATGTATATATATTTTTTGTAATAAAGTAATATGTATGATGTATAGAAAACAAAAAACATTAACTCGTAATAAAGTTTACGTTTCTCCAGTGCGAATAATTGTAAAATTTGAACAAAATAAATTTTAATAAATAAATCAATGGAATTATTATAATTTCGATTGTTATTTTAAAGTTCAAGGTCACTTATTAGGTTGTGGGTTCAACATTTGGGTTAGTTGGCTATCCCCATGTTTGGTAGGATTCACTTAGACCAAAGTAGGTCACATGACCCGATTCTTATCGATACTCTTGGAACCATTTGGTGAGTTGGATGAATTTCCATATTTTATTGATATCCGGTGAGGAAATATCTTGAATGTCTATAAAGAACACCTCCTTTTCTTCTTAAGGAGGAGAGTGAACACCGTGGTGTAGTGATAAGTGCGTTGGACTACTATGCAATGCTGCCAGGGTTCAATCCCAGCCCGGGTTCAACAACTAAAAAGTTTTTTCACAGTGCCACCTCTTAAGAGTATGGGTAAATTCGTAAACGTCAAACGACGATCACGTCATAGTTGCTATGGTCATTTGCGGTGCTGTGACATAAGTGCATTAAAATGAAATCGAATCGTTGCACGATGTTTTGCCATCAGCTGCAATGGCAATGTTTTCGAATTGTTGACGGACGTATCAAACCGTTTTCTAATTCTTAATCGTGATCATCGTCATGCAATTGACGTTTACGAATTCACCCTATCATTTATCAATGAGCTTTTCAACTCGCCGTTAGGAGTCGGCAAAATCTGTAGGTCCCTTCCATTCGTGCAGAAATATAACGCGCACACACAAATGGTTGCGAGAAGCAGGCCCAGGTTCATATATTCCGTAGTTCCTGTATTTAGATTATTCATTGAGAGTATTCTGGCGTGCCCTATTAATAATATTGATAACCACAAAATGGTTGGAAGTCAAACTATAAATTCAAAAGAGTCTGTAAAATACTAGTCTGTAAAGAACTGGTGTCACAGCTGTTAGCAGAACTTTGGGGGACCTGGATATGCTAGGATAATTTTCATCCAGAGTAATGGTACCCATTGATATCATCGCCGGCGAGATGCAGCAACAAGTGTAAGCAAAAGGCCCGATGAGACAATATAAAAAAGGCAGATAATCTTACAAATCGATCCCGACCACCGAGGCTGGACAATCCGAGTTCAAGGGTAATGTAGCTAGGTAGCTACCCCCATTTGCTTCTGAAGAAGGTTAATATTACGCAGCCAACCAAAAACTATCAAGGCAATAATCTCGAATTTCCGGAGAATCCGTGCTCGTGGTATGGTTTAAACAGATACCTACACCTAACCTGCCAAGTAGCAAAGTATACGTTCAATGTCCAGTTCCAAAATGGCTTCTTAACCCAAGCCCGAAGTATAATACCTAGGCGAATCACATATAAAACAACCAACATGTGGCAGGAAATATTGAAACTCGAAACAAAGTCCTTCAAAAACTTACCAAATCGACTCAAATGCGTACTACGGCGCTTGCACTTATGTATTCCACGGCGGAATACTGTGCTCTGTGTGATGAACAATTCCATAAGGACTCACTTCCAGCACTACATATAAGGTCAACGCAAACAACATAACTTCCAATACCACTCAACTTTGACAATAGAATGAACAAAAGCGACACAAATGTTACTTTACTTTAGATGGCGCTACAGCTCGGGGTGAACCTGGGCCTGCTTCTCGTAACCATTTGTGTGTGCGTGTTATATTTTTGCATGAATGGAACGGACCTACAGTTTTTTGCCGACTCCGAACGGCGAGTTGAGAAGCTTCTTGACAATTGATACTCTTTGAATGCTTCGTCGGACATTCGAAAGAGATGGTACCGTAAAAAAAACTTTCAGATGTTTTGCTGGGATCGAACCCGGGCAGCATTGCGTAGTAGTCCAACGCACTCACCACCACGGTGCTCACTTATTATATCCAACATAGTGTTACAAACTTTGATAGGACCTTCCAAGTAAGCTCTAGCTGACACACACGGGACCAGAACAAACCAAGATACGCAGACTCACTGTTCCGCTGGGGTAATGCTGTTGCTCCATACGCGGTCTATCGACAGACCACCCGCAACACCTTCTCAGTAACATGGATATCCACACGCTTAAAAAATATAAGTATCTATGGATTTGTAAATGGCAAATATTTGCAAAGGCGGTTCAACAAAACGTGCGACTTAGAAACCGTATTAGGCTTCTAGTTCACTGGTCCACTATGTACCTTCATCGACGAGCTATAAATTCCCATCAAAGAAGAAACAAGAGAAAATAAGCTCTCTCATCTCCCAAAGAAGAACAGGTGCATCTTGTGGCGAAAGTAACAGGTGGGTGTTTCTTTGGGATTGTCCTTGTATGGAACTTCATTCAATTAGTTCGGCTAAAAGTGACTAAGCAGCTATATGAATAAATCATCACTACTCCGAAGTATGTACACTCGGTCAGCTAGATTTCATGCGAATCGTAGCTCAAATGTGCGCTATTTCGACGTTCTAATATGCGCTACCACTTGACAACAAGTGATGAAACACACATTTTGGTAACAAAATCCAAGTCCAAACATTTATGACAATGACAAGTGAAATATAAATGGACCCAACTCATTTGACTATCATGTACCGCCACGGTGAGTCACCGTGACTGTTGTAAGAACTGGGAATTTCGTCAGAAACTCACGTCACTCGCTTAACAACAGCAACAATTAGATACTTTATATGCACGCAAAGAATTTGTTTGTTTGGAGATTCCATTATTTTTGCACCTGTGAACATTGTTGACCAAATATTTTAGAGTCCCGCAACGTATGGCCCACATCGAATTCATATCGATGGTAGCTATTTATATGTCTAATGACGAACAACGAGCTCGTGCTAGCGCCAAAGATGCTAAATCCGCATTCGTAGGTGTTGAAGACTGATTTTCTGACGGAATTCCATTCAGCATCTTTGGTGAAATGATTCACAACCTATGCACGCTCAGGTCATAGGGTGGTATTTGTTTACATTAGCAGGGTAAAGTACCGCGAATGACAATAAAATTTAAGTTTTCCCACAGATTAAGTTCTCAGGTTCTCACACAAAATACGATATTATACAATTAATGTTTTTTTTTTCTTCTTTTGTTTAATGACGACCGCAGTAAATTTAAATTTAAATATTGTCTAACGTTAGCGTTGACAACTCCTACATTCTATGTGTGCATGCATAATAAAATTGAAACAAAATAGATTAATGATATTCTTGATATTTTTGAATTTATAAATCATTGTTGAAAGATTCTAGCTACGGGCAACTAATTAGACACGACAATGAAAGATCCATATTATTTAGGTTTTACCTAAATAACACTTTTTAATCGCTGGAAATATACAATTATTTTTCCTTATCATAAATAAATACATTCAAACATTTTAGAAATTTCCCTTATTTGGATACATTTTGGCATTGAATATGAGAACTATCAAAATTCTAGTGGAGCATATAATTAGAAACATTAAAGAAAATAACAAATATTTGTCGTTTTAGAAGCTTGTAGAAGGTACAACTAACTGCCCGAACACAATGGCGAAGCTGAAGTGGAAGTAGGTAGCGCTGTCAAAGTTAAAATACACGTCAACCCTATAGCGCGAACACAATGCGAAGCTGTTGCTGTAGTATGAATTGTATGGTGAAGCGCAAAGTTCAGCAAACTTCAGCTTTCTACTTCTACTACAGCGTCGCCATTGTGTTCGGCCAGTAAGTTTTTATTAGATGTATGTGTTTTTTTTTTTATTAAAGTTGTATTAATATTTTGTGGAAAACCTTTGTGCTACATAACTGCTTTACAATGACGCTGTAGTGATGTAAAGAGTTCCACGGGTATAGCGATACATGACTCTTTTAGATTTTGCGATATTTTTCTTACTTAAGACTTCATTTAACATCTCCCCGTAAATATTCAATGCGATAAATATCAGCATTTGCTGATGCCCAATCCAAAACATCGATGGATTTTAAAACAAAAAGTTCGTGAGCTTTGCTCTATGTTATGGATCGTTATCCTGTTAAAAATTCCATATAACTGGTATATTTTGCTCTGCACAAGCCAACAACACATTTTTCATTATCTCAACATTATCTTTCTTTTGTCAAGATGCCATCAATCAGATGGATTCGTACAACACCATTCCATGAAAAGCATCCCCAGACGTTGATTGATCCACCCCTATGTTTGACACCAATCGAATTCGCTTCTGAAACAGATGTGCAGAATTTAGCATGCAGCACAATTAGAATACACACGTTTATATGGGAGCGATTACATGTGTATTCTACATGCGGCTTAGCACTGCATCAAGTCTCTTTTCCTAAATTAACCGCTCGGCGCCGGTACTAGATCGCGAAAATAGTACAATTCTGATCATTTGGCTTTTTTTTTTTTCATCTGACATTTTTTTGCTTTGTTTGCGGCAGCCAACTGAATTGAAGAATTGTCAGAAAACTCTGCACACCTGTTTCAGATGCAGATATGGACGCGGCGCCGCGTGCAGCCTGTCTGCACATGTGTTTCAGGCATTAACCTACAAACGACTCGTCTTCCATCAGAACCGCTGAGTTTCATCTCATCACTCCTAAGGATGAATTTTCACTCCGCTGTTATTAATGTGGGTGCAACCGAGCGAATTCAAGTAGTTTTTTTTTCATTGGCCCCTTCCGTGGAACTCGACCATGAAGTTCAGCTTCGGGTAAACGTCTTTTGATAGCCCAAACAGATGTTTGTGGATCAATCCCATTCAAAAGTTCCCCTTGAATAACCCCTGCACTTTTTTTTGTCATTTTCGATAATTTCACCATCTTTTTGTCATTTCGGACTGTGGTATTACGAGGTACTTGGTTTTCGGGAAGGGCAATATGGGGACCAAATGCTTTAAAATGTCTTATTGCATCAAACTTTTCCTTTTGGGAGCTATTAAATTGAGGATCATGGTGTAGTGGTAAGTGCGTTGGACTACTACGCAATACTGCCCGGATTCAATCCCAGCAAGCACCTCTTTCGGATGTCTTACAAGCAATCACAGAGTATCAATTGTCAAGAAGGTTCTCAACTCACCACTCGGAGTCGGCCAAAAACTGTAGGTCTCTTGCATTCCCACAAAAATATAACACGCACGCACAAATGGTTGCGAGAAGTAGGCCCTGGTTCACCCCGAACTGTAGCGCCACCTAAAGAAAGAAAATAGCTCTTTGATCAGCTGGTGTACTACTAGCTGCTTTTATTAAAATATAACGTTGCTAATGATGCAAATTAAACTGTTAATCCCTTGAATAAATGACGACTAACCGTTTCTTATAAAAAAAAAAACCAGACAACGTAATCGCGTTTTCGAAGATAATCACTCAAATTGTTTTGTTTTTGATTAGTTGCTCGTAGCTGTACATACTACATAATTATAAAAAAATGCCCACATTGAGAGCATGTGTAAACTTGTGTGACTGCAGACAGCACGTACGCATTGGACGAGAGAATATTTGCCTTTATTACGTTTAATCACTTCATATGCCTCTATGTACATACTTTCCATTCGAAAAGGTACGTATACGACTGGGTGGCAAAACGTTAGAATTTCCCGAATTCGATCAATTCGATTAGTCATTCAGAATCAATTGATATTCGTCTTGTCGTTTGGTGACACAATTATCAAATTAATAAATTTGATTGGACTCCACGTTTTTTTTTTGTTTTGTTGCATCTGTCAGACTTTTATCGTCAAAGGTAAAAATATTCATAGTTCGTGGTAGGTGCGAAATATTTTTTTATAAACTGTCAGGTTTCTAGATACATATATCATACTATGAATACAAAAGTATGTACACATGCAAGTAGACATTGATCATCTGTTCGTTTTCATATAAGCAGAGTAAAATAAACAATTACAATTCAACTTCATTCCAAGTATCTATTGCTTGGTGGAGAAGTCTCTCACTCGTCTACTCTATTTTCTTTGTATGTATGAAGATCGCATATCTTATGTACGAGTATTTCAACAATTTTCCTTAAGAAATGTGGTTTCGGACTTAAAAAAATATATACATATGTTTTTTGCAATGGGTGGAAAATGTTCATGATTCCTACATGCACTTTTTGTACTCGCCTAGTTCTTTATTTATTGAAAATAAACATTTTGCGTTCATTTGCAAATTCTGTTCGGTTCTTGGGAGTACAATCAGAAATCACTTACTTAAAATAGCATAAGTAATCCTTAAGAAAATAACAAACAAATGTTGTACAGACGCTTTGCTGAAATATTAATGTCAAAATGTGAATTCTAGGGAAAACTTTTCGAAAATAGAATTATTTTCGAAAGAAATCCAATAAATTTATTGTTAAAAAAAAACTAATCATAAATGTTTGTATGTTTAAAGCACGCACGAGTTATGTAGTTGCATACCAATGGATTATTAGGAATTGAGTTATTCTGAGGTTTTCTTAAAAAAAAAAAAAACAGAGAATCGAGCGCGTCGAATGTTTTTGATTTTTTTTTTTACAAAAGACGAGATTTTATCAAAAACACAATTTTAGCATTATGTGCTAGTAAATTATAATACATAATAACAATATCAAAATTAAATCGTGTACCCTTTTAAGCATAAGACCATGCACTTTGTTGTATTGATGCAATTTACAAGACTCAACATATCAATACAATTATCTTCTGTATTTAAGCCTAGTACGCTGCTGATGCGAAACGAAATGTTCCTGTGGTCTCCAAATCGAGTGCGAAAAGCTTGCGAAATATCAACGGAAAAAATTTACGGAGAGTTCAATCAGCTGCAACAAAAATACAACTACAACTGAAAATAGTGACAGGAGACAATGGCGCAAATTCATAGTCAGCCCATGAATAGTGTCTATAGCCGACTATAGTTACAGCCGGCTATAAATAAAAAGCCGGCTATAACTTTTCGTTATTCATAAACACATGTTTGCCTGTGTATTAGTTAGTATCGACTTTGGTATGTTTTTGTAAAGTGATTTGAACGAACAAACCCAAACGTCAAAATACTATATGAGAAATTTATAGCCGACTTTAATTATTTAAAATGACGTTTCCATCGCGGAAGAATGATATTGGCAGTCTCTTGTGCACGAACCATGTTCGACGCTATAAAAAAATTATCCCGCACAAAAAAGCTAAAAAAAAAAACGAAACAAACGACACCGAAAATATAAAATACGAATAAAATACAAACGTTAAAATTTCGCAAAGAATTAATGTACTGGACAATAGATTCTGTGCGAAAAATGCGTGGAGACATTTATCTAATACAATCACCATCAGTATAATTTCGCAGCTTTCTTTCTTCCAGGAAATTCTTTGTACAACTGGACAAATGCACATCATCAGTGAAGAACATCAGAGCTGGAGTTGCCCAAGGCTCTAAGCTCGGACCGTTCCTGTACACAGCGTACTGCAAAACGAAAATGACGACGAAATTTTCCGTTTTCGATTTCGTCGTGTCACTTTTGTATGGGATTTTTCGTTTCGCATCAGCAGCGTACTAGGCTTTATAATAAATTAAAGGCGACTTTTAAATTATGGGCCTGTCTAGCTATTGAAACAAAGATATATTGCTTGTTAAGAATTTCAATCATTATTAATTATTACAATTTTTCTCCACTGTATGCTTGCTTCGAACATATTCTCCTCATCTGATGTACCTAACAGCATTGTTGAAATAGAATCTTGAGAATTGCAAATGTTTTTTTACACCCATTTCTATTACCTTAAAGATTTTGCTGCAACATTTCAAAAGATCTAAGCGGTCTTAGAGTATCATCAACGAGAGTAAAATAAATAAATAAATTGTATCCGCTGGCAAAAATGTTACAAATGGCATTCCTAGTACCTACTAGCGAAAATTATTTTTTCATGCTAATTTGTTCCTGTTGCTCAAATTTCACATTTTTGACTGAGTCATTTTGCCAAATTCGAAAATGCATATTGGGCCGACAATACTCATCATACAGCATTCCTGTGGTTTGGCGATGATTAAAGGTTGATTTTCAGTAAAGTCAAAGGAATTACTAAGACGCTTTGTTTTGTTTCTATTGGTATTGGCATTTAACTTGCACATACCAAATGTTTCCGATTGATACTGAGAACCGCGTTAGGTAGTTTTATCAAATGTCAAGTTTTCATTATTTGCAACCTCCAATATGAAATATGACAAAAGCCGAAATATTGTGGATCTAGTTGCTGGAATGTGCGGGACTACATTGACCTAGCTTACAACTCTGATTAAATCTAATGTTGCCAAGGTATACTACTTAAGAATATCCTCGCTATACACACATTGAACAAAGAACAAAAAAGTGACCTAGACTTTATATGAATTTGGGTTTGTATTTTTGTTTGTTTTTCTGTAGGGGGGAATGGGTGAGTTCAAAAACGTCAGTTTGTCTACCTCAGTACCATCGCAGAACTTTATTAGGCCCGTTCGCGTACGCTCCCAAAACTACGAAAAATAACGAAAGGTTACGAAAACCTGTTCGAGTACGCAAAAATTTCGTGAAAGAGTGCTCACGAGAGAGTAAGAAATTTCCCCATGCTACGAATTTTAGCACAAGAAATTTCTTTGGGCAGAAAATATGAAAACTGCTAAATCTGTCAAATCACATACATTTTTAACTTTTTGTTGTTCAACGCGTTCGTTTACTTTTTCGTAATTTTCGTATCATTGAGAGCATTTCGGTCCCACTCTTCGAAATTTGAAATTTGAACGTCATCGCTACAGGTAAAAAATTCAACTTTTAGTCAACTTCAACCTTTACTACCCGAACACAATAGAAGTAGCAGCAGCACGTCCGAAAGTTGAAGTTGGCTCAACTTTGCGCTTCAGCATATAAATTCATACTATAGTTGTAACTTATCGCATTGTGTTCGCGTACTTCGTACTTCAACTGCAGCTTCAATATTGTGTTCGGCCAGTAACGTCTTCCTCTGCAGCCACTTTTTTTACTAGCTTATCTGCACGACCACAATGATATCTTGACGTTTATGAACACGATGTAATGCAGTTTGCCTGCGGCAGTTCTGCAGTAAGACTGCAATATTGAACGCAGGCAACGCAGTTCTTTGTTAGTATGACGTTTCTGAATTCACCCAATGCTTCATGCATTCTCAGGGGTGGACATTTGCCCCCAGTTAAATGACTAAATCTTCTCCATATTCAGGCAATCCTCCAACGCTGGAACTACGTCTTGCATTACTTCAGTGTGGTGCCACTTTACCTAGCGTCTGTGGTGGGGCTCTTGTATTTTATGGCCGTAACAGGGTTATGCCATATTCTCTCATTTTCAACTTCAGCACTTTGTCAATGAAGGAGCTCACTCTGTTCCAATTTGCATCATAATGGCTTATGATGGTAATGTTATCATTCCCGGAATCTTGTTAATTTCGCATTATTTTTCAGTTCTTTTGTTTCTATAATACTTTAACCGAAAATTCGAAAATTACGTGGAATTTTGAACAATTCTGCGAAGAGCATATTTCGAATCCCATTTTTATTGGATGTTCCATAGGTGTGGTGAAGGAGAAACCATTATCAATTACCATCGTGAAATACAAATCTGGATCATTCGCCTGCAATATTTCAACAAAGCGAAGAATGACTGATTCAAACACCCGAGGTTTGGATAATCTTTGGTTGACTTTCTTTGATTTATGTATGTACATATGTAAATGAATCTGTAAAAAGTACACAAAATAGTTTGCAGCACACCAACCATTTAACCAAAGTTAACAAGCTCATTTCTCAAAAACTGCTTGTTTTATAAATAAGATTAGTATTTAGAGCAATAAACAATTAAAATCATCCTCAAGCATAACCGACAACAAAAATTACACACCAACAGAAAAAAATAATAGAACTTTAACTGTCTGACTGAATGCACACCAAGTCAATATTTGAAAACGTTTAACCCTAGATTACTAATCTTATTTCATAGTACCTTATTACTAACCTTCGTCGATTAGACGACGGAATATTAATTTTCATTTCTTTTGAAATTATTTAGAGATACAAGTATTTTTTTTTGTGTCATAAGAACTTATTTATTTAGCGATATGAAAAATATAAAAAAACACAAATAAAATCGGGTATAATTCAGACTTTTTTGAGAAATTCAATAGGCACCTCAAAATAAAAAACAAGAGAAATTGGAAAAAGCGTAGTCGATTCGACGAAGGTTAGTAATCTAGGGTTAAAGAATATAATTGACGGAAATCCGAAACTTACCTGGAGTTCCTTTAAAATTTAACATTTTATTTCCTGCGGTTGCTTTTAACGCATTAAAAATAATAAATATTTAACTTTATTTAAAAAAAAATATAATAAATAAATCTCCATTTGATTAAACATTTACAATAACTAACATATTTCAAATATATTATAGCAGTAAATAATAAATATATAATACAAAATATTATTTTGAACATTTTATGCTTAACAACTAAAAGTGTAACATGGAAAAAAAAGTTGTCATGTTCATTATACCATCGATTTATGGTTTTATTGATTTAACAAAAATTGCTTTATTTAATACTCATCGTTGTCTCCTTAAATATAACAAAATAATAATAATAAATATATACATATATTTATTTATTTAATTTGTGACATCTCACTAGAAAACAAAAACCTAATCATTCCACATTCATTTGTAGTGAATGTGGAACGCGTTTATTTTAACAAATAATTTTTTCAATAAATAAATGAAGCTGCTGATGTCCGAATGGAGGGGAATTCTAAAGAAAATTCACAATACACACACTCCTGGACTTGGATGATAGCGAAGTGGCGGTACACGAAGAACATGATATGATGTACGAGTATACAATTACAAGGACGCTTTAATGACGGGGGATGCATAATAGAAAGCTGCTTATGGATACGTGTAGCTGAGAAAACTTAGTCTTTGGCTTTAACTTTTCACTTGTGGACACAATGTCATTCTTGTTGTTGCTTTTGCAAGTTGACAAAAAACATAATGAACGATAAAGCGAAATGTCCCTTAAAACAAATGCGAAGCTGCTTATGTTGTGATTATGAAGTTTTGTGAATGATGTTTTTTTTTTGTGGTACTCGTAGTTTCTTCTTTATTACGAATATCGAAATGTTAGCTCTTGGATCTTTTGCACATCACCCCAAACTTGAACTGAATTAATTTCACTCAGATCAGAATCGTGTTCATAGTAGGAGATGAGATTTCTGGCATCTTCGTCCTCTACCAAATACGTGTAGATGCTGCCATTTGTGAAGGCGAATTCTAGGGCGAATCCTGGCCCTAAAATAGATGAAGATTCTGAGTTAGCCTCATACTGATAATTGGAGAATTTCAAAGGTATGTGGACTCTCAACCGACCATCAGGACTAGGCCAATCTTTACACTGCTCGTCCATCCAGTTGCCATTCTTTTTGCTATTCTCGATTATAAGATTTTCCGGAACTATTGTTTTAAAGTGATAAGTTATATCGTCGGGATTTGAACTCGTGCCGTTGGCAAAGTTTATCGAGAATCTGTAAAGAGAAAAGATTCAACATTAGCACGTGATTATTTTTTGTTTTTGTATTTCGTGATTTTTCGCCAATATGTAAATTTTAAATTCGTATTTATAGTAACAAAACTACATTAGGATTCTTTGGAAATTGAGTTTTTGAATTTGAGGAATCGTTGGGGCAGATCAGAGCGTACGTTTCATGGTTTTAGAAAAATAAAAATGTTAGGTCATAAACAATAAGATAGAACATGGGCTTTTTACTAAGATATCGTGCAGAATTAAATTATTTGAACTTAATCGTTTCTTCGAATCACATTCACAAAATAAGATCAAAATAATCAACGAAACGTTTGTTACGATGGTAAGGTGAAAAGTTCTCGGCCTGATTGATGCAGAGATGGCATTCCAATCAGCAAAAATTTATATTTCCTGCCTGGGTGCATATGTCATAAGTTCGTATGACAAGTTTCAACTTGTTCTGTCAAGTAGTTTGTTTACACGAATTTTTGCAGTAGACGTCTTGCGTGTTTTTCATTAAAATGGATAAACTTGAATATCGTGCGGTCATAAAATTCTTCGTTTTGAATTCAACCAAAGTTGACAGTTGCTCCTTCCGTGTCAACCGTTAAAAAGTGGGCAGCTAAATTTAAACGTGGTCGCATGTCCCTCGAAGATGACCCGCGTGAACAGCGGTCAAAAACCGCAACCACATCTGAAATCATCGAAAAAGTACATGATATCGTGTTTGACGATAGGCGAGTGAAGTTGAGTGAGATAGCTGAGGCCGTGGGGATTTAAAAGAAAGAAAGGGTGTGAAACATCCTACACAAAACATGAGGGATGATGCGAAAGCTCTACGCGAGATGGGTGCTGCTGAATCTTTGGACCGATTCAATAGGGATCCGACCGATTTTGTGCGGCGATTTGTCTACCACAACAACACAGCAGTCGAAGCAGTGGGTGGAAGCCAGTGGTTCAGCGCCAAAGAAAGCGAAGCCGATCGCATCTGCCGGAAAGGTCATGGCCGTGTTTTGGGATGCGAAAGGGATCCTGTGAATTGATTACCTTGAAAAAGGCAGAGCAATTACATGTGAATATTACTCCAACCTTCTTGACCAGCTGGACGCCAAAATTAGCGAGAAGAGGCCTGGCTTGAAGAAGAAAAAAATCATCTTTCACCGGGACAATGCTGGCGATGGAAAAACTGCGGGATTTGGGGTACGATTTGCTCGGCCATCCCCACTTTTCTCCCGATTTTCACCCTCAGACATCCATCTGTTCCCAAACTTGAGAAATTTGTTTTTGGGGAGCGCTTCGCATCCAATAAAAAAGTTGAGAGAGCCGTAGATGAATATTTTCACAGCCTTCCAGACTCTTAATTCCGGGAAGAAATACTGTTGTTGGAGAAGCGTTGGACTAAGTGTGTTGAAGTCAAGGGAGATTATGTAGAAAAATAAAATCATTTTTTAATTGATAATCGCAGTTATCTCATTGTCAGGCCGATAACTTTTCACCTTACCCTCGTATCTCTGCCAACCGTCAACAATTTTCTTGAAAATTTGAAGAGTGAAAGACGATCTTACCATGACTGTTCATATTTATTTAGAGGCATATCTATGTATCTACTGCCTTCAATAACAATTGTTTAAATAAATCAAGATGAATCAAAACTCGTTAAGCAAACAACTCATCGTTATCGGATTACTCCACGTGCAAAGTGTAATACCCTAAGAATTTATCCTGAGGCAAAAAACTTCAGATGAATCATGATTGTATGCCATTTATGAGGGCTTAGGAATCAAAGATTTATCGAATACATATGTACATTTTTACCATATGTACGTATTTTCCATAGAAATCGGAAAAATACGTGAATTTAGTCATCGATGGTATTATTGTTGCTTGTATGCGATAAGACTCTTAATTGAAGGTATACTTAAAAGAGGTTCTAACTGGATCATAACAATACGGAGTCTTTGGTGTCTGAGAGGAGTAAAGAAAAGAAACAATACAAATCAAACATTAACATCAAGCATTAGCCTGGTACACGGCGCGAGACATTATTCATGTCGGACATATCTGGCGAGCACAAAAATAAGATGGCAGAACGAACGTCAAATTTTGTGTGGTGGACATTTCATGTCTCGCCATTACATTGGAGTTCAGTTCACAGCGAAGAGATGTCGATGCCACTAAATAAATATGATCAGTGCCTTACAGCACTTAAAATGTTAAAAGAGTTAAAAAAAACATTGAGACAACAAGGAAACATAAATTCTGGGTAAATCTGGGTTATTTATTATTCATTAACTTTTACAATAAAACAAAAATGCTTTGCAAAACTATCTCTTGAAAACAATCAGGAGACCCGTTTATTCGGATGTTGTTTAAGATATTTATATTCACCCTGTAGAGTTTAAGAAGTGGATCAGTTCTCCAATCCTTTTCTCTTTAAGATCCCCGAAGAAGGATTTGCCCAGTATGCACTGCATGGCTAGAGCCAGCCATTTGTACAGAAAATTTATAAGCGGCTATTGGCATGTGTCCTGTACTAACTGCCACTACTGTTGCGATATCTACGCGAGTTCTTTGTAGCAGCTCATTTATTTTTGACCTATTGTAACTTGGTCATATCTTTCTGGATATAACACAGGTTGTCCTTTGACTAGTCCATCTAAGACTAGCTAGAAATTGAGGTGACAACGTACCAAACACATTAGGAGTTATCGTGTTAGTAGTAAGAAAAATGTCAGAAATATGACATGAGTACTGACAAAAATAATCATTAACAGGTTAGGAATGAATATCAGTTAGTTTTATATTGCCCAAAGATTTTGTTTAGAAAATGGGTTAACCCCAAATTACATTAATATTTGAATTTTGAAACAAACGAGCAATTTGCTGCAAGGCTCGTGTACAGATATGTACGTTTCGTACATCTTTTTGACGTTTTCCAAGTTTATTCTGACATTGAGCGCGTATTTTTCAAAATGATTTGATTTGAGAGTGCCTAAAATAGAAATGCCAATGATTATTCCTTTTGAAAGTAGCGTCTAAATCCAGATTTTACAAAATAGCTAAATAGGTATAAGTTCCGCTTCTTGTTCAAATGTAAAATACCAGCGTTTCCGTCCTTAAATTTACGGTAGCTACTGAGCAATACAGATACAGTAAAAAAAAAGTGGACTGCGAGCTTACCCTCAGAAAACGGAACTGGTTCTTATCACTAGGAAATACAAAATCCCTCGGATAGACCCTCCTTCTTTGTACGGTACCAAACTATTCTTCACTGGAAAGCAAAGTACATAGGTCTCCTGGGTTTCCTGGACAAAAAGTTTAGCTGGAAGCTCAATATCCATGAAAGTGTAAAGACAGCATTCTGCCAGAAAATTCTAATATTTGTAAGTATGCCCCTTGCTACTTACAAGCTATCACTCAAACTTAACACAGTCAATAAAATCAATGTTAGATGGAAAGGTGGATCTACTTGCCTAGACTGGATCTTAATCACTCTAACTACATTATAAAAGAACTACATACATATAAGAACGATTATTATTGGTGTCATTACAGGACACTGCTTTATAGGCAAGCATGCAACTAAGTTTGGCATACTTTCAAATGACTTCTGCAGGAGTTGCAGAGACGAAGAAGAGGAGGAAAGCCCAACATATCTCCTCTGTTCATGTCTAACTCTTTCTTGAAGTAGTAAACTACACCCAGGAGAATACTTGACGATCTTAGTGACCTATAGCACAAAAAAGACGTGGGAAGCCTTTTTTGCTCTATACCAAGCTCCAAATGGTTCTAATGAGTAGCGGGGTAAATATCCCCAAGATCCTTGGTATCACAAAGGGGCTCTATAGGCTGGTAAGTGTGCTGGTACTGGTTACTGGCAGCCATTGCTACCAAACAGCACTGCAAAAACTGATATAACCTTTGAAACGAAATATAATATTCTTCTCATCAACCTGGCGACAATATTTTTAGCATCACTGTAACCGAAGAAAGAAATACTAACGCATGTTTGCCGATTTTGTAAACATCAAATAAAACCACAATTTACTAATTCAAACTCATTATTCTTGACATTATCTGGTAAAAGTCGCTTTCATTCGGTTTCTTCCATTTTCAATATAAGCCACCATCTCTATACTATAACAGGTAACATTCGCTTCATTAATGTGTATTTTTATTGATTCAAAGTCGAAGCTTAGTTCCGTGACACTGACACTTCTTACTAAGCAGACTGCATGTCTACGTGCTATTACTTGGCATTACCTAATGTTTACGACTTAAAGAAACACTAACACACCCGAATTATTAATAGACCAAATATTTATGACGCTATTGGAAATTGTAGTTTCGAAAGACGATGCTGTAGCAGCAAGTATTTTAGGTCAACATTTTTGATCAATTTGAAATGCATTTCGATTCTTCACTGCAGGGTGGTCCATCAAGCGTATAGGTATTCCCAACACTTTGCTGACAAGTATAGTGCTTACCTCGGTGCTCCACCAGTGTTAATAATGCCAAAGGTTGTGTTTCCACACTTATTTGCATAAATAAACAAAAGAGCAATAAATTGTGTACATACACGAGTGGGTAAATAAATATTGGTCGTTGGCGTTGTATGGCTAATTGAAAGGAATGCGGGCGTCTCTGTAGACATTCTTCAATTCTAATTTTTTCGAAATTAAATTAAACTCAACAGAAAAAAAAACACATTTGGAATAACCTAAGTTTGTTTACAGTTTAATCAATGTCTATATAAGTGGAACGTGTCAGACGTGTCATATTGGGGAACCACTGGCACTGGCACTGGCACATGTGATAAAACCGCTTTGTCAATATTTTGAAAGCAATTGTACACTGAACGACGGATATGCAACTACAGGTTTGTTAAATTTATAGCGTAATATGCAGAGTTTTAATTATAAATGGAAAGTCCATATTATGTCAGTTGGGAACAGGAACAATAACAAAAAAAATACCAACTTATGGTATATCCCCTTTCTTAGAGCGATAAAACACTGTGAACACTGTAAACCAGAAAATCTGCTGATGGTCTACAACATCGTGAGGCTTACTTTTGTATAGTAGAAGTATAGACCCGGCTTGAAATCAACCAATGTTACGAAAGCATCCAAAATCGTTTCTTACTAGAAACATATAGCTGTTGAAGATGGCCGAACTGTCATCGGAAGCATTGGTTTGGTTAGATACCTCGGCACCTTGCTCAACCAGTACCTATATTTTGCCAAACATATAGATACTGGTCTCGCGGGGGCTAAAAGGGCATTTGCTCTGACAAGAAGGCTGTTTCACAACAGTCAAATTGACTCCAGGGTGAAGTTTATTTGCTACGTTGCTCTAATCCGGCCAATCATAGCATATGGTTGTCCAGTGTGGTTCAATGGAGCGCCTTTCTACATGGAAAAGATTCGGGTGTTTGAGAGGCAGTGTCTTAGGACCTGTCTTAGATTGTACAGAACAACAAAGTCTCAGTACATAAAATATTATCGCAAAAAGGCTCTCTACGATGGAGCACAGCTGAACAGGATTGACAATTTCCTCATTAAGGCGATTCGAAGGCATGTTGCAAGAGCGATGACCAGCGACAACAGCCTGATCTTTGGGGTTTGTTATCAAATTACCACAATTACTTCTGTCAACTTCCACTTCTCAGTTTACTTGTAATTATGTTGCAAAAACCCCTTCGCATTCGCCATTTTATTGATTAAACAATTTCAATACAGATTTCCAGCTGTCAAAATGACTGTCATTCATTTTGGCAGATAAGTATAACCTTTCAGACAGAGGAGGGCAAACAATTTGACTCAATAGGTGACAACATCAATGTCCAGTGAACATTTGCTATCATTAACAATCGACAGCTTTACATTTGCAGAGGAATTAGTTTAAACGACAGATGATGATGACTCATGTCGTCTTTGCAAATACATAACTACAAGTAATAAAACTACACAAACATCCATGCCACACGTGTGTTCCCACGCACTTTGTACTTTGGCTTATTTTTGCTACATCATCAGTCACGCTATCATAAATTTCGGCATCCACTGTAACTTTATTTATAGACAATTGAATCAGATAGATTCATTAATGAAAACACAAAAAAAAAAAATCAAATTCCAAACCACAACCGCAACTGGTTTGCGGTTTGTCGAATTTCACTGGCGCCTGAGTTGATATTTTTCAACTTCAGCTAATTTTATGGGACATCGGCAGAACGAGCTTGAAACATCTCAACTCTAGCGGGTGCCTGGTTTAGTGAAGATAATAATTATTATGAAAACAGCATGAGGTCTAAGCTAATGCTTATCACATTAATATAAACGATATAATTAGTATGATACATAGGCTGTAAGCTGAGTCAATAAATCGATTCAATTCAATTGGAGTGGGAGTATGAGTATCTGCTAATTATTATTTAATAGATAGATAAGCGGTTTAATAGAAATTTACGGATTTTTGTAAAAAAAACTTTATAAAATTACATTTTATTGTATGTTTATTTAAATTTGAATGTTTAGACATAGAGTGATTGAAATCGTTTTGCAAGAATGAAAAATAAAAACTTGAAGCTGTTGTCATTTTATATAGTCACCATTTTTGCTCTGTCGTGCTTTATTTGACAGTCATGCATTTCGCTCACTGGAGTTCGATGACACTTAAGGAGAATTTTATTCGAAATTGATTCAACTTCATTTGTGTTAATTTGAACATTTATTTTACCTAGTTCGGGTTTGAAGCTCTGACTCATTTTCTTGTGTTTATGAAAACGACAATTCGGTGATAATAAAATGATAAACTCCTCAATTTCGTCACATTGTACAAGATTAAGACTAAATATTTCGTAGTTGTATTGTTATTGTGATAAGAATTGCTGATAATTAGGAATGGTATATAGAAATTTTCAAGTATCATAAAGACAAAGGTACGTTGTATAAGATAATACGGCAATATTATTCTATTCGTAGTTCGCGAATATTTATGGATTAATTAATGGCCATACCTACTGTTTCTAAACCGCAAACAAAGCGAATATAATATTACTAGGGTACGTTAAATATCGAAAGTTAAGTATTTCGAGCACTGAGGAAATACTCGGGGTAAGTCCAGTGAAGGACCAGTGTCGACAACGAACGCAGGGCAACATATTCAGTGCGTTCTCAGTGTAGCACTGGCGGACATGAAACGCATCAGTGCGTTTCCAGTGCACCCTAGTGCGTCCTAGGGCTGACATCAAACACTATCTTGGTGGTTTTTCCAAAACTTGTTGTATGTCAATTACTGCGTTACTTAATGGGATTCTGAAACTGTAAGCAGCCCTTCGTTTTGAATTTTTTAACTTTTACATACATAGTTCCAGTAAGGAATGTGGACGCTCGGCATTGTTTTACTGATGTTGCACAAATGTATGTATGTATGTTATTTCAATATAAAGAACCAAATATGTAAGTGTATATGTTCTTCTAAAAAAGAGCAAGTTCATACTTAATAGCACAATACCTTAACTGACAGAACGTATAGAGATTGGAGGAGTTAGAAAATCAATGGAATTGTACGTGGACAAAATAGGAGAATATTTTTCGGGAATTACTTGCTTATGGGAATCTAAAACGAGATAGCGTTCAACAGTGTTGGTTCGGATCGATTGCTTAATAAAACAACAAACTAAACAAGTGCAACAATACACGAAAATTAATAAAATTTGCTTTATTTTCAGTTATCAAAGAATGACAGTTTTCAGGGCAAACTATTTGTGTTCAATGTACCGAAGGTTGCACTGGGCTTTTGACATCCACGAAAATATACTGACACTAGCCAGGGCGCCCTAGGGCTGGGGACATCGAACAAAGCTAATAAACCCAATGTTGACGGCATAATACAAATGTCATATTCTTTAGGTCTGTTCAGTAAAAAAAAAAAATCAAATCAGAACAGCACAGATTTGTGGGAAAATGTCAGATCAAGTCAGCACAGAAAAATACAGCCATTTTCAATTACAGCTGATTTTAACATTTCTCACGATTCTGTTCTACCTCAAAAGTAGGTGCCGAAAAGTTGTCCAGCACAGAGAGAACACAAAAAAGATCAGTCTCGGACAGAAATTTTTTTTACTGAACACCAAAACCTGTACTTTTCTGTCCAGCACAGAGTTACTGAACAGACCTTTTGTGTTTTTAATTTTGGCTGAAAGGTTTTTCTTCCAACGCATTCAATATCAATATTGTTGTACGAGTACGTACCACCGAATCCAAACTTATAACAACAGAGAAACGCGCCATTCCAGCCCAAGTTTTAAAATCAACCATACATATTTTCCCTCACGAAACTTGTAATTTTGGTGAGATTTTAGCCAAATTACAATGCTGTTGGTAGTTCGCCAGATCAAACACACCTTTTAATAAATTCAGAACATAATTCTGATAAAAATAAAAAACTTTTGTCTGTAGAAAAAACTGTTTTCGGATTTTTTTTTGAGTTAAGGATAATTTTTGACTTAAGTATTTTTTCATTGGAAATCTCAGCCTTTTGAAAAGCTAACTTCAATAACAACTTATAGATAATAGCAAATAGTGAAAATGAAATAAGATTTTGTTCGGCAGAATACTTTTTTAAACTCCAAAATATCAGCAGCGAAATTTTGCGTTTTATTGCGATTTCATTGGACTAAATATTTAAGTATAATGTTGCATGGACATAATTGAGATTTGAACAACAACTTTCTACAACAGCGTAACAAGTTTGACGTAATACGACAATGTTTAAAAGCTCATTTTAAGGTACAAAAGTTGAA
This sequence comes from Brachyopa scutellaris, assembly GCA_949775065.1. NCBI lineage: Eukaryota > Metazoa > Arthropoda > Insecta > Diptera > Syrphidae > Brachyopa > Brachyopa scutellaris. The sequence goes on from OX459113.1 coordinate 14,876,801, forward strand.
AAAAAAACTGCATTAGAACTATATTTACACGAACTAAATTGTGTAGCCGATTGGTATTAATGGTCGCTGTTGAAAAATTTACATATTCATATTATTGAAGGAAATTATATTCTATTTTGACGTCAGCAATACATTTAAAATTTGAATTTAACCGGTCATATTTAAAATAAACATTGGACGTTTCTTTTTTAGAACGTGACTTAAATAATTAAGCCATAGTATCTGAAACTGATACATATGTAGGTATATGTAAATATGTAGTTCCAAAACGAGCAGTGACGTTAAAGCACAGGCTTTTTTTAAACGTTTCATCTTATGTGCTATTTTGTCTGAGGATTGCACTGCCGATAATCTGGGAGTGATATCATCAATTTATCGATAGTTGACCGGCAGGAATATGGTTCAAAGTTGTTCACAAAAACAAAAAAAAAAAACAGCTACCAGTAAGACGTCATCGGGTCTAGAGATCAAGCAAATAAATGCAGTGAAATCTATTTCGATTTCATAATCATTTAAATATAAAGATTATCGGTTCGATTAATCTCGATAGTCTCTCATCGGAAGAAACTCTAGAAATGGCAAAACTACTCTGTGCAAAAAATTCTCATAAGTTAGGAAACTGAAAAATCCGAGACAAATTTGGAAAGCATGTCAGTAATCCAATACGAATCACTGTTTGGAGAGGTTCAGTACTCACGCGATCGATGTCACCGAGGGCTGCACAGAGTGTTCAATGAGCCCTATTTATACACTCAACTTGCACTATTATTTCCCTCGGTACTGCCAAACTATTTAATTGATTGCTGTCAATCAGTTGGAATATTACTTTTGTTGTTGTGTTTAGAACCTTGCATAGATGGAACTAAATAGAACTTGATTTATTGATTACAATGTTCTGTTTATTCATTATATAAATGATACATACATACATATGAATGTGTGTTGCTCACACATGTAATGCACTAGAAGAAAAACATTTTCATTTATCAACTTTATTTTGTTCATTTTAATAAGGGCAGATGTATGCAAAGTTGTGTACCTACCTATTATGATGTATTTCAATTCGAAAAAAAATAGGAACAAAGTTCATTTTAGGGTTCCGTATAGAGTACTAAGAACATTATAGTTCTGCTCAGTCCGTATTTCACAGCGCTTTCACTATTCTATAAGTACATATACCTGTTGAGGTGAAATTTGGTATACAGACGTAAATCTAAAGCCGTTGAACTTAAGCTATCCATTGGCTCTAGTTGAGGATGCCACTGAGCGAGTCAATGAAGTCCTCAAATCTATAGTTTCATGGTCGTTGAAAAATAGGCTTATGCTCAACTCCGGCAAAAGTCAAGCAATTGTAATCAGCCGATCAAGTCCCGATACCCAAAGCTTTCCCTAACTTTCTATTGATGGATCAGCCCTTACCAACGTCTGTACCGTAAAAAATCTAGGTGTAATATTTAACCGGAATTTTACTTGGGAGAATCATATAACGAACACAGTCTCTAAAGTCTACGGATCTCTGCGCGCTATGTATCAAGTAGGAAACTGGCTTCCATTGAGGATCAAAGTTAAGTCCCTGCTGTTGCCGATTCTGTTTTACGCACATCCGATCTTTTGTGATTTAGACAGTTACAGCTCGCGGAAGCTGAAGGTAGTTGTTAATAGTACAGTGCGATTTGCCTATAACATAGGTCGAAGGGAACACATCTCTGGTCATGTAAAGAATTTTCTAGGATTAGACCTACAGAAATACCTCGACTCCAAAATACTGACTTTCCTATTTAATCTTAAAGAAAGCCAGACCCCAGAGTGTCTTTTCCAAAGATTACAATTCGCATCTTCCACTAGTAGTAAAAGTCTCATTCCACCAATATATAACTATAACGTTACACAGAAACAGTTTTTCGTATACGCCGTAAGACTTTGGAATTCGCTTCCGGTTTATATCAGGAGATCTTCAGGCGTACGCGACTTTCAGAGACATTTAATGCAACACTTTTCAAGATAGCTAACAATAATTAATGACATAATAATTAATGACCTAATAAAATAAAATTAAATAGACGATAACTGATTTTAGGGTTTTAACGGATTTCTTTCTTACTTCAATTACTAGACTAATAAAGACTTAAGACTAATAAAATTTAAAATTTAAAATTTACTTATAAATAAGTACATATGTTTGCTGTTAATTTATTGTTTGTTTTTTTATTGATCTTAAGAAATTGTTATTATTATTATTATAATTATAATTATCTATTTTTGTCTATACTATTCTATTTTGATTATACTGTATCTACGTGTAAACATAATTTCTAAATAAATAAATACAAATACAAATCGGTGAGCAGAAGGGCGAGACTTAGTACAGTAAACAGTGAGTTAAGAAAATAATTTACACTTACCCCACTGAGTCGGATATCGTTGGATAGGTCTTCATAAATGCAACAAACAATGCCTTGATATTTTTCAATGTCAAATACCATAAAAATACAACTACAATAATATTTTGGCGCCGAAACTACATATTATAAACAAAGTTATGAACAAATAAAGTTTGCCAATGTGCCACTGAAATGCAAGCCGTTATCAAAAAAATGCCACTAACAGAAAAAAAAGCCACATACCTATGTACATACATATCGTTAATTTGCTGCAACATAACATGTCAAAAACATGATTTTAGACTTATTCATAACGGGAGGATGGTGGTGCTTCATCTGGTAAAGTTGCATACATACATACATATGTCAGCATGCAATTTTTGCAGCGTGAGAACAGCTGTCTCATTAGAGCACCTTTATCTTTAGCTCTTTACATTAGTTGCCACTGATCTTGCAAAAGGTCGATACATTTAGAAAATACATAATGTACATAATATATTACTTCGATCTCATTATTATATACACCAAACTATTTACGTTGGTTAGTTATTTCAGAACTACATTATCATATACATAATTTGGGCAAATCAAACAGTTTGAAACTTCAAACGTATTTTTTGAAAGATCAAGAATCCACCTGAACCGCCACAACTTCCTCAAAACATTTTATTACCCGCATTTAAGAATGAGTCGATGGTTGACTCGGCCTACCTTCTCCAGGTTATTAAAGAAGAAGTAGGAGCCTAAAATGTTCCTGCGACTGCGTGCTATGCCCTAACATTCACACAGAATATTTGCGATATCTTCTGCTTAACCTATCATTACAAATAGCCGTGTCTATGAGTCCGAGCCTCTTGGCGTGTTTGCTCAGAAGGCAATGCCCGCGGATAATGAAAAACGCTGCAAGTATCCGGGTCTAAAGGACACGTTTAGATCTGATTCCAGAATCCAGACAGTAGTGAGCGATGTGTATGTATGTCGGCGAAAATAAAGAGGAGTGGTAAGATATACTTATGTATAATTATTCTCTCCTCATATAGGGTTGTAAAGTGCAAGCAGCAAAAAAATGTCGTAATTTCAGGATAATGAAATGTGTAGCTATGCATACGTTGTTGAATAAATACATTTATAGCATAGAATTAAAGAGAATGTTACTGGAGTAATAACTACGGAACCCTATCATGTGCGTGTCCAACAAGCTCTTGCCATACCAGTTTTTTATTGCTTCAGTTAGCTCCTAGGTCCAGTCTAAGTAACTACACTCAGGGCAACTTTTTTGCGTTCGATGTTCAGGTCTAGGGCTGGGGATGGGGACATCGAATGCTGCTTATATGATACTTCAATAATAACTGGTAATGGTAAAAATGTTATCGTCATGTTTGACGAATTTGGTTTCGATTGACTGAGATTAACTGTGACCACATGTCGATCCCAGTAGTTGTTGCAACAGATCAACCAACACATGATGCAAGTTCCTGGGTTAGTGTAATCCCCATCTTAAGAAGAATTTTTTTGATCAGGCGTAATACACATATAGATAAACATATGTATAGTATATGTACATAGGTATTATCTTATTATGTTGCCAGTTTTATGTCAATCTTGATAGCCATTCCTGCCCACACGCAAAACCCACAAAACGCCTTCAATTAATTAGTTTTTCATTTCGCATTTTTATTATACTGCTGGATATTATAAATTAAAAAAAAATGGTGTAGTTATTTGGATGTTGAAGAATATCGCAAAGTATTCGTTTTATTCTGATATCTCTCCGATAAGGAATTTCGACATTTAAAACAAACATCCTGATATATGTATGTGTCATCATCTTTGAAGGTGTTTTTGTTTTTTTGAAAACACTCGTAACTTATCAAACAATAAATATTCGTATTGCAGATTGTTTGCATTTATGTTCATTCCAAATGAATAGCATTCTCTACCATTCTCTTTTAAAAGACAAAAAATCCGTTATCTCCCCCAGAAGAGCATAAAATCAAATTTTATTCTATAAATAAACCAAGACGTCTTCTTTTTAATTTGCTCTCGTGTACTTATATTTATTCGAAAAAATCAAGTGAGATAACTTTAGACAGATTGCGTTGAGGACATTTATTTAATTTTTACAAATCACGTTTATATTTAGAAAAAGAAAAACCCCACAAACTCTCAGAATACCTAAACTATCCGACACGAATTAATTACCAGAACATGTGAATTGTGATGCCCTGCGGAAGTAGAAACTATGAAACAGGATGTAGTTGGGATTTGAGTTCGGGAATCCCGTGTGTTAGGGAATTGGTTTTATGAAACTTTGTTGCTTTAATGATGCATGCATGACTTGGTTGATCGTCATCTCTAGTATTACTTTTTTGTTAATTTTTCACTTTTTAGTTAATATAATTTCGGTTAATATAGGTACTGTCGATCAAAAGTTTAAACTGCTGATGCTTTATAATTAAATATAAACTTATGTATGTTATCTTTCTCGTTATCTGTCGTCTTTACTTTTGTCCGCCAAAATTTATTTATTTTTAATTATTTTATTCATTTGGTTCGATTAGTTTTGGTAAATTGTGTGGTTTTTATTAAATTCTTACATAAAAGGTAATAATGCCAATGCGGAAATAGAGCGGACTGCAGCGATCAGTAAGTTGTGAATGAAGAATAAAGGTTTGTTCGATGTCTCAAGTGCTAGGGAGCCCTAACTATAGAAGGTGTATTTTCATAGTTGTCCAAAAAGCCATTGAAATCCCGATTCATTGAATAGAAATAACTGCAATTTAAGTACAGCACTAGTGGACATCGAAGGCATCAGGGCGAAATCAGTGCGCAATAAGGAGGACATCAAACAAACCTTCATATGTGTGCAATATTCTTGATCTTGTTTGTGTCTTGCATAGAAGGTGAAGCTGCGACGATGTGAAGTACATAATCTGCTGCAAACAGACGTGTCATTTTACTACAACTGACTTTCACGAGAAGAAAATGCTTCCCCTGTAATGTTGCACTACAATAGCTTCGTTCTGAAAAAGGTCCTTCGGATCAGCATTAAAGCTTGATTAGAACTACTTTTTATAGTTATGTATCTATAGTAAAATGTGGTGTTGTTAAAGGGTAGGGCACTATATTCGATCTGGGATAGTTATGTTATTTTTATTGAATACTGTGCAAGTTTACATTATGTTAACACAGCAATGTAGGGCACCGTAGCGCAAGTGGTTAGTGCATCGGACTACTATGCCAGCCGTCTTGGGTTCGAATCCCGCCGCAAATACCTAAAAGTTTTTCACAGTGCCCACCTCTTTCCTGCCTGACAAGCATTCAAGATTATCATCTGTCACGTAAAAGCTTCCCAACTCGCCGTTCGGAGACGGCAGAAAACTGTAGGTCCCATTCCCATTCCCATTCGTGCAAAAATATAACGCGCACACACAAATGGTTGCGGGAAGCTAGGCTTGGTTCTACCTAGTACAGCTGAAGCCAAATCTTTATTTATTTTTTAACACAGCAATACTATATGCACAATGTCAAACATTAGGACATATCTATATACTATACTCGGAAGTGTCCCTTTCAACACGGTTTAACTGCTAAAACTGTTTGTTCTCAACCAAATTTTATGGAGATGGTTTAGTATTAAGCGATTCACCCTTATTGGAGGCTCGTAAGAAATAGCAGCCATATTACATGAATTTTACATAATTCATATGTACATATATCTTAATCCATTTAGTTATTATTTTATTATTTAATTTTTATTTCGACCACCAAGATTACAATATATTGGCAATATTGTAATCTTCCGTCTCTACTGGTTCAACAAACGCTGAACAAAAAGATGAAAGGAATATCGGCCAAAAGGTCTAAAATCCAAGCAATAAGCAACACATTAAAACATATGTATATCGTGTACATACATACATACATACATATATATTAAACCTATAAGTTGGTTTTTATCTGTGATAAACAGGTACCATTCAATTCTCTTCCAAACAAAGTACCTACTTCAAGATATTGCCGGGACCTTTCAATGTAAAACAAAACGGAATAAATTAAAATAATTCTAAGATACGCCGACATGAACGTTTTAATCTCCCTGATGATAAAAAGTTTCAGTTGCTCAAAGTGGGCAACTCTAATCAAAATCAAAATCACTTTATCTTGATTTCTTATATCTTATATCTTAGAGCTTAGTCCAATGTCTAAGTGGCGCTGCAGAAAAAAAAAGTTTTAAATTTATATCCAATATGTCAGCAATCCGACACAAATTCTTTGGACTATGCAATTGAAACACGCAACTTCACGTTTCATTCGTTTCACAACTTTACATCAACACTGTATAAGACGACGTCAATATCCAAATACATTAATTGCTGTTTGCTACCAACAAAATAGAGGCGACCTATTGCCGCGTTCTTTTGGCAATCCAAGCACCATCTAACGTAACGATTATTTGTCTTTTTGGCATTTAGTATGGCAAAGATGATGTCATGGGTGACAGTAGCATGCCCTTCGCGCACATAAGCGAATTTACACAACAAACTTTTGAGTAGTTTTTCTTATTGATTATTTATTTGTTTGTTCTTAAAGCACATCAATCACAGTCCTATATTTTTAGTACAATATATGTACCTATATACTTACTCATAGGCATTGTCCTTAACGAGTCCTTTCAGCATAACCTTATCTCCGTCGCTGATAGTCTGCGGGACGATGGCAATAAACGGTCGAGACATTTTCAATTTTTTTTTTTTGTTTTGAACACAATTTAAAAACACAAAACACCAAGTATGTGATGTAAAGCACAAGAGGTAACTGAAACCAGGTTTATCTGTGGAGGCACTTTTATATTTGATTGGTAACTTTGACAATGGAATTCTTGGATATCTATTAATTTGATCTGATAAGGCCGATTTGTTTGGCGCGCCCACTTCAAAACCGTTGCTTAGTTATTGCGGAAATGTAACACAAAAATTTTCTTGCACACTGTGTACTTTCCCGAACGTCATTTCCTTTTCCTGCTTTCAGGAACTGTTTCCGTTCAAATATTTATTTCGTGCGTTTTCGCTGGTAGTTACCGGTTGACTGGAAAAAATGTCCAATCAAAATCCGTCTTATACCGCCGATATACCTAGTTAATTACGTCACAGGAAAAAGTGAGATATGCAAAATAAAATGAAACGTGCGCGCGACAACGAGTGTGTTTGATTTGTTTAGTCCGGGTTTAGTCACCAGGTTAAAAGCTACTAGTCGTAGCCGGTTCAAGCGAACTTCGCTTTTGGAATTTAAATTTCTGCGTCGCCGTCGCGACAATGCACACCTCCGCGTCTTGACCTAGGCTAAGAATAACAAGTACTGAAAAACGAAGAAGTTTACTTTTTGCCAGTATGGAAAATTTCCCCAATTCTTTGGTGGCAATTGAAATTTCTTTTGCATGGCTTTTCGAAAGCTTCATTCTGATGGACGTGTTCGTAATGTCTCTTGTCGGTAAGGTGGTGTTGGGCGTTAAAGTTTGTGTGAATGAGGGTATATAGATATTTTTAAAAATTATTTTTTTGGAACGAATGAACACTAGCAATATTTTAGAAAATGTAAATAATTTTTGTGCATAAATTGAATCTTCATTTAAGAAAAGGCGTGAATACCAGGTACTCGTGAAATTTTATGTGTAAACATATACAGAGAACGTTGACGTTGCTATGCTATTGCTATTACTCTGTGTGAAGGAGATATGAACAAAGAGAATCATAAGCAGAGAACACATTAGATCTGTTCCCGTACTTTTTGCACTAAAATTTTTAGATTCTCAAATTTCAAAGAGTGGGGGTAAAAATCTGTCAGAGAGAGCGAAAAGTGTGCAAAAGTACAGGAACGCATTAGGTCTGTTTGGTGTGTTTTTTGTGCGCAAGGGATTGAGTCCTGTCAAATATTGCAATCCTCTCAAGGAGAGAGATATCCTCTCAAAGAGAGAGATATCCTCTCATAGAGAGAAAACTTAAACAAAAGACACCAAACGCTTTTAAAACAACACTTGGTCAAACCTGTCATTTTGTTTTTGTTTTCCACTAACAATGAAGATTATGACATTTCACAAGCTGTCAGATGGCTGGTTTATTGAGTTTATAAGCAAAGGTGTACACGCCATTAATTCTTTCTTAGTTTTCTTTAACAATAAAATACTTTAATCATAATCATAAAATGTTTCTGGTCTTTCTTTAATAATTACTACATGGTTTGACAGAGTTGACGACACTCACCACAAGGAAAAGATATAGCATAAAATACATCGGAGGCTGAGAGCCTGCGAGAGTAAAAAAAATTGAGAGCCATGACCAACTGTCATGAATTGAGTTTTAATAGAAATTTCGAAAAATAGTGACACACCAAACAGATCTATTAACAACAAAAACGAAAAATGTATGACGTTTGACAGATTTAACAGTTCCATAAAGCTGCCCAAAGAAATTTCTTGGGCTAAAATCGGCAGCATGGAGAAATTTCTTACTCTCTTGTCAGCGCCTTCTGTCGAAAACTACGAAAAATCTTCGTACGGGAACAGGATTTGACTGATTTTCGTAGTCTTGAGTAGTTTTTCGCTGTTTTGGACAGGTACGGGAACAGATCTATTAATACTACACACCAACAAAGAGAATCATATATAGATAACGCACTAACATCAAGTTTGGTTATGCGTGACCGTGAGGCCCATACCGAGAGCTAAGATATTAACAAATCGGAAAGAGACATATCAGTCGTTTGTAGTCCATAGCATGCTGAAACTTTCACAAATTCGTCTTTTACATGCCCTAAAGCGGTCCTTACACGGTCAATCAAAATGACATCAATAACTTATATGCGTTAGTGAAAATATGATTGTATGTGTTACATCGCTTGATTGACGAAAATCAAAACGTGTTTGATTTTTACACGTACATGGTGATTGATGTCATTTGATTGACCGTGTAAGGGCCGCATAAAAGTCAGCTTAATATCTTATATCTTTCGCGCGAAACCAAAACAAGTCAGATTAAAGAAAAAACACAAAGAATACATGTAAATCGCTTCCGAATTGTACCTTATCTAAACCGTGAGACGGCCATGCTTTATGCGGCCCTATGAGAGTACGTAGACAACTCACTGAGCCACGGTCCCAACAAATAAGAGCCAAATTATATTGGTAATTGCTAACAGCCATTTTAGTAAAAACTAATTTCTATACTAATAAGGTTATTTAATATAATGGGCCTTAATGATGTGCACCTAGAACAAAATATGTATATTGTAATAAAATATGAATTATAATTTTATAAAAAGAAAGTGAAATGTATCTATCTAATAAAAAAATATAGTATCTTTGAAAATGTCTCTACGAACACAGCCATCTATCATCCACTGAACTGGAATTTCTTATTCAATGACGTATCCCATTGGACCAATAGAAATGCGACAAGTTCGTTAACGTATGTGATGTGTCAATTGTGTTCTTTTTCACCGGTTGTCTTGTAGCACATAGGAAAGCATTTTTCTTTTCAATGTTAAAAGCCATTATCGATAGATAATATATTGTTTATAAATTAAACTCAAGGAAAAACATCGTAAACCACGTAAACTCATTTCAGACTCACAATAAACACTCAATTGTTCACTAAAAATTGCCTTACAAAGTTGTTAAGCTAAACACGTACTGCACACCCACTCGCGTCTCGCGTGGATAACTAAAATCTAGTTTTCAATTAAATTAAATCAAAATGAAAACACAAATATTTATTGTATTGTTATTTGTATTTATTGCGCACACAGCGGGACTCAAGGAAGAGGATTGTGAAGGTAAGTTCTGAGACAATCTCCAAAGTAGTAGCACCATATTACTATCAATCTACTTTCAGTTTGTGTGAAGACTGTTCGACGCTTTGGAGAATCTCTGAGTGATGCCACCAAGAAGGATCACAAGCTAATCGAAGATGAATTCAAGAAATTCTGCAAAATTCAAAAGAACAAAGAGCACAGATTTGTAAGTTCAAATTCTTATCCGAAACATGATCCGATTTACATTTGTAATTCTTATAGTGCTACTACCTTGGAGGTTTGGAAGAATCTGCCACTGGTATCTTAAATGAACTGTCTAAACCTATGAGCTGGTCTATGCCAGCTGAAAAGGTCTGCGAGAAGCTGAAAAAGAAGGACGCACAGATCTGTGATCTCCGTTATGGTAAATCAAACGATACACTCTCTTAACACAATAAACATTTATTTTTCCTTTGTAGAGAAACAAATCGATCTGAATGCTGTTGATTTGAAGAAATTGAAAGTGCGTGACCTAAAAAAGATCCTCAGTGACTGGGATGAGAGCTGTGATGGTTGTTTAGAGAAAACCGACTTTATTAAGAGAATAGAGGAGCTCAAATCAAAATATGTACGCAATGAATTATAAAAATAAACTCACTACTCGTTAGATTAGAATATTTCAAATGAAATTTTATTTATTATTCATGCACGAGTATTTTTAACTGAAAGTGAGTCCAAAGCTTAAATAAAATACTCTCGATTGTTAAAAAAAAATCATTATAAAACTTTATTTCTACCCATCTAGAGACAATTTTTTTTCGTTAACAAATTTTTTGCTTTTCATATATTAAATTCGTTGAACAAAGAAATGCAAAATTATTAACAAAATACATTCGTTTTGTCAAATAAATATTATTATTAAATTAGTTTAACAGTACATAAATAGATTTAATTGAATTCGTTTAAAAAAAAAAAGAAGAAAGATGATCGCATTTTCTTAGCGACGATATGGCTGCTTGCCGTAGCGTCCTCTTGAACTCTCCTCGGAAAGTATGAAGTATTCGCTGTACACCACACACCAGCAGTATGTTAGAACCACTGAAAAGATAAGAGATGTTAGATAAATAAGGTTTTACTTGGTTGCGCTCAAATGGGGCATATTTAATCGGAGAATTATATCACTTGTTTGGTAGTTTAGCGCGGGAACATTAGATTTTAATTACATAATTCACCGAAGCTGTAACCGGTTATGTGAAAAGGTTAATGACCAGGTGAATACCTGGTTTTATTTCATGTGATCATATCAGCAGTTCGAGATTGAGTAGTTTGTTTTGGTTTTGAGTCCAGATTTAATTTATAGCGGAGGACGGAGAATGAATAATGATAACCTGTTGCTTTGTTTACTCTTATGAGAGAAAGAACAAAAATATCTTATCCCATGATAAAATCTGAAATGCATTTAAATAACACCAGAGAGTTAGTTCTTGATTGATGTTAACGTGATAGAGAATTTGCTATCTAAACACTGCGGTCATGTTTAATTTTATCCAGTGGCGTAACACTATGCATGCAGTCATGTTATTCCAAGATGTATTAGTTTCGTCGAGCTCAAAATTAACCAATATGGCTATGATATACACTAACGCGTCTAGATTTTTGATGGTGTTCGGCCCTCGTCCTTAGAAGGAGTTAAAATGTACCTGCCTTACGTTTATACTGCATGTTTTCATAAAATTATCATTTGTGATTTAATTTGGTTATTGCATGTCACCAACTGCACGATTGAGTGGAAGGTGGAACAGTATAGTTTGATGTTTCAGTTTTAGGTCGTACGCCTGATGTGATACAGTAATATTCAGTGGCCGACATTGAGCCAAAACTGCGTTTCCTTAAAAAACAGATTTAAATAATAGCCCCACGATGGATGTCACTACATATTGGTCCCGTTGGAAATGATACCGTGGACTTGGTCGCAAAGAAAGAGGACTATTCCATCGAATAAAATCCGAAATAATCCAAGTCTTCAATCACAGGAACAGAACCGAAAACCAAATGGTAACGACAGAAGAAAGAAGGCCCAGAATTTGGTACATAAAAACTGACCTTCTCAAACGAAGGGCAGATATACGGTTAGACAATGTGACCAGGTATAATTAAAACAGGTTAACATTTTCGAACTCTCGCTCTGGCTAAAATAATGTCGAATAAAGAACTCTATTTGATGACATATTCCAGAAGATGAACTAGGCGAACGATTCGCATGCACAAAAAAATACATTTTTCACATGATAAGATACCAAAGAGTTAAAAATAAACGAGGAATGTGAGATAAGGAGTTCTTTTCTCTAGAGAGACAGCCCTGAAAATGTATTCTACACTTGTTATTGTATCGACGTTGTGAGTGGCAACTTAACTTAACAAATGGTTTTACAAATCAATTTTTAATCTCGTAGAAAGCATCAGAAAAACTTTCAGAAAAGTGAAACTCTTCTAGATACAGCGACTAGCCTGGCCTGAATATGACATCACGGTATGCTCGATAATATTGCCAAACTAATAGGAAATGAGCTTCAAACTGAACTATCAATAAGCGGCTCAAGCTTAATTTGTGACTGCATAACTATTCTGTCTGGCTGTCCTACAACTATGAGTCCTCAAATCCTTACTCAATTATGTACGTACAATCATCTACTCCCGAAGTTTATTTTCAATCTTTCTGATCGTCGGACATTGGACTTCCAACTCTGTAAAAAATACAACCAGACCCAAAGCGTTGTTCATATTAGTTGCGGTTCAACAACATACGAGCATACGAAAATGTTCCTAAATGAGTATGCGTCATATGTTGCTGCTATGCCATTCAACACCCTCGTCCCATTTAGCTATCCAACTTACCGACACACAGTAATCCAAATACAAGCCATAGTACACCGGTGAGAACGAATCCATCGATGAAAAACACGACCGCCGTGTAGATAACCGACACCAGCAAGCCAATGGCAATCATTATTCCAAGCACAACCCATGGCATCATTAGGTAATGATTTCTCTAAACGTCGTCAATAGAAAAAATGTGGAAGAAATTTAATTACAAATGTACGAGTACGAGTATTTTATTTCACACTATCAAGGGAGTATGGCGCGGCGGTGGGAGGGTGATGCGCCACATCAAACCCCCAATGTAACCACATATGTACCTTGATCACACCGGCAATCATCAGTGTCGATATCAGTATTGTCATGCATAAGTTGACTGCGAGTATGATTTTCACCACATTTGATGGGAGCCAGTCTAGCAGGATTGTTTTAAATTCCACGCGAGTAATGAAGATCACTATGATCGTCAAAATGGAAAGTACTATCGCCAAGAGGCCGGATATGATCGAACCCGTTCGCAGTGATGTACAGCGGCAGCATGAGCTTAAAAGTGGACCGGCCATTTTTCAAAGGATGTATGATCGTTCTGAAAAGACGGAGAAGAAATAAAATTTTAAATAACTTAAAAACAAGATCATTCTTTATTGTTAATCTTCTATACACGAGGTCAGGCCCATTTCTATTTTTAAAATGCAAATTTGATTGTTTTCGCATTTTATTTACATAGATCTGCCGTCAATACACACGCTATTATGTCTTATCAGCTATGGCGGCAGCGGTGCACTTCGTGTTGTGTTAATTTAAAGTCTAGCTTGGCCTTGACTTTTTGATGTTGTTTTTTCATGAAAATCGCATGAAAATTGTTATTTTAATATTTAAAGCAAATGAAAAACATGATTCATCATTGTCAGCAAATTTTTTCTCAACACATTAATATAATTTTTTTTCTTAACGGATGTGAACCATCATCAAATACCTCGTACATGGCGGAATGATGATGAGATACGATTTACGGCGAAAACACAATTTTGAATTAAAATATGACGTAATTGTTGTGAAGAGAAGAAAGCTGCATAGTGGGAGTAGAGTACAATGTGCCAAAAGTATGATTTCCCACGATCGCCGAGGCATGAAAGGGCGAAGAGACGACTTCCAAAGTAAACAATTTTATTTGTTTGATATACCTAATCGCAAAAAAAATATGGTAATAAGTATACAAATACAATATGTGAATGCTAAACGCTTGACGTAGGTTAGTGTATTTTTGTTTTGTGTACTGAATATTTGTGCGGAGGTGAACTTGTAGAACTTGTCATATTGTTTATTTTTTTTTGCTTAATACTAATCGAAATGGGAGAACAAATTGGCAAAAAATAAAACAAAACAGAAAAATTTATTTATTTCTCATCCAATATGTAGCTATCCGCTGATATCTGGATAACTGTAGAGCAGAAAACCTGAGTTTTACCCCAGAAAGGACACAGGATGATGGCACATTTATCCAGATACCACAGAAGGATGACGTAGCAAATTGTAAGAGCTGCCATACCCTATATTCTGTTACCAGATTGTGCAGCAATAACTTCGAACTGGTTAAGGAGTACACTTGCATTACATCACATCACATGGTCGCCGTGACCGTGGTGATTAGTGCGTTGGACTACTACGCATGCTGCCAGCAGTGTGGCTTCCGGCCCGGCAGATCGACGATCGACCAAATTTTCACACTTAAGCAGACCCTGGAAAAGACCCACCAATTTCAAGTCGAGACTCACAATGTCTTCATCGAGTTCAAAGCCGCGTATGATAGTATTCATCGTATTGAGCTCTATAAGGCGATGGTCGATTTCGGGATCCCGGCTAAACTGATCCAGCTATGCCGCATGACGCTGGAAAACACGCGGTGCAACGTGCAATTTGGAAACAGTTCCTCCGAACTATTCCAATCATGCACCGGCTTTCGGCAATGAGATGCGCTGTCATGTGACTTCTTCAATCTTGTGCTGGAACAGGCGCAGGGCAGGTGTAAACACGGAAGTTGACCTACCTCGGAGTAAATATCAACTCCACGAATGACAGCTTAGTGGAGAAGGAAATCGCTGCTACTTCAGTTTGGCAAAACAAATGGGTTCAAAACTCGGAAGACGAAATGCATGCTCTACAAAACATTGATCCTGCCAATTCTGCTGTATGGAGTCGAGTGTTGGACGATAAGCAGGAAAGCAGAGCAGATTTTGAATACTTTCGAAAGAAAAATTCTTCGTCGGATATACGGTCCCATATGCAAGGAGGCCGAATGGAGGAGAAGATATAACCGCGAACTCTATAAGCTGTACCAAGATGTGGATGTGGTCCGAAAAGCCAAAACACGTCGACTACACTGGCTCGGCCACATTGAGCGAATGGACAACAATGCTCCAGCAAAGAGGATCTACGAATCACAGCCCCCAGTTTCGAGACGACAAGGAAAACCGAACGTCCGGTTTAAGGATCAAGCTACCGCGAATGCCAGTGCGCTTGGTCTAGACAACTGGAAGCAGCGTGCCCGGGATCGAAGAGAGTGGAAGGCTGCCGTGTCTCAGGCAGAGACTTCACGGGTCGGGAGCCCATTAAGTAAGTAAGTAAGGACTTGTAGAGTGAATGGACATCAACGCTCCGCCCCGCAGAGTATTCGATTCCAAACCGGATGGTCAGCGCAGCTGAGGACGATCTCGACAAAGGTGGCGCGCACAATTGGAAAAGGACCTCAACCAACTTGGAATGCGCAACTGGAGGCAGTTAGCTAGAGACCGGGCTAACTAGAAGGGGTTGTTGGTTGAGGCCTTGGTCCACCCCGGACTGTAGCGCCACCTTAGTAAGTGAGGATACCAGGAATCATACATCAACTAATGAACAGATGTGGATATTTCTTGAACAACCTGTAGACTGTCGAGCATCTCTGACTCCTCCTTATCGTTAACTTCAAGATAACACTAAAATAAAAAGCTCTTCAATATTCCCTAATGCGTATAGAAACTCATTGCGTTGTTTTCTTAAATTACATAATAATCTTATTCTATTTTTTGCTAAAATTGCACCACGCACACAATCCACACATGGCCCCAATTATTGTTACGTGAATTAAACATTCAATAGAACAAAAATAAATTGATTGCTTCAACGTAAATATTAAATAGCATTCGAACGTAACTCGTAGCCGTGTTCATTTTTTTTTTCAAGACTATTGGAATGCTTTTACAAAATAAATGCGTATACGATTTATTTATGCTTTACTGAGTAATTTTTTCGTTGCAATCGAAATGTGTTTCTTCATCATTACCGAATTGGGCAAAATATGTTAATTGACCGTTAGCGATCGTTTATTGCCCGTAGCCGTAACCAGTAATCACAGCTGGTAGGCGGCATTCTACAGAATCAAAACGCAACTTCCTTTCGTCATCTTTGAAGTTTTTTAATTGCCAGTTGATGATCGATTTCGAATAAAAGGGCAAGTTACGAGGGGGTAAGTATGTACAGACGAGTATGAACATAAGTAATTCAAAACGTTCCGCTTTTCCAGCTATAACCAACGACACAGCAATAGGATACGGATACTATCTGCAGCGTTCAGATTTATGTATGTACATATTTATCAATTGGATTGGTTTGATTGCGTAATCCCGATTCGAAAGATGTATGTTTGTAATGACATACATGACTGACGTACTGAAGCTATAATTCTGGAGGAATTTTGCATGTGGGTATCGAATAGAACATAAAAGCCGACATATGCTGTAACATGTTTCCATGTTTTTTTTTTGCTGCTTTTTTATTTTTTTAAGCATAAACTCCACGCCAATCACATTTGTGTGGTGTTTTGTTCTCTCTCTCCCTGTATTTTTGGTCTTTACATTTGTGGGGTGAAAAGGAAAATCAGATAGTTTATACTTTTCCATGTACGAGTTTAAATGTCGTTTTGAAACCCCTTGACTTCGCTCCATTTGAGGTTACCTACGGCTGTGGAGTTTTTTTTTCGTTTCCCACTTGTGGTGTGGGTGTAATGAATATTACTTGTATTTTCTTTTGTTTCAACTAACGTAAGTATTTTCTACGAAAATAGAATCACACGACAAGTCCAAAGCTATTATATAAAGTTTAAGTGATTTATAGAGACATAATTCATTCAATGTGACTAAGTCAAAAGGTGAAGAGACCAATTGCTTCACAGCTATTAGAGCAAACATTTTGACAGATTTTGAATTATACTTGTTTCTTTATGTGTTTACAAGTTGTATACATTTTTATTGTGAAATACGAGTATGTAAGTCACGATGTAATGAACTGCAAAATTTGGCAGTAAATTTTAAGGCAAGGACAATTATTCTTAATATGTCTTAACTCTTAACGCATGGGCTTTTGGAAATTCGGAGTGGGCCTCTGAATGTTGTTATGAATGAGAGAGCTGCTGGTGGAAGTGTAATGAAATCTTTTGATAGCCGGGTACGATTAAATGAGTCTTGGAAGACGTTACGAAAATCGTAACAGTGTTTTAAGTACGGTGATGGAATAATCTGATAAGGATGATTTAGGAGGCATTGAACTATAAATTGAGCATGCACGTGCTCGTGCACCCATTGAAAAGCAACCACAGATAAAACATTGAACAAAGTTTGTATAGACTGTCCAAGAACAAAATAGCTATGTTCAGACAATTGCCAGATCTGACAATATCGTCAGGTCTGGCAATGAAAAATTTGTCCCAGATGTTTTACAACCTGGTGAACTGACAATTTTAGTCTGACATGACAATACATATTGTCAGAAAAAGCATTGTCAGACTATTGCTACACCGGTATCTGACAATAAATTGTCAGTCATCTACCAATGGTTTGAACACCTTTAACCATACCATCTGCTTGCTCTCTGTCTGGAGCTGAGCTCATTCTGGCTTATTCTGGCTGGTATTCTATTATGAGCAGGACCCCAGCAGAGTTTTACATTGTGCTGCGTTTAGTTCTTCGCTGCAATACTCTACAAGCCTGCGTGGCAGCAATTACTTTTATGTCCGCCCGGCTGTCAATGTAAATTGTGATATCCTCTCGCGATATTGTCATCATTGACACCATTTAGGCAGCTTTTGTCACTGCTAGAACAACTTAAGCTTTTGCATGCAAACAAATTATATCTCGGTCTTAAGTGGTAAAATTTACTAACACGCAAACAAGTACTAGTAAAAGAATATCTCACTTGAAGTGGCAGACACAATTGGAAAATGACAGCCAAATTATTGTGCAACATTGAATCCATTCACGTTTTCAATGTCACTGGTGATTGCCCTCCTCTGCTGCACTGCGCAATTATTCTGCATTTAACTTTTCCTGAGAAAAAGTGCCCTTAAAAAATTAAATTGTTTGCGATATAGGTATGTAATATACACAATCGTTCTTATCCTCGAATGATCAAACCACAATAGGCAATTACTGCATTAGATCAAATCACAATAGGCAATTACTGCATTAGAGCTACCATCTAGTGACGTTTAATATGTCATTATTAATTATAATGACTAGCTACCATTAATTCTACAATTAACAGCTGCTGATTCATAAAAATATGAATTCAAAGATGAATACGGAACTGACCCATGGCAACTCCACAAGTGGCTATTTGTAAAGATTTAATATAGCTCCCCTTCACCAATGTCATGATCTCACCTCATATTTTTTATGGTGTGTCTGAATTTTTGAAGTTCAACAACGAATAAAGATTTAAAAAAAAACATAAAACACTGTAAAAAAAGAAACTTAAAAATTTATTTACATATCTAGAGTGTTAACTGTCAATAAAGATTAAAGGGAATTGACCTCGACAATTCACAATAAATTGCATGACACTTACTCGTTTGCATATATGTTCGGCAATGATTGCTCGATCACAGTCACATCATTAGTGACTAAACTGAACTTTTTTTTGTCAGCAAAAATAAAAAAGCGTATAAATTGAATGACGGCATTGTTGGAATGTAAGACTGACCATTTGTGGGCGCGAAATGATTTGCTTACTTGCCGGTTGGATTTTCTTACTCATAATGCTAGCAAAATGGAAGATAGTGACCTCAATGCCTGTTAAGGAATTATTGTTTGTACTTTAATGAGCAATAAAAACATGTTTTTAAATTAATTCCTCGCTACCTAAGGTAAACAAGACAGGATACTCGTCCATAAACATTTTTATCCGAAAATATATAAGCAACCTTTTAAAAATATTTGCCGTTAAGAACAAGTAGGTATCCATTGTATTTCTTGTGTTACCTGGGAAAACGGTACAAGAGTTGGTCATTAATGTTATATTTTACATGCTTAAAATAACCTTAAACCTCTAAGGCATTTGATAAGATTTTGACAAACTTCTCATTTATTGACACATACATGAGATTATGACAAAAATATAAGACAAGAGGGGATGCCTCGTAGATGCTTTTTAGTAATTATGTATGGAGTGCTCTGATGCCTCCGTGTGTTGTACCGAATTCCATAGTTTTTGATTTAAGCGTCGTGACGATGAAACACGGATTTCCGTTTTTACTGCGATGTTGAAAGATGAAAAATTAACGAAAATTTTGACACCTGAATGACAAAAGGTGTAAAATTTTAACTGTATATGCTGCGATATGGAAGAATATTGCCCAAAATCAAATTAAAACGATTTGATATTTTGTAAGAAACTAAATATGTACAGTAAAACTTGTGAATAGTGGAATACTTCGGTGCACTTTGTTTTCTACCGCTCGCAACATTTCTACTATTCGCAATTCATTTCCACAATCGGAAATCTAATTTCTTTTATTATTTTTTGATCAATTTTGATATCGAAGTTCAGAATGTGTACTGGTTGTTGTCACTAGCAGAATGAAACACTCACGAAAAGAAACAATGGAAATGTCAAAATTCTGGAAAAGGACTTTTGGCGCATTCATTGTGCTATTGAAGAGTAAATTTGTATGCAAAATTCATTAAAAAATGTTACATTTCGCAGGTTTCCACCATATAAGAGTGAGTTTGTATAAAGAAAATTGGCAACCAAAAATGTCCACTGTCCAAGTTTCGCAAGACTCTTTAATTAGAAGATTCCACTTTACATAAGTTTTACTGTATCTACATAGGTGCAATGCTGACCGCTTTATGCTCGACGTCTATAGAACACCGTTTAAAAATCGTTCACCACAGCCGTTACGAATTCTGTATGTCTGTTTGATAGCACGGAAAAGGAAGGTCTGAAATATATTTCTGTGTTCTCAAGTTTTGCGAAGCTGGGAAAATGTTGCTCTTCTTCTGATCTGTTTTAAGGCTATAACATAATTAGCTGATCCTACTGTATTTGCAAACAGTCGGGTTACTCGCATGGCAGATAAATTGATCTGGTAATCTGGTTTAAGATAGAAATGATAGCCGCCAGACAGTCGACAGACTTCGCAAATGCACTGAAATCATTAGAAACGTGTATTTTTTTTCTATAAACTCACCGGAATCACTGAAATGTCCACTTCAATCACCGGCAAAATCAAAAAACTGAGGACTGAACAATCATCAAAATCACGCTGAACTTCACTGGATTGAGATGAAGAAATCGTTCACGAATGATTTTGGCACAATTTGAATATTGAAAATCTGATAATTCTTGAGTTATTATTCTTCTTGGTTGAACGTTCTAATATCAACTGTTTTAGTGAATGATTTTCCGTCCTACCTATTTATACAGAAAATTTGACAAAATTCTATGTACCTACATCTTATGGCATAGAACTTCCAAAGTTATTTCGTACGCTTACGCTTATGAGTTGCCGCTTCCGTCTAGAATAGTTAGTAAATGGTGAAATGACGTAGCAAGAAGGACACCTGTCAAATTGCGCAATATCAAGTGGATTAACAGCGCCATCTCTTATTGATCTTGCAAACGAAAAATGTTGTTGCAAGTAAATGTGTGGAAAAAGGGTTTTTCTGATTAAAAATTTCCCAAATTTGGAGCCTTGGCAATTATTTTCACTGTATATATTATTACGTCAAAATGAAAAAAATGATTATCCTGGAAGCTTTTCCCAATTTTGAACTGTAATATTACGATCAATATGAAATGAAAAAATCCCCATACAAAATGTATGAATAATCGACTTTTCCGAATTTTCCAATTCTCCAATTCTCTGTTAATCTGACCGCTCTATACGCGTGCTGAACTGCTGACAGTGATGTAAGGGGGATCTGCAGAGAATCTCCTCCCTTATATAATTAGCTGACCCGTGGTCGCCTTGCTTCGCCCACCTGTTGGGAAAACAAATCATTATTTTGTTCTAATAGATACCTATACTAGGTATGTTATGTACATATAGCTGTTATCCGCCCGGCATTCCCCGTGCACTTTTTTAAATTTTGAATTTGCTTTTACGATCATATTTATCGTAGTAGGCCGGGCACAAAACATCACAGAATGCTATTTCAGTTAATACGCAGAAATTCAAATACATATGCCACATACAAACACTATGACGTCACCCACTGCTGCATGGCTGTTGGCTTCGATCTCTACTGATGGAAAATGATTTCACGAATGGTTTTGAGCATAGCTCAGCTCCTTGACAACGCAGAAGGATGATTTATACCTCAAATAAATCTTAAAGGAATACAACTATTTTTTTTGGTTTTAATGACAGAAAATTTGATTGTCTGCCACTTCGATCTCCAATTCTGAGCTCCTATAACTAATGGAGTAGTCTGAGTACACCCATAAATTCCGTCTAGAAATGCAGATCATAATAGTGAAAACCGCATCTAAATCCATTAAGTGGTCCTCGAGATTAGCCTGTACATACAGAAAGAAACATTTTGGGGACTTAATTTTATACTATGTATAGATATAGATAGGTGACGTGAAATAAGGCCCAGCGAAATAAGACCAAATTCCAAAAAATTCGGCGTTATTTCGCTTTTGAAATTGTAACAAAGCCAAATTATTCAATTTTTTTCAATTTGGCTTTATTACGTTTTTCAAAACGAACCAAGCAGGGGGGCAGCAACATAGTATAGAATTGAATAGATTCTCTAACCCTGTCGCTAGATACATACGTAGATAATTTTTTTTTATGAAACGAGTGTAAAGATCACCAATTTGTATTTAGACTTCATATTCACTGGGTGTGCATATAATTGTTTGGTATAAGACTTTCTTAAACCAACCAAAACTTTTCAAAAAGTCAGACATTCATAGGCATTCTACTGAAATCTGTAAAATACAATTATTTGTTTGCGGTTTGTTTCTAAAATAAGTTTTTTTTTTAAAATAGGGAAATCTTAGAAAAAAACGTTGGGCGCCAAAATTAAAAAAAAAAAAAAAAATGCGATCAGATTACACACACACACAGATCCCTTGCTGTTGGGGAGCATTATGGAAATACTGTAGCTTTACTTTTAACCAATTTTAACTAATCAACGATGGAACGACCGAGAAAAACATAAATGACTCAAGAGTATTCAGGTTATCCCAGTTTTTTTATGTGACTAAGGTTTAGTTGGAAGGAACGTAAGTCTTACGCACTCAATAGGTACATACATATGTAATGTATTCATATGTGATGTATTAACAAACACGTAATGTTGGAAAGTGAGTAATGAGAGTCTTTGCTAACGCTGCAAATGTTAGTTCATAAGAATGTAACGGGTGAGAAGGATGACAACAGAGGCAGAGGTAGATATAGATAGGCATCCGACAGATGCAGACGTGTGAACAGAAACTGAACTAATAAAATGGAATATTCGCTTTTAAATAAAAGTATTTGTTTTTAATTAATGGGAAATGTTATGAGAATGTATTTCCAAAGATACAAACAGACAAATCTAAGCCGGTGTTAGACGCAATATTTTAAAATGTCAGTCATGTTGGAAACTTTTTACTGTTTGTAAACAAAAAAAGATCTAATTTATTTATTCACTTCAACAACAAAAGATCTACAAGTGCTTATGTTTTCGACTTAAAGAATAGAGTACCACGTTAACCCACTTGTCAACTCTATTCACATTCATATCAACAAATAACGAACGCACAATGCTTCAATTTAAACAGTTATACACGCACGAAGTTGACGACGACATTTGAGCCTGAATCTTCTCGTTCTAATTCTATGGCAAGACAGCATACTAATGAAGAGCCCGCTGCGGTGCTATACACCTTCAATGACAACAGCACAGCCGCTTCACCGAGTTGTTTTGCCCAAAGATACATTGACTTATTCTTTAGATAAAAAGTTAAAGCTGTTTGCTCTGCGATTTGTACAGCTCTCGCTTTTTATGGTCAGAGCATTTTAACCGGTTTCACAATATCACTTGCAACAAGTGATCACAATACATTGAAAACAACGAGAAGAACATATCACCAACCATTTGATTCTGAATAGAAAATAAAAAGAAACACTTGTATGCGAAATGAGGCTACAAGGTCCTTCCGTTGAACTTGTCGAAAATACGCAGTCATAAAACCAATTCGGCTTATAGTATGCCAATCACCGGAAAATCGCTACCACATGAGCGAATATTTCACCAAAAAATCTGTTTTGGGGCTAAAAATAAACCTCATTTTTTTGCTTGGTTGACCAACAACGTTTCGAGTTAATTCAAGATCATCGAAAGTGTGTTCTTGAGTGGGACGCCAAAAACAACCGAAGACGCCTGTTGTTATTTTTTTTCGGCAAAAAGGAAATCAAGGTCTTTATTTTAATTTAGTTTACTCGTATGTTTATCTCGAGTTGTTATTTATGATCCCGTGGTGACGGATGGATTTTCGTTTAAAATAATGGATACACAGTTTACTTTCATCTCATAGATGTTCGTATGAGTATCTATGATCTGTTGATGACCTAATTTTGACATAAAAACAATTTGCACTTAATATTCATAATGACAGATACATCACTATTATTTATTACTTAACCAATTGCGTTTTATTACTTTTTTTTTCTTCTGTTGTATCTGAATTTATACTCCCTTGGGAATGAACTTGAAACTGAATTAATAATTATTCGGTCGAATATCTAAGCTCGCGACGACGACGGCGACGACTGTTTGTGTGTAGAATGGATCGCGTGCGCGTTGTATTTGTCGAAGTATACCGTCGGAATACAGAAAATCAACTGAAACAGCTTAGAAGCTTATTTTGTACTCGTACTCGTACCAACCACGATCGGGTTCGGTGTAGAATCGCTACGGTAGAGAATAAGATGAGATTCTTTTTTTGTTTGTTGCTATTCTTTGCTTTTCTTTATTATTACTCGGCTATTTGTTTAGGTTAACTGCGATTAATGTGTGCGATTTAAGAGATTCGAGAAATCTTATTGTATCCGTGGGGAATCGTTTTTCTTTGGTGTTGAGAATTGAGAAGCGATACGACTGACGCGATACTTAGCTAGCATCACTTCACTGTCGGTAGCTCACAGATATAAGTGCAAAAACATTACGCTTCTGTATTTCTGTATCTGTGGGAGTTTTTAATTTTTTTTTTAAATTATGTACCTAAAGCTTTTGTGTGCTTTTGTAGAGCATTATTTGGTTAGGGAGCTTTTTGATTATAACATTTGTGGGTGTTATAAAAATTGGACATTTTTTTCGCATTATTACCAAATTTGCATTTTAATTCGAAACTTGTCAGCGGTTAAAACGCCAAAAAGTAGCTCCTCCTCAGAAACACTGGCTAATCAAAGCTTGAGTTCTTGTTCCTGATTCTAAGGAAATCTACAAAGTTAGCGCCCTATATCAGGTCTGTTCCCGTACCTGTCCAAAACAGCCGAAAACAGTCAAATCCTGTTCCCGTACGAAGATTTTTCGTAGGTTTTGACAGAAGAGAGTGTAGTTTTGCGTAGTTTTCGGCTGTTTTGGACAGTACGGGAACAGACCTATCGTTATCTGTTTTTGTGGATTTTTGTTTTTGTAATTGTCTTGCTTTTGATCAACTGTCATGACTTCACTTCGACAGTTTGGTATCCAATTTGTGTAATTTTTGAGTTTCAGTTTTTAATCTGACCTTCACTTCTCTTTTTTATAATCCATACATACACACGCTTAAGGGTATATGAATACCCTTATAATGTTTACACACAGCGCGAGCACATGAAGAATAAGAACGAGAGACAGCTTTGGTAATCGCGTAATCGCGTCAGGCCGCTGTACCAGTTGGTTTACCCGCAGAGCTATTTAAAGTAGCTGGACATGTATTGGTAGAGAGCATACAACAACTCATCTATAAGATGTGGTCAGATGAAAGTTTGCCAGATGAATGGAATCTCAGCATCGTCTAATCGGTGCCGATTGAACAGTGCAAGTGCAGCCCGGCTGTCGATGTAAATATCAATGTAAATATCAATATTATGAAAAAAAAACTTTTAGGTGTTGGACTCTGGCTGGGATTGAACCCGGGCAGCACTAACGCACTAACCACTACACGACGATTTCCCTTTATATAGAATTTGTTAATAACTTGAATCCAGCGCCACCTATCGGGTCCCGATTTTGTTGTTTTTTCTTTTGGGACTATACACTTATATTGTGAATATGAGTCATTTTGGTCAATTAATATAGAATTGGTTAATAACTTGACTTCAGAGCCCCCTAGCGGGCCGTTTTTTTTTGCCTATGCCCTTCTTCAGGTCCCAGACTCTCTCTTTGCCAAACTACATTATGATTAGTTTAGCGGTTTAGTCGTGAAAATGTAACAAAAAGACGGGCGCTACTTTTCGCATTGATATAATATGTAAGTGTGATAAAAATAAATTAATAAAAGTAAAGTTCTCTGCTGCTATTGCTATTGAAATTCGATAACGAGAATATATTTTTTTAACTGCGATCACCTAACATAATCAACTCTGGGAGTTGTTAAAGAAACACAGTGACTAAAAACTGTACGTTCCTATCGACACCTCACATTTACTTGAAATCCCAAAGCAATAAACTCTCCTCACCAACTTTAGAAAACAACATTCGCAGCTTAGTTTTCGACGGTCCAACGTCCAGTACTGATTTGATGTCGTATCTCATCAAAAAATTTAAATCAATCTCTTCATTACTCTACTGAAAATAAGATAGTTGCGTATGCGATTGATTTGACAGACTTCCTCTTCTATTGATTACACATTTTGTTTTTCTTTTCCTTGATAAGCCAACTCCATCCCCATTTTTATAAATGACCTGCTCTCTGCAGGCTGTCCCTTCTAATCTTATGCATACATTCCTAGCTGAAGACGGGTAAACCTACGCACTTGCTTACTTTTTCGATTGTGGGACTAAAACAGCAGCATTATGTTCGACTCATTAAATTCTAATCTTAACGGCATACTCGTAATAAAACAGTATAGAAGAATTTAATGACTCGAAAACCCAATGATGTCGTCCGTCGTTAAGGCACGAATCCTTACCTCAGCCACTCTATCTGTTGATGACACTTGCATTGCCTTAGTCCTCAATTCTAAGAAATTGACAAATTTATTTTCAAAGACCGTTTTTTTTTCTTCAAATATAGATTATCTAACACAACAGGTGAAAGGGCATCGTTATTTATTTATTTACTATTAGTAACCCGCTACACCCATTGAGAATGGTGTTTACGTCATAAAATGTCATGAAATGTTTTCGAATGACTTCTGGTGCACCGAAAGATGTCATATGGAAAGAATTGTTTTTGCGAATGTTGTTCAAGAATTACTTGGAATCGGATGTGTAACCTAAATGTGTTGAAATTGAACGAATTTCAATTTCGTCTGTTTGATGTACATATTTACATGCATTATGTACGTATGTAAATATAATTTTGAAAAAATAGTAATGACTGGTGGAGAATTGAATACCGGCAACACTATTTGGATTTAAGAAAACTGTACAAACAATAATATCCAACTTTTTCGACCGAGTTAAGCTCAAACTGTGCATTAATTGCAGTAAATAGATACTTTTATTAAATGTTTTAACCATTTAAAAAAAAAACTTCATAACAAATATATTGTGTAAGTTTCAGCTCAATTGGATGGTTTTGAAATTTTGGAGTTCCAGGGCCATCTATCGAAAATTTTGAAAACTTTTGATTCAAAAACATTTCTCACTTCATAACAAATATATTGTGTAAGTTTCAGCTCAGTCTGATGGTTTTGAAATTTTGGTGTTCCAGCTCCATCTATCGGAAAAATTGAAAACTTTTCATGTTCGAACATTTCTCACTTCATTACAAATGTATTGTGTAAGTTTCAGCTTAATCGTACGGTGAGTTTAAACAGTTGAAGTCATAGTGAGATGTAGTAGATGAGTAATGTAGTCTGAAGTCTTGGTTAGAAAATCAGGGTTGCATCTTCCCAGTTTCTGTATTTCTCTAAGCTAATCGGATTCTCTTAGGTTTGGGGCTCCCTTTGCTACTGGGCCTTTGATCAACATGTCAAGGAGAATGTAATGAAGAATCATATCCAATCCCGCTTGTGGTGTATTTCTTAATTTTTCCCCATCTTTTCCCGAAGGTCCTTTTACAGGTGTAAAAAGCATTTAATCCTTTCATTTAATTTCAACATTTTCTCTCCAGGATAGCTTGGAGTCTAAAATAATTCCTTAGTATTTCGGCTCCTTTGAGGGGTTGATTGTGGTTCCTTCGAGTAACGGCTTACATACAGACAAATGTATGTACATTATATGCGTAGCAATAAATATAAAAGCCGAATTTGAGTTTTTAAATTTGTTATGTACTTAGGCTAGGTTAAGTTGAAAGGGGCTATGAGGCTGAGCCATCATAAAACACAAGGCAGGCAATCCGCTGGGGCCATACCATGACAGAAATATTTGCGTCTAAGCATTTAATTTCACTGAAAAATTCTTGTGGCCAGTTTGACCAGACAGTTCCCGTGTATCAAAGAAGTAATTCTCTAAAAATTTCTTTCGAGAACGAGCAATGGCCTAACAATCACAAAGGATATTTTCGATATCCTCCGGTAAACTTATGTCATTACAGTCTCTGCATTCGCCCGTGTTTGAAAGTCCCATTCTTTTGGCATGTTCTCCCAAGAGACAGTGTCCGGAGATTAAATAAATGTATTCGAAAGTTATCCAGAAATCATCGCCCAGCTTGACTACGGTGAGCAAACGAATATTTTATTTGAAAATATCGCCAGCGATGTAACCTCACAAAAAAAAAAAACAACTTGCTTTTAACATTTTTATTGATTTCTTTGATTTCGATTCGAAATTTAAGGTACTTATTCAATTCTTCCAGCTCAAAGTTTTCATTAAATACAGCGCCTTACTGAAACGCGCCTCTTTGGAATCCACTACATCGAATACTTGTGTCTGTGAACTGCTTTGCATAGAACTTTTCATTTTCTTACTTACAAGTACGAGTACACATTATCCTCCACTCTACACAAAAAAAAAAGGGGAGCCAAGCCAGCTCCTGTATGCTGTGCATGAAAACTTCAGGCAATTCAGGGAGTATGATGTTATGCAAATGCGTTTTTCTACACAAAAAATTCTTTACGAAGTTTCATTTTCGGGCTTTGTTTTCTTCCACCATCGAGGACAGAGCGGAGTCTTTTGATGTTTGATGATGGCAAGGCACAAGACACACAAACAATGAGAATGGAAAATAAATGCGAATGCGAGTGCGGGTGCTCCTTGGCACACACTCACTCTCATTGGCTTTAAATTACTTTGAAAATCTCTTACAAAGATTTAAAGTCGTTTCTCAAATTGAACACGGAATTGCTTAAAAGTGATCCCAGATCACACCCACAAAATGCGAGTAGGTAGGTATGTGCTGCAAATGACAGTTCCGGCACAGAATGCTGTGGATTATTTAATGCTTTATTTTGAAGATGTAAATAAAATTACACTTCTTGCGGAAGTTATTTGTTTGTGTTTAATGTACGAGTATCAAGCGTGAATGATGATGGTATTGGTGAGGATTTTTTTTTTGTTTATAAAGTTGAGCTCTTAAGGCAAATTGAGGACTTTGAAGACTTTAAAATTCTTTGTTTTTCTGGTAAATTCGGAGATGCATCACTGCATGGTTGATGCTCAATCATCCATTTCACAGTAGTCAACCTGACTCCAGTGTGAAGGTTATTTGTTACGTAGCCCTAATCAGACCAATTATAGCATATGGTTGCCCGGTATGTTTCAATGTAGCGCCTTTCTACATGTAAAAGATTTGAGTGTTTGAGAGTCAGTATCTTAGAACCGGTGTCAGACTTTACAGAACACCAGAGTCCCAGTACATAAAGTATTATCCCAACAAGGTCCTATACGATGGGGCATAACTGAACAGGATTGATAATAATTTCTTTATTAAGGCGATTCGAAGGCATATTGCGTGGGCGATGACCAGCGACACTAGCCTGATCTTCGGGGCTTATTACCCCCAATGAAATGTACCATGATAGTACGCTCGTATCGGACTTTATCCTACCAGAGGTTTTTTTCTCCATATTGATGCTAAAGGGTTAGTCCAAAAAGGGATGGAATTTCGGTATTGTAACATACCACCGCCACCGTGGTGCGCTAGATAAGCGCTTCATCCAAGGCGGGTTCGACACCAATGCCCATGAGCTCCTTCGTTTTAGTACCGCAATTGCTGACCAGGGTATAATACATACGGAAAAGCAATGCGCCGATTTTTGGTAGCTGAGCTTCTGAGACGCCCCTCAGAAGCATAAATGGGGACCCGAGATAAAAGCACGGGGCTATTTATGCGGTTACATAAAATATCTCTGATAAGCAATATATATATCATGGGTATATCTTCTTACATTAAGGGAAAGAATACTCAAAGGATAGCATTGTGCATATATGTATATAAGATCTGAGTGCGCTAGCTTTAGCGACTATGTATTCAATATAAGGAATAAAAGTGAGCTAACTATCAATAATTATACCAAGATCCTTAATTTGTCTAACTCTTTTTAAAGTCGTCGTATAAAGGCAATAACAATAAGAATATTGAATATTGAATATTAAGCTTAAGGCAATCATGAACACACCAATTAGATGGATTGTTAAGGTCTCTCTGTATCTTAGAACAGTCCTCTAAGTTTTGTATCAAGGAAAGTTTTGAGATCATCTGCATTGATTCAGCAGTGGCAGAAAATTATGCGTTGAACAATATCGTCAATAAAAATTAATGAAGAGCAGAGGTCCTATATGGCTACCTTGGGGAACACCAGAAGTACGGCAGTTATCTAGATAAATTTTGTGGGTTCCACCGACTAAAAACTATGAAATCCACCTTAGCATTGCAGAGACCCAAAAAGTTTCAATATCTTCAATAAAATCATACTAGTATGCCCGTGCGAGAACTCTCGCAAGAGAAAATCTAACTCCAAAATCTAAACTTCCCATATAATTTCCATCTGTCAACTGATGGAAATCCTGTGGAAATAATACGGGAAGAGTTTATTCTTTTGGGAGTTCGATTTGGGTAGAATGTTTTGATCGGTTTTTTAATTTGTTTAAATTTATCGCCGTTCGCCTTGGCCGTGGTGGTTAGTGCGTTGGACTGGGTTCAACTCCTGGCCGGGTCTAACATGTAAAAGAGTTTTTTCACCGCCTCTTTCGAATGTCTGACAAGCATCAAAGAGTATCAGTTGTCACGATTGAGCCTCTCAACTCGCCGTTCGGAGACGGCAGAAAACTGTAGGTCCCTTCCATTCGTGCAAAAATATAACACGCACACGTTTTTGAAACTTAAATTTGGTTGATATATAAGACAACAAATTGTTCCCATATGACCCCCATATAGCCAATATATCAACCCAAATGGATTGATTTCCATCAGTTGACAGATGGAAGTCATACGGGAAGTGTTGATTCTTTTGGGAGTTCATTTTGGGAAGAACATTTGTTTTGATTTGTTTTTTTAATTTGTTAAGATTTATAAAGTGAAATTGCAATTCGTCAGTCTTCCGGGAAATTCTATTTATTTTGGCACCTCATTTCTTAAGATTGGTTAAGTGTGAGAGCCGCAAATGGTACCTATACTACAGAAATAATATATATGATGATGATGATGAGTCACTGAATAAAAGGCTTTACTGAAATTGGTATAAAAAGCTTCGACTTGGCATCCACTTTCAACAGTATTAATGACATAAGATGTTAAATGGACTAAATTGTTTTGTTGTACAACGACAAGATACAAATCCATGCTGAAACTCAGATTAATGTTCTTTAACATGAAATTATTGTTTATTTTTTACAATGTTTTCCAAAAGTTTTTGGCATAGCGGATAACTTGCATATTCCTGTGTAATTTTCAACCTCATTCTGCGATCCAGATTTAAGAATAGGAATCAAAAAAGAAGTTTTACAATCATCGGGAAACATGCCAGATGAGAGAGATGCACTAAAAATTTTAAGTAAAGGTATGCAGATAGAATACTGATATATCCTCCTTTATGCAGTCGCGAATACCATTCTAGAAAAAGTCCAACTACGACTCTCAATGCCACTGCATATCAAGTTCAGGTTTATTTACCGATGATAGCTTAGCCCGTACAATTTGTTTTCAACTTGGCTTTCCTTTCAATGGAAAGATCCCATTCATCATTTTTTAAGCTACATGCATATATTTCTTAATATGTACCTATATATATCTATTTGCTTATATTCCATTTATATCGATATATGAGCATCGAAGTGTACTGCCAGAAACATAGATATACACATGGTTTTGTGAAGCCTTCTTCCTTCTTTCGATCTAGAACATAAAGAAAACTTCAAGTTTAAAGAGTCTCCATAATAGCAGTTGTCAGTTGGATTCTTACAAAATTCTTACCACTCTAGACCATATGATTATACTTATAGGCTTTAGTTGCTTTCGCTGACCTTCTTCACACATATGCATGTTTGAAATGCTGAAAGTTTGGTTGATACTCAATAATACTGCTTGCCTTTCTTCTGAAAGGTTTATAACTAACTAAGCGTAGAAAAAGTTTACACAAGATCATGAAAACTTTAAGAAAAACTAATTTTTCTGAATATTTATTGGCGCCTCTTCTGAGTGTCGATATTGCCGTTTGTTGATTGATGATTTTGGTATTATTACCCCAATTATGGTTCGATATGAAGTGAACTCTTTTGCGAATCAACCGTATCGTGGTATTTGCTATAGATATAGCCAACAAAGTAGGAGTAGGGGAGTACCGATAATAATTCGACTTCATTTGGTAACACAATGGACCTATTTAAGTGTCTAAGTGAATCCAACCACATGATGGGGATAGCCAACCAACCTAACCTAACCTAGCCAACAAAATTATTGGCCAGGTCCTCAAAAAGTTAGGTTGAGTTCATATATATTATAAAAAAGCCGCAGCAATGAAGATATTGGGAATACCCTAGTTGCGCATGTAGAAACATGCATTTAAAAAAACCAATTCGATCTTCTAAAAAATCTCTTTAGGTCTGTAAGCGATATCTTAGCCAGGTTATCCAGGCAGTCGTAGAATCGTGCTCCCATACAAGATACGCGCCATTCTTGAAGACCCGTGCAGTGGCATAGAAGGTGTGCTACAGATTTTATTTCGTCCTCATCTATGCAGTTTCTACAGAAGTCATTTGTAGGAATGTCGTATCTTCTGGCCATGTTTCCAATTATACAGTGTCCGGTTATAACACCGACGGTAATGTTCTACGAGTACGTTATCCCACAATATTACTTAGTACTTACTTTTACCACTCATTATTATCAAGAAAACAACGAATCAAATCCTGTTATTTGTTTGTTCCGTTTAATATGTAAATATTTTCTTCTTTTATTTTTTTTTCAATGTTTTTATTAAATCTTAATCACGTTAGTACAATATTTCATTGATTTTATTTAAATTATTTACAATTTCTTATTATAACTGCAATCCAGAAGTTAAATTTTATATCTACATATTTATATCTATTCCTAATTCGAAAAAGACAATAAATATATATAATATTCTATTCCTACTAAAATTAAGTGACTCTTACCAAATCAATAAATCTATGTAGTTTTTCTTTTGTTTTGTTTTTCCATTCATTTAAAGTATTTTTGTTTTTTTTTTAATATAATTTATGCTATTTAGTTGTTACCAATGTACAACAAATTTAGTTAAAAATGTTATTTCATAAAAAAAAACATATTATTTTACCCCTATTATATAACACAGCTTAAGCAAGTTGTGATGTTTTATTTCTGAGACAATTGAACTATGATTTTGTATCTCTTCTTTACAGTTCACTAGCAATCAATAAACTAAAAATTTACTTTACAGTGGAGTCCTGATTGGAAAGATAATAACACGCACAAGTCGTATTCTATAATAGGGGCTTTTGTATAATATGTTTTTTTTTTCGTTATTAAATTTAATTTATATTTTTACAAAATCATACAAAATATTTAACATTTTCTTTTATACATTTACATGAATTATAACGAGTACTTGTTTTTTTTTCTTTTGTTTTAACAATCAATTATATCCTTGTGCGCTTAAAACAAAAAATGACTTGGAACTTTAATTCAATAAAAAATATATTTTACGTATACAAATGTACTCGTAACGGCAGTTGATATATGTATATATGTATACTTTGGGATAAATGAGTATTCGAAAACAAATATATATGTAGTTCCATTTTATTTATCTGTTGCTTTAGAAATTGGTTAGCAAAAAAACTTAATTTTAAAAGGAATTTATTTTTTGATTTGTCATTATATGTTGATAGGAACTAAATCATCGTCAGTGTTAACATCTCTTAATTTCGTTTCAATTGCAAAATGCTAAAAGTAGTAGTAGTGAATAACAAAAAAAAAAGAAAAAAACAAAACAAAATACTTTGGAGTTTTATTTTAATTATTTATTGGTGTTGGATTTTTTTCTAAATTTTATTATTATGTAAATTAACAATTTTTTTGTTTTTATTAAATATAAATTTTGTTTCTACAAAGAAGTATATATATATTACAGACATCACAGTATAAAAACAAATATTATTAAATTTAACTAAACAATTGCATGCAATATAAAGACGAAAACTATATAAAAAATAAAATAATACATCAATTTTCATAATTTTTATTATTATTTTTTTCTTATGTATGTAATGTATGCATACATACAATCGGACAATTTGGAAAACAATTAAAAAAAAATCCAGGATCACATACTTTTTAATAGGCCTGGGACAGGACGTTGTTTTATTTAATTTTTCTTTTTAAAAAAAATTAAGCACCGATGGCGTTCTTTCTGAATAATCAGAAGTTAAATATTGAAAGGACTCCGAATTTAAAATAATTAAGAGAAGTATGGTGAAAGGATTTTGGGATTATTATTAAAATCATCCACAAACAGTCCGCAGTGGACCTTAAGCTTGACGAAGTAATCGGAAGAACATAGAGTTTTGTAGCCAAATACGAACGGCCATCTGTAAAGGTCTGTCATGCATTTACGAGAGGTGTCTTTGCCAAATTGATAATCTCTATCCAGATATTAAGTATTCAAAAGACTATACAAGACAAGTTAACTCAGAACTGTTCGTGCATTGCCGAAATATCAATAAATAGAATAGAAACATTAATTATTTTTTTCAATTCTTAATTTAATTTTAAATTATGTAAATAATTTGTTCATTTGCTGTGAATCGTATTTACAATAAAGGAAAAAAGTTACAAAAAAAAAAAAAAAATATATGCCAATAGTAAGGGCTAAACTTTTGCTAAAAAAATAAATATTTTGTTTTAAATAGTATTATGTATGTATGTATGTATATAATTTTGTTTCAGCTCAACTGAAATATCAATTTTCAAATTTTCTTTCCGAGTTCTATTTTTGATTTTTAATTATTTTTATGTTGTTGTAATCCAATATAGACGTTAAAGTGGTTTGTCTGACTTTGACACTGAATTCTGGTGGTTGGCATATTTAAGTGTTATGTTGTTGTTTTGTTTTTACGAAGTAGAAAGTGTGGTTTTTTTTGTTGGTTGTTTTTTTTTTTATAGTAAATTTTGGCATCATTTATTTATACACATTCAGTCCCTAATTTGGTGAGCGGTTGCTTTGACTAAAAATAGTAATAAAAGAAAAGAAAAAGAACAAACAAATTAATAAGAGATTAAAGTAAATTTATTTTATTTTAAATATGTATATACAAATTTTACATGTAGAATTATAAGTGTTTAAAAAAAAATTCAAAATTGTTTGGAATAAAAAAATATGGTTTCGTTGTATTAAAAATGTATTGCTTTCTCTTGTTTGAGATATGTCATCGCAAGAAGACTTAATTATAATCGATTATAATATATAAGTTAATAAGTATAGGTATGTACTGTATACGAAGTTAATTTGTTTCACTAAAATACCTTAAAAGACAAAATATGCATTTGACTGTGGCGTATACGCATTATTTTGAAAATCACAAATAATAAATAATTTTTTTTTAAATTCATAGTTGCAGGACATCGGAGCAAAACTAATTACTTTTTTATTTATTTGTTTGGACGATTAAAAACTCAATTAAAATAAAATGTGTATGCATGTCCATACTAACGGAATAACTGATAGTTAAGTTATTTTTTTTTATTGTTGGACGATGCTCTTTTACCTACAACGAAAGGCACACTCACTTTTATTGTTGATTGCAGTTAAATATTTATTCATATTTATAACATAACGGGAAATATTAAATTAAATCTTGATTATTTGTGAATTTTGTAGCTACATATATGCATATGTATGTATGTAGGTCTAGGTACATGATGTTTTCGGAATGAAATATTTCACATTTAGATGTAAGCCAATTATGCATTAGTAGATAAACACGTGTGGGTTTAACGCAATGTGTTCTAATTTTAGCGTATTATTTTAAATAGTTGAGTAATGCAGTAATGTAGAGGCTTTTCAATTAGAACTTAATTGGGTTTGGAAATAATAACGCCCATTTCTGTGCTGGTGTAGTAATTATTATATTTATAATTTATATACGAGTATGCACGAGTAGATGATTTTTATTATCAAGCTAAACTAATCTACCCGTATTTAATATAACGGTAGCAGATATAGACATGTTTTTATCCAAATGTAGGAATTTGGAAAAAGGGGAGATTTAATTTAATTAGAAATGTTTAGCCTCAAAATTTAGCCGTACGTACATATGTTACATATGCATATGTATGTAATATCAAAACAACTAACAAAAATACAGTGACTCCTGTAGACTCAACACTAAGCTTGTTAATAATAGCGGAATCCTTAGACTAGAGCCTAGACTATGAAGTTATGGATTTTTCATCAGACAGTCAGACTAAATTTAAAGGGCTGCAGTGAGACCATTTTGGTAAGCGCATATTGGATGGGCAATCGCACGCGTAACCTTTATGATGAGACTTCACCATCTGAGGTTTGGAACAATACTTTAATGTCACCGCCATTTCAAAACTTGCTTGGCACGAGCAATAATAGGCCCGTTCGAGTGGATTGGCTTATGAAAGAGCACTTTGGACAAATTCCATAAAGCCCCTTATTTCCAGAACAAAAATCGTTGCGAGAAAAAAAATCGTTGCGAAACAAAAATCGTAGCTTGTGGTGCGAGATTTTGAGGGTAAATTCCTAGAATTTCAAATTTCGCAACGAGATTTTTGACGTACGAGTTTTGATATTTTTCTTCGTCATTTGACGAAGATTTTGTGTTATTTTCCCCTTCTTATCACTCATATTGAATTCAAAGTATTTTGAACAACTAATTTAAATTTTTTAAAAGAGGAAATGACGTTTAAAGGCGCGGAAATGTGTAGTTTCCCTTTTTGCTACTCACAATTAATACAACTGTTTCCTCTTTCATTGAAAGCAATGTCAAAAAATCACATCGAAAAATAAATCGTTGCGAGAAAGAATGGTCCGGGCCATTCATTTTCTCGTTGCGAGAAAGAATGGTTTCTCGCAGTGAAAGTGCAAGAATTTTGACAGTTTACGCTACGATTATTTTTCTCGCAACGATTTCTGTTCTGGGAATAAGAGGCTTAACAGAAGTTTATTCAATTTTGAGTCAGAAATTTTGTTTTATTGTATTAGTGAAAATGTGCATCTGAAGCGGTCGGAACAGGAGGTAGGAAAATTTATGATAGATGGCTTAGTAAAGATTACATTCACAAATACTTGACCGGTTTTTATTTGAATAATGACTCCAATAATTATACAATAATAATACGATAGAATCTCTTTGTTGAACTATCTACAATCTCTCCCTAATACAAGAATAAATGTAAATCGTTGTATAAACCTTTCGATATCATTATAACATATAAATATATAGGCGAAGGCAAAACAATTCAACCCCTTTTTAGCTGCCTTAAACACAACATATTCGCTTGATTTTTTTTTTGTTGGAAAGGTTGTGAAGAGGGGCAGTGCAGTGTGTAATGTTTTTTTTCCAATATGTTGTGTCTAAGCCAAGTAAAAGCCAGGTGTGGTGCTCTCACACTATTGGTTGAATTTCGACCACCGTCACAAAAGTCTACATACAGCTGCATTCGGATAAGTGTCATATTCCAAGGAACAAAGAACCGCTACTTTTTTCCGGTAAATGCCCATTCTCGTTTATATTTTACTTAGTTACGTTTCATTTGTTGTAAGTGCCACACTCCTTGCGAACAATTTTGTAAGAATGGAGGGTACCTACGGAAGCTAGAAACCTCATCATAAAATAAAGAAATAAAAGTTATGGTGAAATTTCAAAAACTGTGAATAAAAGTCATGCCACTGTTCAGACAATAATAAACAATTAGATTAAGAGTGAAAACGAATCGAATAAAGCCCGCTCTGGCCGTCCGAAATAACTGAGTTATCGCGCAATTCGAACTATAATCCGTAAGGATACCGTTAATCCCCGATTAACATAAGTGCTCCAAAATTGACCGAAGACATTGTACATACATCGGGTAAAGAAGTACACCCAGAACCTCTACGTGGAGTTTTAAGATCGGGGGATTTAATGGAAGAGTTCCCAGAAGAAAACTGTTTATAAGAGAAGCTAACCGTCAAAAACGCTTGGAGTTCGCAAATCGTGACATATCAAGGGATCACGATTTTTGAAAAAACGGTACTTTTTACGGACGAAAGTAATTTTGATGTCTTCGGATCTGATGGCAGGGAAAAAGTATGGCGAAGGGCAAACCAAGAAATGGAAGCGAAGAACCTGGTACCTTCTGTCAAGCACGGTGATGGTCTGGGGTGCAACTGCAGCTTCTGTTGTCGGAAGGCTCATTTTTATAGAAGGAAATATAGATCTGTATCAGTACCTGAATATTTTGTGTGAAAACTTGCATACCTCTGCTGAGGCTCTAGGGTTTAAATACAGCTGGGTACTACATCAGTGGTCTATTTCACTATCATACAAATTTATGTTTACAATTGCTTTTCGAAAAAATTTGTAAAATATTTGACTAATGTCGTTTCATCAAACACCTGTACCATGCTAAACAGAACGAAGAGTACAAATCTGTATTTCTTATTTACAAGTACAAAATTGTGCTTGTAATTTGTTGTTGGTGAAGTAGGCCACAGATCCACGACCCCTAGCATACGGCGAAAATTATAAAGGAGTGGCTGGTGTTTAGGGCCAGACAACAACTTCACCTCCACAGTCTCCAAATTTAGATGTAACAGAACATATGTATCTGGGATGAACTAGAACGCAGAGTTTAAAGCAGCCGATCAGAGGTCCTTAAAAATGGCTCTTTCGCATGCTTGGGCTTCGATTGCCCCCGATGTCACCGAAAATCTAGTCCTTTCCATGCCAGGAAGACTTACAGCAGTCCAGGAATCAAACGGTGCTCCAACCGAATACTAAAAATATTTTATTTTGCGTTTTTTTAAACAACATATCTTCTTATTAACATGTACGTAGACTGTTGTGAGTTGAATTTTTGAGTTTTTTCTAGTTTTTTTTTTTAATTGTTATTAAAAATTTTTGTTTTTTATCTTGCTTTTGAACAATAACTTGTAAAATAAAAATTAAGTTTGGTCTATTCGTGGATTTAGCACTTTTCAGGCCTGTATGTAGACTTTTGTGGCTGACTGTATAACATCAAAAGCTACCTTAAGGTAATTAGTGCAAATAAACACAAAATTGCCTGCATTTAATCACTTTAAATCTTAATCTTAAATAATAGTGTACAAAAATTCAATACGTTAATTCAATCTAACTAAGTATGGCATAATTAAAAATAAATCAAGCTAAACACATCACAACTATCACAACATCAATATACTCACCACTTTAATTTTTCTTTTTTTAAATAACTTTTAATCATCTGCACTTATTTATGTTAATATAAAATTCTCGCAGCATGAAAATAAAAAAGAGTTTACAAAATAAAGCTACTATAATTTTTGTTTCTTCTCATTGTTATTTTCTTTCTTAAATTTTAATTTCTAAGCAAACGTATTTGAAGTTAAGAAGTTTTGCAGCAAAATTAATATTAAATCATAAATTTAAAACTAAGCAACGCAAGCTCGATAAATTTTTCGTTATTTTTTGGATATTTTTTTTTTTTTTTTGTAGAGCGGAGGCGGTAATGAGAAAAATTAATTCCAACCAAACTATGTCGAATTTCGTTACCCCCTATAATCCTAACAATGCTGGTCGTGAGTTAAGTTTTTGTTTTTTTTTTACATAAAAGATATAATAATTCCTAAATTTATGATACACGCCCAGATTGGTGTGGTTTTGTTGACTTTTTTTTTACTCTTAAAAGTTAGGCAAAAAACCCTTATCTTAAGATTATGTAATTGGTATTCTTTGTAAAAATTCATATTTTATATTTAAGAAACAAAATGTTTCCATTTATTTTTGTTTATCTTAATACTGCGCGAACAGTCTTCTCTGTGAACAGTGCAGCTAGAAAAAGTTTTAAAAAATAAGACTTTCAATACTTTTCATCTACGAATCTATGATTTTGTATTTTAATATCTTTTTGCATCGTGGATTTGTATAAGGAAAATTATAATTTGTTTTTTTTTTACTAAACTACTTTCTTAGTCTATTGTTTTTTTTATGTATTTATTTGTTTCAAAATATGCTACTATTTTAGTATGAACATTCTCTAGAATTTTACGTAATTGAAATCACTAGCGATATATGTGCTTACCTCTTCGTCCACTGTGCTGGCGAACATTCGGGCGGGCATGTTTTTCTCTAAGCTGAATTGATCCTCTGTGGTTTTTCTATACACAGGGTTCTCAAAGTTCATAGAAGTCACCGCTCTTCTACTACAGTGGCGGTATGCAACATAGAGGAGCTGTGAATGAAATAACAAAATAATTTAATTAGCAAAATGGAAGAATTCTGAAAATCAAAACAGTTTTAGAGATAATTTCTGCTATTTGTCATATTTTGTTAAGTTTGAGTAAGTGCTCAACTATAATAGTCGAAGGCTATAGGAAGCGACTGTCAAAATCCTACGTAAAGTTTTCTTCTGTAATGTAAATTGTTCAAGTTGTCCACAAAAGGAGTATGTGAACGGAAGCGACTGTCACTGGCGATTGTCAAACTCAAATTAGTGAAATCGAATAAAATTAATAATAAAATAAAAAGGATCCTTCTTTTCGTACAGCATTTTATTTAGCTGAACAAGATTTATTAATTGGGAAAGAAAATCGGAGTCTTTTTTAAGTTAGACGTAATGTAAATAAAATCTAAGAACAATTTATTCTTTCAAATGATAATTCTATGAATTGCAAATTGCAAATAAAATTAAATTTCTTTATTTGCAAACATACAATTTTAAATTTAAACAGCTGTCAAAGCCAAATGTCAAATTTTCGTACGAAAAAGCGAATGGGTGAACGAAAACTTAACGAATCAAAGGGAAGAGCTATTATGCTCGTACAATACGAATTCCGTGTGTTCGCACAGTTACGTATATCAACGTATGCACCCATTCTACTATTAGTCGCGTTTTTTTTTTCAAATCTATATAGACTTCGAAAAAGCTCTCCAAGTAAAAATAAGATAAGACTAGGCTTAGGTTTTGTTATATTTTACATTGAAAACATGTTGCGGAAACATGTTTAGCCTACATATATAGATTTGGAAGAAAACACGCCTTCTATAGTTCAGCCTTAGGAATAATTTAGCTACACGAGTATGTGACGTTTCTGTCAAAATTACTACCGATACATCTGACATTTGATCAAGACGCATACATCCTTCGAAATTTTTGGCCTGAAATTAAGTTCTAAGAGTAATTTTAATATTGCAAATTTCATGTTTAACAGAAATTGTGAAAAATTGTGAAAATCTATACTAATGACTTTATTTTACAATTTGGAAGTGGTCCAAGAAGCATTTGCGAGAATTTCTTGTTTGCTATAATTTTTTCACGAAATTTGACGGGCTTCATTGGTCGCCAACCTTTTGGACCTAATGAATCAATAAATTTATAACTATATATTCCGCAGAGCACGAATGAGTTCGTAAACGTCAATTGCACAACAATCACGTCAAAGCTGCGTGCAGTGCTGTGACGCAAGCGCATTAAAATGCCATCGCATGCGCTGTAGCACGATGATTTGCGATCAGATGCAGTGGCAATAGGTTTTGAAATTGGCGACGGATGTATCAAAACGTGAATTCTTGATTGTCATGAAGTTAACGTTTACGAATTCACCCCACCTAAGTTTTTTTTTTTTTTAATTAACACATTTGTAGAATAACTAAAAATTTTAAAAATATGTTTTTTTTTAATCACAACAAAATTTAAATAATGTTGATGATATGTAATAAATAACGAAATTGACTGACAGTTCTATTATATTTCAGATTCTAAGAAAAGTCATTCGTGATTTCTAAATGTCAAAAAAAGTCATACTGTCACCGTGTCGTAATGAAGTCACAATAACTTACCACTCCGATAATGAGAAAAGTGGCGAGTAAACTAGCAATCACAATAACTGCAACATATCCAGAATCTGTCGACTGAGATGAAGAACTCGATCCATCAGGTTGTGTCGTATTACTGGCAGGTCGAGTTCCAACTATTTTGTTTAAAAAAAAGAAGAGAAAAAAAGTAAACGTTTTAGTTTTTTTTTTTTTCAATAGAAATATTTAAAACAAATTTAGACTAATTGTCTATTGTGTGACAGTTACAGATGCATGTACGTGTCTCACAGTAAAATTCTATAAGTAACCTGTCACCAGTACACAAAAAAACATTTACCCAATCAATCACCACCACCAACACCTCAAATACGTAAATGGATAAATAAGTGACTAAATTGAAAACACTGCTCAGTTTTACAGTGGATTTGGTGTCAAATTAAAAAAAAGTGTTGAAGATAAAAAAAAAATTTCGGGATAAACTGACACATGCATTTGGGGAGAGGCAAAATTAAGTTACTTAATTGAAGAATCTCATTTCTAGCATATATGTATGTAACTAGAT
This sequence comes from Brachyopa scutellaris, assembly GCA_949775065.1. Taxonomy (NCBI): domain Eukaryota; kingdom Metazoa; phylum Arthropoda; class Insecta; order Diptera; family Syrphidae; genus Brachyopa; species Brachyopa scutellaris. The sequence continues at coordinate 14,919,292 of OX459113.1, forward strand.
ATTTAATTCGGAATCTTAAATATGATCAACAAAGTAGAAAAATCTATTATATAAAAATGAATGTCTGTTTGTTAGTACCATATGTGAGGGCGCATCGCTCATCCAATTATGATGAATCTTTGGTGAGTTGTTGTGTACACACTAGGAAAGGTGATAGGATATAAAACTGCCCGCTAAGTGGCGCTGGAGTCAAGTTATTACAAACTTCTTTATTTATGGACCAAAATGACTCTTATTCACAATTTAATAGCATCGTAGCATCGGCCCGTAAAATAATAGTTGATATTTTTAGAACATCCTACCAATATGGGTATATAATGTTTTTTTTACATACATACAGTGGCTTCCGCTTATTTGGGACACTTCGGTCAAGACCAATTTTGTCCCAATTAAGCAGCAGTCCCAATAATCTGATGTGACGATCAAGTAAAAACCAAACTGTTCTGGTCTGTTCTCTGCCAATTGTCCCAGTTAAGCGGGATTAGCCGCCGTCCCAATAAAGCGGAATCCACTGTATATGTATTATTATCTAAAGGGTTTCCCAAAATTCACGCAAGATTTTTTCGCCTTTGTGCGGCAATGTGTTGCCATTGAAAAAAATTACAGCCTGACAGCTGAAAATGGCGTGCTCAACAAAATAACAACGCGTTTTCATTCTCCTGCAACATTTTAAAAATAATAATGAACGTTTGACAGCTTTTTCAAACAAAATCGTTTCCAGCGATGAGGCTCATTTTCATGTTGATTGACGGCTTTGTTAATCGTCGAAAATGTCTTATTTGGGGTTCAGAAAATCAACGAGTGATTGTTGAGAAACCTTGCAGTGCGGAATTTTGGGCTGAATGCATTATTATTCTTCCTTGAAGATGCGGCTGGTCAGGCTGCAACAATTAATGGTGCTCGCTGTCGCGACATAATCCAGTTTTTAGCACCTTAAATGCAGGGTATGGATGTGGACGACATGTGGTCTCAACAAGTCGTTACCACATGCCATACATAGCGAGAAACAATTCGATTACCGCAGCAGTCAATTCCTGATCGTTTAATTGCCCGAATAAGAATTGGATCATTGAATCTAACGCCGCCTTAGGACGTTGGGGTTGTTTTTCAAGTCAAAGGCTTATGTCAACGAGCCCACGCTTTGAAGGAGCAAATTGCACGCTGTATAAGCAAAATTTAGACAAATTTATGCTAAACAGTCATGGGAAATTTCGACAAAAGCACAGCAAAGCCGTGAAAGCCATTTATCTGATATCCTATTCCATACATAACCTTATACTGTACTATACTTTATAAATCAATAAAAAAATCGAATGCTGTGTTTTCTATCAACATTACTTCCTACTTTGGGGCACCCTTTATTTTTATATATAAAAAATTCCGTGTCACTGTGTTCGTACACGCTAATCTCTGAAACCGCCCAACAGATTTCGATGAAATTTTGTGAATACGTAAAGTTGGTTCCAGCTTGAAAGATAGGATATTTCTAGAACCGACAAGTGGCGCTGGAGTCAAGTTATTCTTATTGACCATAAGAGAAAATTACAAAATCTGGATCCGGTGTTTATGTATTTATTGTTGATACATTTTGCATGTGAAATCAAAAAAGCGTGCTTTTGTACATTCTTCTACTTCACTAATCCATCAATCAAAGTAAGTTCAAATTCATATATTCTTAATCTTAACTAAGATACTGAATGTAATAAAAAAAAACAAACTCCTCGCGCAACATAGAGGAGAGGGCAAAACATCGTATGCCACTGGGCCAACTATATACTAAAGAAATATATTAGAAGAAAATAATTTGTATTCTGTTAAAAGTTTCAGGCGGGCGAAACAAGCTGAGCACGGGCCAGCTAGTACATAATAACAAGACAATTACTGTTAAAATAAGTTTTCAAATATTTGTTCGCAGGAAGTACCCATTTTGTATAAATTTGACAGGGCTAAAAAACTCTGCGGCAAATAATATAAATGACATTATTAGTCAAAACTTTAGCCTAAAAGTACGAGTATATGGTAAGCAAAGAAGGCCCAGACAGACAGAAGTTTCTTTTTCCATTGACCCTTAGAAACGTGTATCCATATCCGATTTCACTAATTATTTTATTTGACGCACAACACACATTACAATCTCAAAACAACAACCAAATAGAACACGCGACGGTGTAGATATATGTGTACTTCAACAAACTGGAATTCATATGGAATTCAGGACGCATTTAAGGATTAATACCCCACGGGTGTCTTTCCTTTGAAGGATATAAACAAGAGAACTCTAATCATTGCTAGTTTATCTCAATAAATTAGATTGTGGGCGGAGTAAAAAAGTTTATCCTTTATGAGTGCGGCAGGTTTCACCTATTCCCAGCGCTCCGGTATAATAATTTCTATTTCATCACCATCGTCTTGGGTGAAACTTTCTTTGAATTTTAATCGCTGCCCTCGCTCATACTTTTCAGCCTTTCACCGGGAGGCGAGGAACACATATCTTGCATTTAAAAATTAAATTAAGAAAATAGCGCGCCGTATGTTGGCAAAGTTTCTTCCACTCTTCTTCATATCTTCGTTTGGATAATTTGTTTTTTTGAAAATTCCACAGAGAATCATGAAGGCGGGGGAACACTCTCAGAGTTATAACTTACAACATCCCTTCAGGATTTTCTTGTATTTTGTTTTTGCAATTTTTTTCCTTTTTCCTTTTTTTTCATTTTTCTATTGCTCAAAGTTAAATTGCAGAGAAAACTTTTTTGCCATTATGGTTTGTACTTTTCCACTATGAAATCCTTTTGTAGGTCGTCCTGCTTGGATGTTGTTGGTCTACATGGACGCCCATCTTCATCTTATTCTTTTAAGAATGTGTTTTCCTCTTTTTGTTCCTTAATGCTCCCATTTCATGTGTTAAATTAAAAACGATTTATGACCTTCACAGTACATCATAGTTAAGCTAGAATTATTTAGGTCTTACATGGATAGCTCTCGTTGTGTTGTTACATTTTTCTTTGTGTTATTTTGTTTCCCATTTTATTTTGCCCATTTAATAGACTAAAAAGTGTGCTTAGTTTTAAATAAAATGCTGTTCGTTTTCACATGGTTTAAGGGGTGTACTTAAAATTAGATTTGTTTTAATTTTATGTCCTCTTTTCTAATTTGTTTGTTGGTGCCTTCTTAAGCCTGGTAAGATTTCTAACACAGAGTGGTGCCGTAATGAGGCAACGGAAAGTAAGTGTGAAATGTCACTGTTCAAGTGGATATTTGTACTTAAGTCATTAGAGTGAATTTAAATGAAGTGATATTTAAAATAGGGTAGGGTTCTAAAGGTTAAAAATTGAGAATAAAATCGAACAAACTTGACAACCTAAAGGCATAGTCTCTTTTTAGTGTTCCGTATTGAAAAAAAGGAACGCTAATGGAATCATTTCGGTGGCTGTCTGTTTGTCACAGGCCTTTTTCTCAGAGACCATTTGATGTAGACTATGGAAATTTGGAACAGTTGCAGCAATTAGTGGCCCAAACACATACCAGAACTTAAAAAGCTGAATGGGCTCAGATGGGAAGTTAAAAAAAATATCAAATGTGTCAAAGCACGAATTCAAAAATGTATGAAATATTGTTTTGTTACCTTTTCCTTAACACTTTTTCAAAAAAAACTTTAAAAAATTGCTGTCCCCCCTAGCTTACCTTAAAAATATTGCTCAAAAAAATTTGAATCACATCAAAAAGATTGAGAATAAAGTGTGGATGGAACCAAAATTATCAGGACTGCCCTATGTTGGACAGTTATTTTTTATTGAATTTTTCTTTAATTTTAACTACCTAACATATCTAGAAATAACGCTATCCTATAACAATTGCCTAAAAGCAGATATGTATAGGGAAATTTGTATGTGCGAGAGTAAAAATTTAATGATTGATCCTAGAAATATGCCCCAAAATTACATTGAAATATGCAGCATTGAGCATATACTTAAACCAATGATTTTATGCACATAAAAAAATCTTGATAGTTTCCTATGCAAACGTCATAAAATAGGTGTCTTTACTTTTACTACATTTGTGGCTGCACCGGCTGTGCCACAATTACGATTACCGACGACTTTGGCGATAACGGCGGCAAGGCAGAGAGGCGGTTATATAATATCCTTAGTCTTTCGTCGTTATAAAAACATTGTAAGTTATTAAGAGGGTTATTTTCTAAATCAACACGAAATTGCTGTTTTTTATTTCCATTTCATTGATAAAAAAAAAATACAAATACTTAATCCAAAATATTGTGGGCACCGTAGCGCAAGTGGTTAGTGCGTCGGACTACTGAGCCAGTGGTCTTGGGTTCGAATCTCACCGCAAACACCTAAAAGTTTTTCACAGTGCCCACCTCTTCCGAATACCTGACAAGCATTCAAGAGTATCATTTGTCATGTAAAAGCTTCCCAACTCGCCGTTCGGAGACGGCAGAAAACTGTAGGCTCCTTCCATTCGTGCAAAAACTATAACGCGCACACACAAATGGTTGCGGGAAGCTAGGCTTGGTTCTACCTAGGACTGCTGAAGCCAAATATTATTATTAATCAAAAATAAAAGAAACAGCTGACTTTGACAGCAAGTTCACTTTTCGCCGACAGAAATTTGTTAAGCAAGACTTCATAAGAGGGGAAATTTTCGAGTTGGGTACGATTGACCGCATTTTAAAATCTCGTTTTTAAAATCTCCCATAGCAAAATCTTGCATGATCATAATCTTGCATTATCGGAATCTCGTTATTACAAAATCTCGTACATCGAAAACTCTCAATATCAAAATCTCGCAAATCAAAATTTCGAAAATTCGCACGAATAAATAAATATTTTATTTCGCAAGATTCTAAATCTATATTGCTATGTAGGTACCAACTCCAAACTCAAATAATAACATTGTATTAAATAAATTGTATGTACATTACACAAGACTGCTCTTAATAAGAGGGATTTTCATAATAAGCGAGATTTTGATAATAGGTAAGCGAGATTTTCCTAAAGCCCCTTATTCCCAGAGCAAAAATCGTTGCGAGAAAAGAAATCGTTGCGAAACAAAAATCGTAGCTTGTGGTGCGAGATTTTGAGGGTAAATTCCTAGAATTTCAAATTTCGCAACGAGATTTTTGACGTACGAGTTTTGACATTTTTCTTTGTCATTTGAGAACTTTATTTTTTGTGTTATTTTCCTCCTCTTATCACTCATATTGAATTAAGAGTATTTTAAACAATAAATTTAAATTTTTTAAAAAAAGGAAATAACGTTTGATGGCGCGAAAATGTGTAGTTTTCCTTTATGCTACTCAAAATTAATACAATTGTTTCCTCTTTCATTGAAATCAATGTCAAAAAATCGTTGCGAGAAATAAAACGTTGCGAGAAAGAATGGTTTCTCGCAGTGAAGGTGCGAGAATTTTGACGTTTTACGCTACGATTATTTTTCTCGCAACGATTTTTGTTCTAGGAATAAGGGGCTTAATGCGAGATTTTGATAATGCGAATTTCTGATAATGCGACAATTTCAAATGCGAGATTTTGAAAATGCGGGATTTCGTTGTTCGGGATTTATTTAAAAAATGCGAGATTTCGTTATTAGAGATTTTGTTTTGCGGTCAATCGTGGTGCTCCCGAAATGTTCACTCTCTGTTTTACTACTTACGGAACGAGTTTGGCTTAGAACTCGTACAAATTCGTATGAAGTCATAACAATTTTCAGATAAAAGAACAGACCTATTTATAGAAAGACTTATTACATGTATATTAAAAACAAACCCATAGAAAAAATATTTAAAGATTTAGAATCAATTTTCAAAAATCCAGCCAAAAACAATCACTAAACGCAAAAAAACAAACACAGGTATTAAATACTCCACAGTTGTCACACTGACACCAAAACTGCCATTCAAAAACCAATTACTCTATTTTGTCCCCAAACACCTGGCATCATTTTAATCCAATTTATCAAACGAAGCAGATATCACGTCAAACAAAATCCTCATATCCTTTACTCAATCCTTTCAATTGTTCGACTTTTTCCAGAAATATGATTAATAATTCCACTTTCACGCAATCTTGTCATCAATTGCCAAACAAGACAAAACGTTTGACTCACACAACAAACATAACGTCAAACCTTTATGTCCCGGAAACATATCCCTCCATAAATTATATTCTGCGTTGCCTTATATGTATGTTATGAGTACATATGTACGTATGTACTTCTGCACTGGCATAAAAGCCATTTGAACAAAAAAAAAAAACACATACACACACAGATAACATGCTCTGAAGCACTGACACGTAAAAAAGGATAAAAGAAGTGGGAGGTTTTTTTTTCTTATCCTTAATACGACAATAAAACATTTAAACCTAACTCGAGAGTGAGACAAAGAAGCAAACAGGGATCCCCTGTTTCTCAACCCGGCCCACATACATATTTAACATGGGAACACGTAAAAAGATTATACGGCCATGCCAAATGCGTCTCACATTGCAAAAGGATGCTAGCTGGCACTGGCATATAGCACACATCCGTGTGAGACCGACCCGGCTGGTAAAGCCGTGAAGCCCTTATGTGAGTGCTTGTGCCACTTTGAATTTATCGAGAGGAAAATCGAAACAAATATTTTATTTTACTTTTTAAAAATTCATCATAAGGACTGAAAAGTTTCACTTTCGGCACAAGGGATGCCGCATAAAACTGTTGATTTGCAAAGTTCGAAAATCATAAAATCGTCGAGTCATAAATTCAAAAAAAAAAAAACAGAAAAACAATCCATGGCAGCGTAGCGGCGTTCTTTTTTTGCGATGAGATGCCAACAAATCGTTTCGGCTTAGCGATTCTATTGGATTACCAAACAGAGATACTCGTAAGTACAAGCTTTTCGAGAATGAACAGTTGGGGGGGGGGGGGCTGGTATGGCATGGCGCTGATGGGATGAGATCAAAGAACAATTTATAGGCACTCGTGGAAGGCACTTAGGAGCATACGCTAAAATCAAAGAAAACTCTTCCATTCGAATGTAAAATGGTAATGAGAGTTACTAACCGACACAACCCTTTCGACGATTTCCCGAGAACCAATCGACGGAGGGCGGGTTGTAGTGTTTATTTGGTTATCTGGATGAAATTACATATATACCAGGAGGCAGCACCAGCGGATAAAAGAAGAAAAAACAAAATGGGCATTTTAACGGATGTTCTCCGCCTCCTGCTAGAAGTAATTTTTCTTTACGGGACCAAAAGGGTTGGAAAACGACGCAACGCAACGCGACGCGCTGTATCGATATTTGTTTGCTTTTTTCAATGGTTGAGTTATCCGACGATTTTAAAGCATTTTAATGACTTCTTAAAAGGTTTTTACTGCGTATTGTTTTGGCAATGAAAAAATGCGTGAATTCCAAGGAATGAAGATATTCTGCGGAAAATTACACACTTTAGAATGATTAGGGTTATTCAATTCTACTAATCGTTACGAAGCGAAGCACCACCGCTCCGCTCCGTTAGCATTCCATCAAGATGTGCTGCCACCAGCAGTTGTCATTAATAGTCAGCGACAAGTCCAAATCTCATCACGACTTTATGATTGGCATTTGGTTTGAGCTCATATCTTTTTTATACGGAGTAATAAAATTAAGATTTAAGATGCTAAATTTTGTGCGAATAGTTTTGAAACATTATTTTACATTTGTTTCGTTGTTACAAGTATTTGCGATTTTAAGTGATTTTGTTTTGTGAATTTCCTATCAGTCGACTGTGTTGATAGTTGAGTGAAAATAGAAAAGGTACGTTCACGATGCAGACTTTATTTAAAATTGTCAAAGATTGGGCGAAGCATTCTAGATAAATATATATATGGATTGTTAGCAAAATATTATTTTCATACATTCCTGGGGACAATTTATAAAACTATTCTGGCAAACAGAGCAAAAACAATACTGTATCCTGGAAAATTTAAATAGAAACTACCGCCATCTGTCGTGATTTATTATGTTCATGGTTCTTACATTAGATATCGACTAGTGTGTCCATGCGAGAACTCTCTTAATAGAAAATCCAAACTTCCCATCCAACATCCAAAATTCCCATATAATTTCCATCTGTTAATGGAAATCCCATGGAAATCATGTAGGGAGTGTTTTTTTTTTAAACTTCATTTTGGTTGATATATGTATGTATTTGTCCACTACCACTTGCACCAATAGCAAATATATCAACCAAAATGAGCTTTTGAAACAACAAATATATACTTCCCATATGATTTCCATATAGCCAATATCAACCATCATCAACCAAAATGAATTCATTTCCATCAGTTGATAGACGGAAATCATACGGGAAATGTTTATTCTTTTGGGAGTTCATTTTGTGCACAGTATTTTTAATTTGTTAAAATCTGTAAAGTAAAAGTCCAATTCGTCACTGCTCCAGGAAATTCTCTTTCATTTGACACCTTATTTGTTGAAATTGGTTAAGTGTAAGAGCCGCAAATGGTACCTATACTACAGAAATAAAATATACTAGTGTATTCGTGCGAAAACTCTCGCAACAGAAAATCCAACCCCCATAACCCAAACTTCCCATATGACTTCCATCTGTCAACTCATGGAAATTATACGGGAATTGTTTATTCTTTTGTGAGTTTATTTTGGATAGAATATTTTTTTTTGATAGATTTTTTAATTTGTTGAAATTTATAAAGTTAAAGTGCAATTTGTCAGTGGTCCAGAAAAATCTCTTTCTTTTGACACTTCATTTGTTAAGATTGGTTAAGTGTGAGAGCCGCAAATGGTACCTATACCAGGGATGGAAAATGACATTTTTGAGTTGTACTTAAAACAGTTTGAAGATTGTACTGAAATGGAGCCAATTGTATTGAAAACTATCTTTCGCATTAAAAAAAACCTAAAAAAAAAAAAAAAAAAAATTAACATATTAAGCGTGTTTTTTTTTAGCCTGTATAGAATAAAAATAAAAATTTCAATACATAATACAACAAAACGTTAGCCTAGATAATTATCCAGTCTAAGGTTTTGTGGTATTTTATATGGAAAACATGTTGCTGAAACATGTTTATTATACAGTAAATAAATAATAATAGGCATGTTTTTTTAGCCTATATAGAATAAACATGTTTCAGCAACATGTTTTCAATATAAAATACAACAAAACCTTAGCCTGGATAATTATCGAGGCTAAGGTTTTTGTTGTATTATGTATTGAAATTTTTATTTTTATTCTATGTAGGCTAAAAAAAAACACGCCTAATGTAAATAATAAAATGTGATTTTTCGAAATAAAAGAAAGAACATTGCTAAAAAGTATCGTCTGTCGGAAAAAATTGACGTTAGTTAACTTTTACAAAATTCAATTATTAAGCTTCTTCATATGCATGAGAAATTATACAATTATAAACATAAGCCTTAAGACTTAAGCTATCGAAAAAGCAGCTTCCAACCTCGTGAACCGTTAAGAATTTATTAAGCTTCTTCAAGTGCAAAAATTCTCTTGGAAAAGTAAAGCAAGCGTAGTTCTGACAAAATAGGGCAAACTGCTATAAAATGGTAGACGTCTTCCACTGCAGTCAGGTTACGTATACTTGCGTCTTGCATATCTCGTCGATAAGCCTCAGTAATTCAGTGAGCGTCATAAAGATTAAACGTATTTGGTTAAGTCCAAGACGACTAGAGAAGTAATTACTAGTGCCCTGAGAATGTTTTAGCGAGCTATAAATATGTCTGGATGTTGATGACTGAGCCCTTCTTATAGAATACTTATAATGCTTATAGAATGCTACTTTATTTTACACACATGTTCAGTTCATAGTTTAGTCTCTGCGATTTTCATCTTCAGGCTCAATGTACTCATTTTTCATATTTGTGTTCAAAATATTTCCTATCTCACGTTCAGAGAGGTGGGTCGTAAAAAGTAGAATCCAGTCAACGCTGTGTTTAAAACTTAAAACAAATAGAAGTGTCGTTCGTTAATTGATTCGATTTGCTCGTTTTTGAAAAATACAGATTGAAAAATAATTTGAAAGATGACGATTGATAAATTGTATCGAATTAAGGCAAATTATACTTTTGTACTCAAACAAACTAATTTGTATCGAATTCGATACAATCGTATCGACTTTTCCATCACCGACCTATACTACAGAAATACATAATATAATGATGATGATGATGATGATGATGATGATAATGATGATGATTGTATTTATGTACCTACATTTGAATTTTTTTTTTATATTCATATGAATTGAACTAATGTTTTAACTACAGTATATACTGCAGTAGAGACAAGTGTACTGAGTCTAAAGCGACACTGTGCTTAGGCCGCACTGTGTAATATATTAAAGGGTGAGCTGTTCGCCTGAAACGATCAAGAAAGGACAATGAATGAAAGAGATAATCTATTGACGTAATTGATCTGTGTGTGCTGGACTGCGAGTTGTGCAGAAGGAGCCGTCACTGAACGATGTTTCACAGAATATTTTCTGGAATTTAAAAGATTATAGCATATACATTATCTAATGCTTGTAACCAAAGGAAAAGCAACACAGTTGAAATTCTTTGTTAAAAATTGACAAACGTTTTTGGTTTATCTCTCAAGTGACATTCAGTGTTCAGGGTTCAATGAACTCACTTTATCATATTTACCCTTTTAACAACAATTGTATCTAAAATTATTTAAATTATTGCTATCTAACAGAAGGAGTATACGAACACAGCTACTGACAGTACATACAAATTTTTTTACTTAACTTTATATTATAGGTAAATTTATAAACACATAAATAAACGCAACCACTAATTCTCAAGATGACGCTCTGTAACCGATTGAAAAACTTGACAGACACTTGACATTTGACAGAGATGAGAATGTTATGTGTACATATACCGTGTTTACACAACCACTTTAGATACAATGGTGGTCCAATGTTCCACGAGTCATAATCACGCGCCATTTTTCTTATATCCTTCCCATTGGGACGATGCGTACGTATGGAATTATGTTTATTTATTCCCACCGTTAGCTCATTAGAATCTTTTTCGTATGCTGGTGGCGAGTTTACATTAAATTGTGTCACGTCGAACGAGGTCAGATTTATTTTTTTCCCATCCATTCGGACGATGTTATGGCCTTTGACCGGGAGCACATTTTCCTCAGTAGGATACAAGTCCATTTCGCTCCATAATACTCCATCGGCACTGACAATTGACTCTGTAGTTGATGGCGCTAACGAATGACTGCTACTACCCGTCCTATCACCACCATTGCCTCCTTCTGCACTTGCATCTTCATAATCGGTTCGTGATTGAATTTTTTTCCTTATACCATACGACAATGATGGTGGTAGTGGCGACGATTCATCGAGGAGGATGTCTGATCGAGAATTGGTTATTCGTTGCTTTGTTGGTGGCGCTGGCGACCTCCATTCGGTTTTATGGATTTTTTCACAAATCGAGAACAAAAAATTTCCCGGATATGTATCGTACGGTGCTGTAGTGGATACTGTGACAGGTACTGCTAGATAAATGTGTGTTTGTATGTGCGAAAGAAGTTTTATGTTGTTTTTTTTTTTTTTGTGAAATAATACGTGTATGCATTCAGCGATGAGATATGAAAGAATAAAGTTTTGAAATGAGTTTCGTTGTGTTTTTAGATACAAACAAGGAAAATGGTGAAACATACATACAGATATAGATAGATAAATAGATAATAGATGAATGAGAAAGAAAGAAAGAAATAGGGAAATAAAACTATTAAAGGTTGGATGGTGCAGAGGCACTTTAAGCTTATTTGGCGAAATAAATTGGAAATGAAAAAAAATAGGTGTGCTAATATGTTCGATTTTTTTTTTAATATTTTTTTTTGTTTATAATCCTAAATTGTTATCTTAAAAAAAGACACTGACACCGTTATTTATAAGGTTTCTTATAAGTTATTTAAAATGTCGATAAGCCGTGTCACACCAGGTACATTCAAGTACGCAATTTAATGGCTTAGAGAGGGTATAGCGATTAACTAACTTTTTTTCTTGAAAGCATTGTGAAAGATAAACTGCAAAACTAGTTTAAAAGTGTGTTCCGAGTTCAATAGTATTTTGGAAAACTTTTTCGACTTTCCAACTGGACTTGCAAATAAGGATTGCTATTAATATCCGTGGAGATATAAATGGTCGAATTTGCCATAATAAAGTTTGCTGTAATAAATAATAGCACCACATTGATTTTGCTTTTACTTATCTTTAACTCTTAGTTGCATAAAAAAAGGAACATAAAATGTGTGTAAAATAATGAGAGAGAAAATAAAAGAGAGATTTTTCTTAGACATATGCAATTATTGGCAGCGATATTGTCAAAGGTGTGGTTTTCTATTTTTATTTCAAGCTGCACAGCCAATCAACGGCCAGTTAAATAATGGATTTAGAGCTCTTGAAGAAAATTTGAATGATATGAAATAATACAGAGACAGTCCTTTTCATAAGATACTCAGATGAGTATGTACTACCTAACATTCGACTCAACAAAGGACAGACATTTGAAAAAAGATGAATATGCCCGAACGGCGTACATGGTGAAAACTTTTTTTAACTTAATTGTCAAAAATCTGGTGGAAATATGTCATCACCGGATCTCCACAACAAGATCTGGAGATTTTTGAAAGAAAAGCTTTCTTGTCCCACATGAGGATCTGGAAACGTTAATGCGCCTTTGACTCTCTGAATTACGAAGGACTACCATCGAAAACCACAGAAATTTGTACTTGCGGGCATTTACTGAATAGATTTATTCAAAAAGGACCCGATTAAACGACACCGTAACACGATTTTAATAAAAAAAAACTTCTGTTACTCGGACTTTTCTTTAAGTCGAATTTTTATTTTTTTGAATTTTTTTCTTGCCATTATCATATATTTTTAGCTACCTAACTCGAATTCCAATAACTCGAATACAGTGGACGCTCGATATAGTGAACATCGATATAGTGAACAATCCAATATAGTGAACACACAATATTTGGTACAGGCTATTCTAAATAGTGAACAAAAAAAATCACGCTACAGTGAAAAAATCACGCTATGTTTTTTTATTTTCTTTGAAAAAATGCAAAAACACGTCTAAAACTCATTATTGCTATGCAGTCGGCAGTAAGCACACAATCGTCCAAATATACCGTTGGTTCTACTCATCGTGTTGTGCGAAAATCTTGCATGAATTTGTATGTACATATATGAGATGCTCTTCAATTATTTAAGAAAACACTTCAATGTGCAACTAGCAATAAAGTGGATTACACGGTTGTTTTAGTCCTTAAGAGGTTACAAGAAAAGGCGATATTGATTGCCATAAATTCAAAGAAAAAGCAAACAAAGATGACTAACTGTTTTAGCACAGCTTAAGTTTGTTGTATTTTTGTTTTTTAAGTACATGGAATGTAATATTTTTGTTGGGTTTTACGCTTTTTTACGGATGAGTTGTTTTTGTTAAAAATAAAATATTCTTTCTTAGAAACATTGGCTTATTTTTAAGTAATTGCAAAAAAAAATTGTAATTTTAATATTCTATTTTCGATGAATCGCGTACGTAAAAACACACACATTTTGATGAAATTTGCTTCAAGGAGTCCACGCTCGTTACAATGAACAATCTTGCTCCAGTGAACAGGCCTGGTTTTTATTAGCTCATTATATCGAGCATCTACTGTATTTCTATAACTCGAACATGAGTACCTACTTTTTGGATTTTTCACACATTTCTAACTCCCTAACTCGAATTTCTGTAACGCAAAAATATATTTCAATCATTACTTGAATTTTTCGAAAACATAATTTACCTAAGTTTTCTAAGAAACGTAGTAGGATAAGTCCCATTACTTGCATAATATGCTTAGTCATATGATATAATGCATCCAGTTGCAATGGTTTTTTCTTAATCTTTGTGTTTGATGGAGGATTTTGTAGAAAATGAGAAGTGATCATGCAAGACTCACAAATTGAAAATGATCTCAATTTAATTCCATTTTTTTTGACCAATATGAATGTTTCAAGTACCTGTCAACAAGACAAATAGCACTCGTATGACAAAACGTTCTGAGTATGATTACCAATAAAAATGTCAAACTTCACGATGACAATGCCAGATATGACATATTCACACTGGTGTTGTGTTTAATAAAATGCAATTTGCCTATCACCGCACCTGGAACCATCACATGACATCCCCCATGTTTAAAAGGCGGACGCAAATGCTGTGGAGAAAAGATTCGATGACAGCCATGAGTCTCATCAAAGGCACTCTGTCTTTACACACTAATCAAAGACAGAGAAAAGTACCAAAACGGGAGTCTTCGCGGTGGCACAGAAGTGTTTTCCAAACTAAAATCTATGCGGTGAAGAGAACTTTAGAGGTCATTCGGGCATCAGAACTGATTTTATTGTGCATAGCCAAAGAGCACTCAAAGCGCTTTACTGCTGGATCCTTGATCACTGAGGAGTACAAGGTAACGAAATAGTAGAATTGCCAGTTTATGCAACTTTAGTAATGAGAAATATTTGAAATAATTCCACACTCAAAGGTTAGGTTAGGTAGCAGTGACTGCCGGTAACGAGTACCAGCACACTTAGGCCTATAGAGGCCCATTGTGATACCAAGGATCTTGCGGATATTTAACCCCGCTACTCATGAGAACCATTTGGAAACATTGTTTAAAGCGAAAAAAGGCTTCCCACATTTTTCTGTGCGCTAGGTCACTGAGATCGTCGAAGAAGTATTCTCCTAAGTGTAGTTTTCTACTACGGGAAAGAGATGGGCATGAACAGAGGAGATGTGTTGGGCTCTCTTTCTCTTCTTCGTCTCTGCAACTTCTGCAGAAGTCATTTGAAACTATGCCAAACCTACTTGCATGCTTTACTATAAGGCACTGTCCTGTAATGACGTGCTTATATGTAGTCTTAAGTAATGGTATATGGAGCCGCCACCAGGCCAGATCTGTCTGGTGGCAAGGTAGATAGTTGCACCTTTCCATCGAGAATTGGTTTTATTGACTGTATCAAGTTTGAGTGATAGCTTGTAAGCAGCAAGTGGCATACCTACATATGTATATTATTCTTTTCTCGTAGAATAGGTATTGTTGTTCCTAGTTTAGCGAGCTCGTCAGCTTTTCAATTTGCTGGAATGTCTCTGTGCCCCGGCACCCAGCAAAGGTTAATATTAAACTAAGGGGCAGTTGGAGGTGGTCTTAGAAGTGGATGAGGCTGATACCAGAGATTTGAAGTCCGCTAACTGTCCGAGAGAATGCTAATATCGTTAGTGGATATTACATTCCTCTTCATCCAGGACAGTGCTTCTGAAATCGAAATAATCTCCGCTGCAGTGATCAGGGAGGCAGAAGAAGAGATTGAGTTTTTTTCTCACATCATCATTGGTTTTAGAGCCATCAGTGACGAAGAGTATCGATACCCAAAACTAGCATAGGATATTTTTTTAAAGTATGTATAACAATGACATTGGTCACCGTGGCCGTGGTGGTTAGTGCGTTGAATTACTACGCATGCTGCCCGGGTTCAATCCCAGCTAAAACACCTAAAAGTTTTTTCACGGTGCTATCTCTTTCGAATGTCTGACGAGCAATCAAAGAGTATCATTTGTCATGAGAAGCTTTTCAACTCGCCGCGCCGTTCGGAGTCGGCAAAAAACTGTAGGTCCCTTATATTTATCTTTTCATAACAATGACATTTGAACACCGGTTCAGTACTTTTGGATATAAAGAAAAAAAATTAAATTAAATTAAAAAAACCGGAACATTTAGCACACTTAAATTCTAAAAGAAAAGAAAAGAAAAGCGAAAAGAAAAGATATTCTTTTATAGTATCTATTTCAGGAAGTTCCCTAAATAAAGATCTGTGTTTTAAACCCACCACCAAATATCTACTTGTTATTTACAGCAAAAAAAAGGGAATTAAACAAAAAACAAATTTAACTCATACCCTTCGTGGAACTGTCATTCTCGGCCGAGGTGACATTTATTTGATTCAAACGTGGAATTTGTGTAGTAACTTGAGGTATGTTCGTTGTCGAAGTCTTCTTTGGTGATGAAGTTTTGTTTTTGACTTTTTATTTTAAATTTTTTGTTTAAAAAAAAGTAAATCAAAACATTTGCATAAAAATAAAACGAAGAATAATAAAATAAATAAAATGTCTAAAGGAATACAAATAAATTGATTGAAAAATATTATTTGATGTCAAAGTTCGTTGTAGCCCCTCTCAATGGCAACACTTTTGCAGAATTTAATTCGAATGAGAACATCAATTTGACATCAAAGTTAATTTTCAGAATAAAGTTTAATTTATTTGTTGTGTTAATGAAAAACAAAAAAATTCTACAAATATTCGTATGTAGTTGAAAAAATAAAACTTACGGTCTTCGACACACATCAGTCTATCGTCCATTAATTTAAGGCCCGTCGGACAGGCACAGGATATGCGCGGGCTGCGATCATTTAATCGAGGCGCTGGTAGGCATAAATGCGAGCAATGTCCATTCACTGACTGACAGTGATTAATGCCATCAGGCTGTCGGTATGGGTGGTAGACATGTACAGTCATTGGATGTTGTAGCTGTAACGAGAATGTTTCGTACAATATTTTTTTTTAATTAATTGTTTCGAAATTCTTTTACTGCATGGGTGGAATTGGGATGCTATTAAAAAAAAAACCTCTTTTAAAGGCTACAGAAGAGATATTCTTAAGTAGAACATGATGTAAAATATAAAAAAAAAAAAATTAAACTCACCATATGAAGTGCGGTAATAGCCTCTACACCACGTCCATTGAATTTATTCGCTTTGAAAACAGTCTGCTTATCCCAATCGGTCCAGTAGACCCAGTCTTCAAAGGTGGTTATCGAGAAGGGATGCCTCAAGTACTCCGCCGAATAGAGAATCTGACGGCGTTGCGTTCCATCATAGTTCGCCGATGAAATCACATTCAATTTAGCATCCACCCAGTAGATACGCTTTCGTACCAAATCCAACGAGAGACCATTTGGCCATTTCACATCATAACTGACAATAGTCTTACGGTGTGTACCATCCATGCCGGAGCGTTCAATTCGAGGATTTAGCCCCCAATCCGTCCAATACATCCATCTGCAATATTGAATTGAAGCATTCCATGCAAATCGCATTAGGGTCGTTGTTAGCACTTACCCATCAATGGGATCCAATGCAATCGAACGTGGTATCTGCAGTTCATCCTTAATGAGTACCATTCCCATATTGCCATCGAAGTTTGTCAGCTCAATGGTGCACTTGTGCGTATCCGTGAAATATATATGATTATAAATCCAATCAACGGCCAAGCCATCTGCTGTCACTGAATGATCCCTCAGTACTACGGTCTTATCATTACCCTCGTCGATTGGTGCTCTAGAAAATTCAAATACACATATGCACATACAAAGTTTAGTCGTCACATGAAATCCAATTCAAATTAGCATTAGCATGAGTGAACCTCTTCAGAAACCTACTTGTATATCCTCTGAGTGGTAACATCGCTCCAGAAAATCATTCCGGTACGAAAGACAAAGTCCAATGCTGTCGCTGATTTCGTGTCATTCACAATCGATGTCATTTCCATATGATCTAGGGCAATTTTACGGATGTCATGACGCCTGGCAAAGAGTAATGACGCATGTCCTTCGGTGGCCTTACATCGAGTGTGATTTCTCGGGTCTCGCATGTAACCCGCCTCGCATTCACATTTAAAACCGCCAATCTCATTGATACAGATGTGCGAGCATGCTCCAGGATCATCGCATTCATTAATGTCTTTACATGACTTGCCATCGACAAGTTCGTACCTGGTGGTGGAATGATAGAGAAATTATTGAATGAGAAAAGTTTCAAATGGAAATTGGGTGAGTACGAGTTAGTCGAACATGTTGGGTCAGAACTATAACAGTTGACCTACATACATTTAAAATCTGGCGGCAAAGTCAGACTAGTCGCCATAATTTTAAATAAATTTCGCTATAAGAATACCGCTTAGAAAGAAAGTTTTTAAAAGCCAAGTACACAATTTAATTAAAACACTTAATAAAACACTATTCAAGTAGAGATTTAACACAGAACCATACAGAACAAGTTTATGTACGTATGTGGAGAATCATTCCAAAATCAGTCTAAAATTCGAACTTTCATTTCTGACTGTATAGTTCGCCTTATGCTAGTTCAACTTAATTTTGACAGGCAGCAAATGTAAAATGGTCGAGACACATAGAAAACAACTTAACCTTGTTACTGTACACGTCAGAATTAAGCTGACTCTACATCTTCATATGTAAATCTTAATACATAAAACTCTGGTGAGTATGTATGTCTGACCATCACGGCTGAACCACTGAAGCTTATATTCACACCGTATGTTCGTGTGGTGCTCCAAATTGTTTTTGTTTGTCTCAGACCCCCCCTAGCACCATGGTGAAGTGGTTAGTGCGTTGGACTACTATGCAATGCTGCCCGGGTTTAATCCCAGCAAAACACAAGTTTTTTCACGGTGCCACCTGTTTCGAATGTCTGACAAGCATTCTAAGAGTATCATTTGTCAAGAGTAGCTTCTCAACTCGCCGTTCGGAGTCGGCAAAAAACCGAAGGTCCCTTCCATTCGTGCAAAAATATAACACTGTGAGAAGTAGGCCTTGGTTCACCCCGAGCTGTAGCGCCACCTAAATAAGAAAGCAGACCCCCCTAGGTGGCGCTGGGGTCGCTTTTTTTTGAAAATTCTTATTTATAGACCGATTTGGCTCAAATGCACACCATATAATCACACTAATATTATAAATGTGAAAGTAGCTCTGTCTGTCTGTCTGTTTGTTACCTTTTCACGACTAAGCCGCTGAACCAATCATAATGTTATTTGGCAAAGAGATAGTCTGGGACCCGAAGAAGGACATGAGCCTGTTAGGGGGTACTGGAGTCGAGTTATTAACGAATTCTATACACAGGGAAACACACAAAAAAATCCGGATCTAACGGATATGTTTTTTGCATGTTGAATGGTAAAGAATTTTATCAAATTCTAAAGGCTTGACGGATTTGGCGGTACTTATTTCTGCCAGAACTACATTACTAGAGCAGCGTTTTGCCTAATAAGTAATGCGACTGTTTTAGTACTCGGGCGAAAACGGGCGGGAGGGCTGCTGTTAGTTAATTTTAGAATAACTTTTCAAGCTAAAAAAATACTCAAGTTTATGTGTTCTGTCAGTTGCGAAGAAATCGATTAGATTGCAACAGTGAGTTGTCTTGAAAAAGGCATAAAATAATATACTAATAATACCTTCCTTCATTCATCTAAGGGTACCATTACTGTACTATGAAGGATTTTTGGAGATATTCAGGGCAACGATTGCGTTTGCTTATTTATTAAGAGCGTAGGTTATTAAGATAGTAACCCATGGAATACTCTTGCGCCCGCGGTAAACTTAGAAGGTTCATAAATGACAATACTTTGACGGGTGTATATAGTATCAATTTTGATACTATTTCGTGAAAAAATATTGAATAACTTCTTTGTTCGCAGAGCTTTAGACCCGTACTTAAGTGACTTTTATTTTGTCGTCGAAATACGTAGTTTTTCGCTTTCGATAGATGACTCCGATGGACGGGGTCGGACTCCTGGATTGGAAAGAGCATCAAAATATTGAAGCTTTTTTGTCTGATATTGGCGCGCATGATTTTTAGCATAAATCTAATGGATTTTTATGTGTTTGTTTGAAGTCAACCGCGCATTTATAAACGTTAAATTTTTTGGAAACCACAGCTGTACTCTGAAAATCCTTGTTTCGTTTCATCTTGTTTCGTACTTTTTACTTAGTTGGTTTTCCCGCAGTCGGGTTTTAGTTTTTTTGCTTTTATTTTTAACAATGCCAATTTGCAAATCGTTCGGCTTAAGAATAACAAAGGAACGGCGAACAAAACTGCATCGTTAGATTATCTGATTTTGTTTTTCGCGTATCTTCGGAACTGAGATTTTAGCTGCATGGCAATTTCTGATACTAATTGAGGGTTAAGCTTTTCGTCATAATTCATTTAAGAAATAGATGACGGGAAAATATGGTCAAAAATTCTGTCGAATTGCCAAAATTAAATAACAAATGTCACACAAAAGTCTTAATTTCATTTGGTTTGCTATAAATCGATAGACACTTACCCTTCACGACAATGGCATCTGTAGCCAACAGGTGTATCGACACATCTATGTTCACATCCACCGTTTTCTATGGCACACTCATTGATGTCACATTTTCCTGCTGGTTCATCCTCACCATCGGGACAATCCTTTTTCCGGTCACAGACTTGCGACAATGAAATGCATATTCCGCCTCCGCAATCGAACTGAGTTGTTTTATTGCATTCGGTTTTATTAAGATCTCCGGCACCTTTAAATTGGAAAAACGACATACATATGCATAGATATGTGTTAGTTGAGAAACAGATACTCTTATAGATTGGAGAAGAGATGGCACACTTACCACAATTCAATTCATCGCTTTTGTCTCGGCAGTCTGGTTCACCATTGCATATCAAATGTCCTGGAATGCAACTACGATCCGCACACTGGAATTGGTCCACACGACATGTGACATTTAAGCAATTCAATGGACTTTCATCGTCACCTTCTGGACAATCTCGTTCGCCGTCGCACACCCAGTCACGGTGTAAACAGGTAAGGCGATCCTTGCACTGGTATTCGTTAGATACACATGGTGTAGAGACTTGTGTGACATTCATGCAGCCCTGAAATGAATGAATTATTTTTGCAAATTAGAAAACAGGAGTTGGATGATGAACAATGAGATGAAGTTGGTCCAGATATATTATGTAATTGACTTTGCATTCCCTAGGAGAGAACAAACAAGAGAAGAAGGTACCAATACTCGTTAAGGTAAACATTTCGCAAAGCCACTTCGATGGGCATCTAAATAATCGCATTTGATTGAGAGACTGATGTTATCAAAAATGGTTGGAGGCTAATTCACTACTGTTCAATGTATGGTACGAGTATGTAATCCGATAGTGGTACAAGTTCATTTTGATGAGTCTTTCATTTGAGGAGTATGAGTATCTAAATGTAAGCCGGGAACATAATATAAAACTGTTTGGCGCCCAACAAGAAACTCATTTCGCTGTGGAACTGTAGAACTTTAACTATCGAATAACTTAACCTCACCTTGGGCCAATAACACAATGCTACAAGTTGTACAAGTGCAAGGGGGGTTTATTGTTCGGTGTTACACAATTTGTTACAAGTTGTCGAATCCCACTTGTTCTACGAGTACATAGTACGTGTAGCATTGTGTTATAGGCCTCTAGTCTGTATCACATACAGTAAATAAATATCGTAGAAGATCCTACAAAAGGGCACTTTTAACGCCGCAATTTTTAGTTGAAGGTCGCGTGTTTTAATCGCAAAAGACTCAAATCCACTCAAGCTGATTACACGCCATTGAATTGGAAATGAAACCAGAAGGCAGATACTGTTGTTTTGTCACTGTGATGCGATTCCCACAGGGTCTTAAAACCCAACATGATGGTACTACCTTTTTATGGGTTGAAAAATTGCAAAATATAAGCTCATAAAATCTCCTTGGAGACAGATGAAATAAAAACACATACCATATTAACCCTTTAAGTGTCTTCTAAATCTCAGGCCACATATAATACTTACCGCTTGGCTATTAAATGTTTAATAGGTAAATTAAGTGAAACATCTTTAAACACCCTTGCTATATGACAAAGAAATTGCTTTATATACATATGTACGCTATGTATATGTAGGTATACGTATCAACTACTTTTCAAATTGAAATACGCTTAACAACTTTTGTTTTACCAAAAGTAAACCATAAAAAATGACAATGTACTCCACTACCCTCAGCTCGTTAAAACAAGAATGTTATGCAGGATTAAAGTAACCCTAGTCGCTCTAGCACAGGGAAAAGAGGACGATGATGGAAAGTACAATAAAACAGTTTATCGATACTGACAATGAACACTCCCGCTTTTGACACCTACCAGCACATGCTGTATTAAGCCGCTCAATGCACTCGCCAACAATTTGGACTACCAAATTGTTTTGAAAGTTAAACAACAGCAAACGCAAAAAACGAAGCACAAGGTACGCTTTATAAAAAGGTCAAGAAAGGATGTTGAAAAGGGTTACGCAATAATGGTATCCAATTAAAGTTCGAAGCTAATGAGGGTTTTATTTTATTTTTATTTCTTTTTTGTTGCTAACGATTACATTGAATTTAATGAAGAGCTGACGTTACTGTCTAAAAATGTTTAACTGTAAAAGTATTGACTGGATGAACCAAAAAAGAAGAGGGAACTATGTAAACCCTCATCAAAGGAATCTCTAGGTAAACAAGAGATGGGGAGATTATTGGCGCCCAACGGTGGCACTTTAAATTCATTATCTTTTCTAAAGCCGCATAGATGTTTAACACTGAGTTCGAATATGGTGTTGATGAGGAAGTACAGAGAAACTTGTGTACTGAGGAAAGGCACCCAAATAATAATAAACTCATGAGAATTTGTGTTTAAGTTGTCTGTAACTGTAAATAGAGAGAAACTGGCAGAGAAAGTGAACTTGTAATCATGAAATCAACCGAATAAAAAAATGGCGCCCAACGTACTTTTTCTAAAAAATAATTTAATTAATTAGAAACTTAGTTGTCTGTATAGGTATGTATTTTAGAAAGCTTAGAAGTGAGGTGCTGTATATAAAAGACATTCATCTAGCAAATGCTCTAAATTGGCGCCCAACGCAGACTTCCCAAAGAATCACAACATGAAGGAAAAAGTCCCAGTGAATTTTTTATATTAGACTGCCAAGTGTAAGATAGAGTCGGGTTTGAATGTAAATATTTTATCACACCCAGATACTTACCACTTCATCAGAACCATCCCCGCAATCAGCATCTCCATCGCAATGCCATCTCCTTGATATGCACGAACCATCTGAACATGTAAAATCAGTTTTTGAATTGCATTGGATCGATGGACAGTTCTTCTCGTCGCTACCATCTCCACAATCATCATCACGATCGCACATCCAGCGTTTCTGAATGCAACGTCCATTTCCACATGTGAACTCATCCGTTCGACATGTTTCATCTAAATGAATGAAGAAAATAGAATAAACAAATTGACGTTTGTTGAATGACACAAATATGACGTACACATACGGACGCATGTCCCCATGAATCATGCAAGCGAATAATAAAAACAAATAATAAATATGCAGTGTTAGTATGCCCAAGAGCAACAAAAGCCCTAAAAGCAATGAAAAATTAAAACTCTTCAAAAACATACACATACACTAACTAGAAGGCTAGGCAGGCAGTTACATAAAAACAAAAAAGTTCCTCTTCATCGTGTGTATGTACATACATATATCATTCACCATGACATGGAGCCACTACCTCCCTATACCTCACATGCTGCCATACATCATAGCATCATCCAACAAAAACGAAGACAACGAATAAAAAAAACCTATCCAATATTGTACTCAAATGTACAAAAGCTTCTGGCAGTGTTACTACAAAAATAACACACAAAAAAGTTAAAACAACTGAAAACTTTCGTAACGGGATGCATACGAATAGATGGCAGGACTACACACATACAGTTACATGCTTACCGCGATGTTATATTCATTTCCACTCAGAATAACACATTGTTCATTCATTCTCAAAATTAGAAAAACAAAAAAAATAAAAAATAACACCCGGCTTGAAGCTTTTGCCTAAAATTTTCGCTCTTCCTTTCTAGAGAAAAGTCAACGAATTTTTGTTATTTTCCCTAACAGCTGAAGCAGGTAATGCAAATATGTATATTACATAATTTTCTTTCTTTTAAAATGTAAAATTTGTTAACCTAATTGGAGCACGTAGGAATGAAATTGAATTCTTAATAAATGCTGCAATCTTGAATGCAGCCCATGAGCCTTATTTTCCTTATTGTCCATGTGTGCAGGTTTTTTTTTTATTTAATTAATTCAGAAACACGGGGAAAAAATTTAATGAAAACCGCAGCGGTTTTGAGACAATTTGAGTGAATTTAAACAACGTCACCTAAGTGAATCAAAACCAACATTCATTAAGTTCAGCTAGGCATGCGACATTCGACAGATGTCAAACGTGTGGTTTTCCTTGGGTGAGCAGGCGTTGTATGCAAAAAAGTGTTCATCCATAACATACGAGTATATGAGTATGACTATAATGTTTGTATGAAGGTTCTTTTCATGACACCCAACGCAGAAAGGTACAATTAACAGAGGTCAGAATTTGCTGAAATTCCAATGGCATTTAAAAACAAACAAAAAACGTAGACTTTTGATGAATATTTTGTTCTTTCTTTTTTCAAACATACATATGTTATAATAGCTATTTGAAGAAGACAAACGATGAAAATTTCATCCCAAAAGTTTATTTTTAGTTTTTTTTTTTTTTTGTAACAGAAGAAAATAGTTTCAGGGCAACCTACAAACTATACGTTCAATATTAAAGGTTCAATTACATTCATACGAGTATTTAATTGCAAAAAGTACGCAGATGCCCTTTGATGCTTAGAATTGCCCCTAAACCAGTTTTTGAAACCTTCTATAAAAACAAAACAACACAATCACATAAAAGGAGATACGCACAGGGAGATTTTGTGTGTGTGAGTGCAAAAATCGAATATGCAGTTGCGCTTAGAACTATGCGATAAGAGTGCAATGAGAGAGTGGATAGGTAATTGAACATTTTTAAAATGTGAAAGCTAGACTGTGCGTAGCTTTGAATTATTTTACTTTCGGAAACCTGCGTCAGAGTGCTAAGAATATTTAGTGTATCGGATAGTGTTTCGATAGCTGATTTGATACTCCGTTGGTAATTAATAATGATACACGAATCTCTATTCTGGTTTAATATCACTTTATATTTTTTCTCTTATAAGTCTTATAATAGTTTTAGCTTAACAGGTTTGGGTTGTTGCCTGGGCGACGCGACGGTTGAAATTGGAATGACAAAATGAGAAAAGGTAAGGGAAAAGAAAGCAAGAGAAGGAATGGATGTGGATCGTGTGAGGAAGAAAATAATGAATGTGGCGAAGTGCTACCAGTTCATTTATTAGTCAGCTTTTACACTTAAGACTTGTGAGTCTAGACTTTTTTCGAATTTCTCCTTGTTATTTACATCCGTGAGTCTTGCGCTTTTACACTTCAGACTTTTTTCCTTGACTCAAATTTGACATTCCTCTTTTATTTTGCAGTTCTTGTATTGTGCAGATGACTAGGTGGGAAGCAATACAATGATAAAACGAAGAAGAGTTCATCTTTTCGAACTTTCTTACTCTTTTGCACCCATGTGAGTCTAGACTCACAAGTCTAAGTGTAAAAGCAGACTTAATTATTTAAGTTTTGTTTTTTTGGAAGTTTATGGAGGATGAATATTGAACAGATAGAGGAAGAAGAAAGAACATGTGATCATCCCGGGTACTTAAGAAGCATTTCAAAAACAGTTTCATCGAAATATGTTCAGCCGTTCTCACGCCATTAGGTAACCAACGAAAAAACCTCAACAGTTTTATAACATTTATATAGATTATTGCCTTTTCTTCTTTGAAGACATCCTTCTCTGCCCAATGTTTGTCGTAATTGACATGACGTTTTGTCATTTCTGACATTTTGTATAACTCTTTTCGAGAAAAGTAACACTGAACAATAAATTAGAACTCACATGTTTTATTGTTTGTCAAAATTAGTTTATTACTTATGTATATTTTTGTGTGTTTTATACGAATGTTATAGAAAAAATTTAATATTGGTTGCCATTTTTGAAAAGTATACATTCAACAAATTATCAAAAAAAAAAAAAAAATATTTATGATAAAATTAAGAAGCAATGTGTCTTATTGTCTCTGATCTCTTTTAAGGGGTAAGGCCACTCTTGAATTCCCGAAAAATTGATTTTTTTTTAAATTGTCCCCTAAGACCTCAAAAATGATGTCCCCAAAGATAATGGTCGGTAAAAATCTCTAAGTACTCGGGCAGGCATCGCAGATTAAAGGTATTGCAATATTTCCTCATGATTTTCTACTACTCAAAACTTCAACCGCGTGTATCTCAAAACTGCATTTTTTATGTTTGCCGGAAACATAACTCAGACAATGTGCAACCGATTTACTTGAAATATTTAATTTATCTTGGACAATACATTGTCTATGGAAGTACGTAGGTTTTTTTTATATTGCATAGTTCATTTTTTATTAACAATTATCTGACGATTTTTTATGCAAATTTTGCACTTTCCACTTTGGAAGTGCGCCATTTGCAAAAAAATAATATATCGAAAAAAACCTACGAACTTCTATAGCAGTTATTATATAAAATCAAAAGAATGAAATTGGCTTATTATAATTCAAAAATTACAGAAGCTGTTTGTCCGGTCGTGGATACTGAAAAACCGGAGTCGTCATCGGAAAAACGCTGCACAGCCGCCATTTTGAAATTAATCGCTTTAAAAAAAAGTGTCTATACAACAGTCACTGATATCTATATCTATCTATCTATCTTCTTCTATCTATCTATTCTATCTATGTATATAAAAATCAATTGCTGTGCGTTAGTCTCGCTTAAACTCGAGAACGCCTCGACCGATTTGGATGATTCTTTTTTTCTTTTGTTCGTCTTAATTCAGGGATGGTTTATGAGAAAAGAAAAACTCAAAGGAAAAGCCGGAAAATCGAAAAATTTTAAATATGGGTTTTGTATGGGAATTTGGAATTTTTTTTTAGTTTTTTTTATGTATAGTATTTACGTTGAAATAAAAGTCATTCAAAACTAACAAAAAAAAAATTTTAATTTTGATAAGCTATTCTTTTATCTGTTAATAATATCTATTTGTCTTTCTATCTATCTGTCTGTCTGTCTGCCCACGTGTCTATCTATTTATCTGTCTATCTGTCTATCTATCTATCTATCTGTCTGTCTGTCTATCTATCTGTCCGTCTGTCTGTCTATCTATCTATCTGTCTGTCTGTCTGTCTGTCTGTCTGTCTGTCTGTATGTCTGCTTGTCTATCTGTCTATCTGTCTGTCTGTATGTCTGCCTGTCTGTCTTTCTGTCTGTATATCTATCTGTCTGTCTGTCTGTCTGTCTATCTATCTATCTGTCTATCTATATGTCTATCTGTATGTTTGTCTGACTGTCTATCTGTCTGTCTGTATGTTTGTATTACTGTGTGGTTGTCTGTCTGTCTCTGTCTACCTATCTATCTGTATGTCTACCTGTCGCTGTCTACCTATCTATCTGTCTATCTGTCTGTCCGTCTGTCTGTCTGCCTGTCTATCTTCATATATCACCAGAAATTACCAATTTTTGTATGACAGGTACCAAAACCACCAGTTGTTGAGTAATCGCACTGCTGCTGTGTTGTATTCTATATGTATTAAGAAAAACGTACTCTGAAAATTTTACCAAAATCGGTTGGGTAGTTTCTGGCACTTCAAAATACAAACAAACAAACATACATATGTACATTCATTTTTATATAAAAGATTTAAAGCCATTGAATTAACGAGTTTCATTTAATAACCAACGAAACTCAAACCATACACAGTGCCAATATTGCCGATCTCAATGAATTGGAGTTGGAGCGTTGATTGGGATTTATAATCGCTTATGAAGAATTACAATCAAATGAATTTTAGGTGGTACGAATTCATCGGATCATCAATAGTTTAGTACTTAAATAAAAATATATTCTGTATAAAATTATATTGTGAAAGCGGAAGTATGTTTCTGTACATTCGTTTACTCCAGTAATTCGTCAAACAAGTAAAGATTAAGTATGTACATCTCAAACCCATCGCGTAACATACGGGAAAGGGTTAAACAACGTCTGGGAGTTAAAACTAAAAACTAAAATGTCGGAATTGTCACGTGTTATTTCTGCACAAAACCATATTGCAAGAGCAGCATTTTACTTAATAAGTAACCCGCTGTTTTAGTACATGGGCGGGACAGCTAGTGTATAATAAATACTCTTTATTGGAATCTCGATTTATTTTATAGTATTTCTGGAAAAGAAAATTCTAAAAAAGCCTATTTTTTCGGCCCCTAGAGAGGCCTAACCCCTTAAATTGACTGAGAAGCATCTTTTGCTAAGGTCTAGCAGTAATCCGCCAGCATCGAAGGGTTCCACTTCCACTGATGTGATGTTTTTGTTTCACATTTCTAATATTATATCCAAGAAAATTAAGCAACCGTAATTGGAAATAATTGTTTTTACATTCAGCAACAACAACAATAGCAATCACTGGGCCGACACATCGTCTCATCCGTTATTCTGGCATTATATTAATAATCAATAATTGAAATGATAAATTATGTATGCTGCTGGAAATAAATTGAAATATGTATAATACATACATACATACATTTTATGGGGACACCATTTCTTTATTATTTTCAATTTTCTTTGACAGTTATTACTTTAGCTTTCAAGGGACACAAAGTATAATAAATTGTCGGTCCAATTGACTTAAATAATTTGTAACTCATTAATTAAATGTTCAGAATTCTGAGCAACAACACCGTTCTGGATATAAAATATTATACCAACCACAAACAAGAAAGGTACAGGAATATTTATGTGGGTTACTTTTGACGGGTGACACTTGTATACAGATTAAGATTTTTGACAATACAATTAGGTTTATAACATTACACATACATATGTATTTTAAGATGACAGCTGGAGAGTTAAATCGTGTTGAAATGTCAGTAACAGAATTATAAAATTCTTACACCCACAAATGTCGGCAGTGGATCACTTATAAATGTCATGTTTGCATGTGTGTTTGCGAAATCAGACATTTTATGCTCGTATGACGTATGTCAACATGTGTCATAAGTTTAGACATTTACCACTCAAGTTAATTAGATGTAATGCGTTTAAATTATGACATAAACCGTTGTGTAAAGTGATGTTTTTTATGTAATGTATTTGAATTGGCAGTGTTTTACTGCAGTCAAGGCTGATTCCTTGTGTGTGGGAATTAAAGGCCGATTTTTACATGATGGCCATAAGAAAATGGCGTTTGAAGATGACACCTTATCAAAATGAACCATTACTTTTAAAACCATTCATTAAAGAAGCCACGTCGAAAAGTACTTGTATTTCCGTAACTAAGCTGCTAGGGTGGCATTATTAGAGTTCCTTTGTCGATCGGGTATCCCGAAATCCATAACACGTTTAATTTTGTACATTTAGGTTAGGTTAGGTTAAGAGGGTCGTTTGCAGTAAATGCAATTTCACCCAGAGGCCGTAAAGGTCCATTGTGAATACCCTAGTTGTACAGCTAGAAACACGCATTTAACAAAACCAATTCGATCTTCTAATAAATCTCTTTAGGTCTGTAGCGGCATCTTAGTCAGGTCAATCTTTGCAATCGAAGAAACGTGCTCCCATACAAGATAGGCGCCATTCTTGAAGAGCCGAGCTGTGGCATAGAAGGTGTCCTACAGATTATATTTCATCCTCATCCATACAACTTCTACAGAAGTCATTTGTAAGGATGCCGTATCTTCTGGCCATGTTTCCTATTATACAGTGTCCGGATATAATACCGACGAGTACATGGACTGGGGTTCTTCTCATAGAAAGTAGGGATCATTTTCTTTTCTGGTCGACTGTGGACCACAGGTTGCGGGTCATGGCACAATCGCGAGCGTTGCGCCATCGGTTCTCGGCTAATTTAGTGATGCGGTCTATAAGATTTTTAGGTGTGCTGGAAGCCGTTAAGATCTGTCGGCCAGTCTGTCTGCTGTTTCGTTCCCTTTTATTTCCACATATCCGGGTACCCAGCAGAGTAAAACTGTGTAGTGTTTCATCGCTCTAAGTGCCATGAAGCACTCCTTTACGCATTTTAAATTTACGGAAGTAGAGTCCAGTGCTTCAAGTGTGGTTCGGCTACCCAAGCAAACGGTGATTTCCGTTGCGGGAAGTTTCCTTGCTAGGAAGACGCTGCAGTAGTCGGCTAGTCGGTAAGACTGATTTATGCAAATTTCATCCAAGAAGACGCCTGCTCCGGTGCCTTCCTCTGTTTTAGAGCCATCTGTAAATATTGATGTTCTGATGATGATGGCATTGTCGGAGTTGTTCCAGATCTGCCTGCCTGGTATGAAGACCTTGAAGTGTCTGGTCAAGTCAAGCTGGAGTTTCTCGTAATCTGTGCAGGGCATGACGCATGAGTCCTTTTTCATTGAAAATGTCCAGTATGAGCGTGTCTATAGACGAACGGGGCCTCTATTTGCATTCTTTCTTAATCTGAGAGCTCCTTTGGCTGTCGTGTTTCTTATGGAGAAACCAATTGGGTGGAAGGTGCAGAAGCGTGTCTAGGCCAAGTTGCTGTGTGGACTTGAGCGCATGTGTTATACCTAGACAGGCTATTATTTGTATCTTATTCAGATTTATATCTTTCTATTAGCAATTGAATATGATGCCCAGGTATTTAGCTTCCGTGGAGATTCTGGGGCGTTTCTTGGTGGGTTCTAACTCTAAGATGGCATTTTGTATCTTCTTGTGAACAGAACTAGTTCTGTCTTGTTGATGTTAATCGACAAACCGTTGGCGTCAGTCCTTTTTGATAATTCTGTGAGCGCCGATTCCATGATATCGCTAGTTGTGGAAAGAAATTTTCCTGTTACCAGAAGGACTACATCGTCGACATATGCAGTTGTTTTAATAGTTTTGCTTTGCTACCTTTCTGTATATTTACTTCTATCGAAAATTTAAGAATTTAATTTAAGCCTCCTATCATTGCACTTAAACTAAAATTCTTCAATGAACAATCTAAATCAGTTCCGACCAATACCTAAAATGTCATTAGCGCCAAATAAACACCACACGAGCTGAATGTCAAACCTCGGAATCGGAATAAATTCCAAGAATTTTCCTTAATATTTTCATCATAACAATAATATGTAACTGGGGGGGGCTGTATATGTAAAAGACAAGAAAAAAAAAAAACAAAAGAATAACAACAAACAAACATGTTCTTATCCTCAAAAGTCATGCATAAAGAATCAGGTATAAATTATTCAGGGAACATCTTATGAAAACCTACATCGTAGTGTGTTGTCACCTCTTTTTCCAATTTTCTTTACAGATTATGTTATTATGTGTGTCAAAAACCTAAGAATATCCCTTTTTGAAATTTAAATTAGCTCCCTTCTTTTCTTCTTTTTTTGCTTCCTTTGCCCTGCGCTTGTAATAAACTTTAGACACTCTTTGAACCCATGTTATTATTTCGGGCATAAGGAAAAATCTAAGGCGACAGGCTACACTCATTTTCAATCGTTAAGCTGTACACAAGAGGGAGTGAGACAAAGATTTCTCTGTTTTGTTTGTTTGTTTTTTTTTTTTTTTTCTGGAAAGGTATGCGAATGCCAATGCCATTCCTGAATCCCTTACATTAAAAACATGAGAATATTTTCTTTTGCTTTGGAATAAGTAATGTTTTACCTTAGAAATGATTTTTTTATTTCATTTTTATTTATAGATGGAAATAAGTTCTCATTCATTTGATGGTTTGGTTTGTTTACCGTTATGAAAAAAAAAATTGTAAATAAAAATAAATGGGTTCTTTATGGACTTTAATTTTTAACTATATGGACCCCCGAAATAAGCGGACAGCGGATGGGGTGCAAAATCGACCAAAGCGTTTTCAAAATAAAGTGCCTACCTATTGACATTTTAGACAAAGGTGTCGATGATCTTAAAGATGGTATACAGTTACTTAGAAAAAAAAATCGAATGCCCAGTTTCACAGTGAGAGTTTAAACTCCCATTTTGGTTTAATCTTGCGGTCTTATAGCCCCCATACATGGTCCGACAAATCTGTCCGACATTGAAGACTATCAGACAAATCTGACAGTGGATGGCATTGTTGGATGGTCTGTTTAACGGTCTGTCAGACGGTCGGATGAGAATCAAACAATGCTTAATATTTTGGGGCGGAGCTTAGCAAGTCGGTCGAATAACTGTATGTGTGTGGGGAAATCTGTCAGACTTTGTCAGTAATGTCAGAAAACTCGAAGTTTATCAATGAATTTATTGATTTTATTATTTATTATTATTTATACGTATCACACGATCACACTAATATTATAAATGCGAAAGTAACTCTGCCTGTCTGTCTATTACCTTTTCACGTCTAAACCGCTGAACCAATTGTAATGTAATTGCGCAGAGAGATAGTCTGGGACCTGGGAAAGAACATAGGCGAAAAAGCCGCCCGCTAGGCGGCGCTCGAGTAAAGTTATTAAGAAAATCTTCTCACACTTAAACCGCTGAACCAATTGTAATGTAATTTGGTATGGAGATATTCTGGGACCTGAGGAGGACAAAGGCGGAAAAACCGCTCGCTAGGGGGCGCTGGAGTCAAGTTATTAAGAAAACCTTTTCACGCCTAAACCGCTGAACCAATTGTAATGTAATTTGGTAAAGGGATAGCCTGGGACCTGAGGAAGGGCAAAGGCGGAAAAACCGCTCGCTAGGGGGCGCTGGACTCAAATTATTGACACAACCTTTTCACGCCTAAACCGCTGAACCAAAAGTAATGTAATTTGGCAACGAGATAATCTGGGACCTGAGGAAGGGCATAGGCAGAAAAACCGCCCGCTAGGTTTTTATGAAAACAAAAAACAAACAAAAAAAAATCCGGATCTAACGCACATGTCAACACATCCAATTCTCAACTGCAAGACGAAGAAGGTAGGCACGATAATAACCTGTGGTGAAAAGTGTAGTATGTATGGACCTTGGCAGTGGTTGAATGTACGTGCATACTATATGTAAAACTAAAACACATCTCTTAATCCACGTAGAAAAGTTTCTGGTGACAGTCTGATGGGCTTTTCATTTTATTAACCACGAGCAGTGATAAACGCCTTACAATTTTCTGATGGAATCGACATAAGAAGTGCATGCAATGGCATGGTACGATACTATTACATGGCATTGCTAAACCCCATATCTCACGTGTAACAGTACAAAAACTATTTATATTTGGGATTGGAAATTCTTCCCCAACGGTACTGCCCTGATATTTCAGTCAGTCTGAAGTCATTTAGGCACCAGTCAGTCTTCCGATACCAAGCAAAATGCCATAAAAACCTTAAAAGATATAATTGCGTGGAAAATTCAGACATTTTTAAATAAATTAATACTTGACGTTTGACGTCGGAAGAGCGTTGTAGATACTCACGCCTCATATTTTGATTAAAGATGAATGTATAAAAAAGTATTATTAGCTTTTAAATGTGTGCTACTAAATCAAACATTTCATGTGGTACACCCAAATAATAGTAGAAAAATGATGCTGCTTATTCACACTTTCAACATTTGGTGTGATTCAATAAGGTTTGTCAGACTTGGCGATTCTTATTTCTACCCAGAATCACATTACTAGAGCAGCGTTTTGCCTAATAAGTAACGGGACTGTTTTTGGGCGCGGGTGAAACCGGGCGGGACAGCTAGTCATCTATATAATAAAAATAAAATTAATATCAAATTATCCATTTTCGATATTGAGTGTACGAAAGCCAAACGAATACCGAAGTTGTTTTGCTTGTCGTGAAGTCTACAGACCGTCGGATCGTGTGTGGGTTAATAGAAATACGGTCGACAGACTATAGTCGGCTAACCGATCTGACCGAGTGGCGTGTATGCCCTACTTTACAGAGCTCGTTTAAGCTCAAAGTGGAGTTTAACTGGTCGTTTGAGTTGAACGCCTTCAATCTGCCGTTTAAACTTTCCTAAAACACAGCTACATATTTTAAGGTACATATGTATTTCGACAGCTGCCAGGATAGCAAAAAATAATTTATATTAATTTTTAGAAATAGTGCAATGTTCCCCGAAGTTAAACTTTTATTGACTTTACGCTTCTATGCCAGTGGAGTCCTACTCATTACTGCGGGAGACTTTTGTGACGTTTCAAAATCATCAGCAATTTGTAGCATTGTCTCCCATCACCTAGCCCCTTTAAAAGAGAAAGACATAAAATTTGACATTCAAAACAATAACGCTACCATTTTTTGTTCCAACGTAGCTTCCAGTGGAAGCTACTATCTTCCAACTGGAAGATTAGTTTAGACTATGAAACTAAAAGTTTAAACTCTTGTTGAACTTAAGTTTAAACTCTCATCATGAAACTGGGCATAAGCAGATTAAAACACATTTGTTCCCATATGCAGATTCAATAAGTTCGATTTATTTTCGTTAAAAACTTAATTCCATCAGTTGGATACATCCACTAAGTTCTTCAAGGAAACTAACCTCATGTGTCAAATGTCACTGCTATGAATCACAGCAAAAGAGTGAATTCAGTGTCTCCATTTTTTTTTTTTTTTTGTGCATGAAATCACGTGTCAAACTTCTAAATTTAGGTTTCCTCGTTTAAAAACATCTCAACATTGACTTTCTAACTTTTAATAAAGTTTTTTTTTATTTTTTTATTTTTTTGTAAATACCCTTTTTTATGTGAAAACGTCGAGAACGGCGAGAGAACATAATTCAATCATTTTCCCATCATAACACATATATACGAGTTTTATTTATGATTTCACCATAAGGTTCATCGGTGGTGGTGGGGGATCGGACAGGACACAAAGTTGTGTATATAGGAAAAGTTCCCCATTTCAATTCTGGTGACAATGTTCCATAATTGACGTCAACTTTCGTTATGACTCTTGGCACTTAGAAAACTTCTGCTTCGAACTAACCGAATCACCGAAACCTCTATTTCGTGATACTCGTCGTAACCTACTCCTGCACACTGCAGCCAAGTATGTATAACTACTCAATTTCAAGTAGCTGAGTATCTATGTACGTCTATTAGTTTGGTTTCGATTTTCTCATACCCAGCGCGTCAGAAACTCCAACGAATAGTCTATGCAAAATCACCAACACACATCTCGGGTCTTAGTGAAAACTTTAAGAATATTTTTTCCCTTATTCGATAGAATATAGGTACAAGTACAGGGGATGATTCGAGTACGAGTATCTGTAATGCAAATGAGTTATAGAGGGAACAACTTCTACAAATTTTGGGCAAAAAAACCTGTCATTGCTAAATTTTTTACGTGTGAACTAAATTCGTGTTTTTCTTTATTTATCGGAAAATGTATTTAAGCTTCTTTTCGTCAGTGAGAAAAAATTATATAGATATATAAAAAAAAAAATCATGTTGAAAGAAGATTTATTTCCTAAGAAGACGAGACCTGTCAGTGAGGAGGAAAACTTTTTCAGTTAAAAGTTGTGTTGGCTTTATTTTTGGAACAGCTGCCGGAATGTGCCGTAAGATGTGTTTATTAAACACATAGCCGAATAGGTATACACAGAGGACACAATTAATTAAATAGAAAA
This sequence comes from Brachyopa scutellaris, assembly GCA_949775065.1. NCBI lineage: Eukaryota > Metazoa > Arthropoda > Insecta > Diptera > Syrphidae > Brachyopa > Brachyopa scutellaris. The sequence continues at coordinate 14,954,793 of OX459113.1, forward strand.
TATTTCTTTGTTTTTTTTTTGTTTTCTCTGTTGTATATATTGTATATACATACTATATATGTATGTTATTGGCGTATGTCACGAGTATTTATATTAATTACGCATCGACAGCTGTCCTTTGAAGTTTTTCTTCTTTCGCGGATATATTCGCAAAATACTGGAAACAAAAAAATTCACTATAGGTACTCTATAGTTTGAAGGTTTGGCCTGTCAATGTCAAACCATTGTATTATGATCCCCCAATTTTTTCCACACAAATCCACCTTATCTTCCGTTTCACAATCGCCATGGAAATAGAAAAAAGAATATAAAATAATTTCTAAATAGACTACCGACTGTTAGAGTGACGTTTAAGGGATAATAATACATGTAAGTGTACAAAAACCAACTAATTGCTGTTTTCGCACAATTTAGTACATTCTGGTTTTTACTTTCAACTTTTAAACAAAACATACTTTTAGGCGCCGTTTCTCAGTGATTTGTGCGTTGGACTACTGAGTATGCTGTCACATGTTTGAATCCCAGCAAATAACTTTTTCACACTGCCAGCTCTTCTAAATCTATGGCAAAGGATCATTTGTCGTAAGGAACTTCACAACTAGCAGTTTTGAGCCGGTTAAAAAGCTGTACCTATCTATAGACAGCTGACGCCGAATTTTTTTATTTATTTATTCTATGTTATACTCAAAAGCCGTGCAGACGATATGTTCACTGAGCAAATTTGTGAGCATATCTGAGTAAAATTTTGTCCCAAACGTGAACATATCGTGTGCACACCATATTTTTGTGTTCATACGTTTGTTCACGAAGCATATGCTCACATTTGAACACCTCGTGAACATACGTATGCTCATGTCGCGTTCATATCGTGTGCACACTATTTTGGGACCATATGAACACTATTGGGCAAATTCGGACATTTGAACACAGATATGTTCACGTTTTTGGAAGTTTCAACTATGATCATATGCCAAATGTATGCTCACTTTGCAGTAGATTTGTTCTTGTTTTTGTTTGCAATTCGATATTTTAAAATTGCTTTGCCACAAATTCCTATTTAAATCCGTCGAAAATGGTTGACGTTTTCTGGTTTTAATTCATTTTTGTAATACCCCGTCTCCACGAGACATTTTCCAAGAAAAGTTCCGTGCTAATTGACCGCATTGGTCGTCGTGGTCGCTGTCTTCGAAGATATAGCTGGCCAATATTATAGCAAGAATATTCTCTTCTTCGTCCATTTTATTGTTGAATTTTTCTATTATTTTATTTTTTTATTATTCAACAAAACAGAAAAACAAGTGTCAACATCAGTAATGTAAACATAAGAATAAATTGTTTGTTCATATGTTCACATTCGTGCACATATCTGTCATATGAACCAAGTGAACATAACGTTGTGAACACCAATCATATGCACAGAGAAAATATTAACACAACGCTTTTGAACACATACATATGTTCACTCCCAAAAATTTGCAACTTTGGGACAAAGTGTTCATATCGTCTGAACACCTATCATACGCCGCATGAACATATGAGCATTTGTTACGAATATGAACACATATGCACACCCAAGCGTATGCTCATAAATTCGTTCAGTGAACATATCGTCTGCACGTAGCTTAAGTATAATCTTACTTACTTAGTTGGCGCTACAGCTCTAGGTGAACCGGGGCCTGCTTCTCGCAACCATTTGTGTGTGCGTGCTATATTTTTGCACGAATGGAAGGGACCTACAGTTTTTTTCCGACTCCGAACGGCGAGTTGAGAAGCTTAATCGTGACAAATGATACTCTTTGATGCTTGTCAGGCATTCGAAAGAGGTGGTACCGTGAAAAAACTCTTTTAGGTGTTAGACCCGGCCAGGAGAACCCGGGCAGCATTGCGTGGTAGTCCAACGCACTAACCACCATGGCCACGGCGACCAAGTATAACTTACTTACTTAGTTGGCGCTACAGCTCGAGGTGAACCTGGGCCTGCTTCTCGCAACCATTTGTGTGTGCGTGCTATATTTTTGCACGAATGGAAGGGACCTACAGTTTTTTGCCGACTCCGAACGGCGAGTTGAGAAGCTCAATCGTGACAAATGATACTCTTTGATGCTTGTCAGACATTCGAAAGAGGTGGGCACTGTGAAAAACTTTTAGGTGTTTGCGGCGGGATTCGAACCCAAGACCGCTGGCTCAGTAGTCCGACGCACTAACCACTTGCGCTACGGTGCCCACACCACCAAGTATAATAGCAACATTTATAACTAACAGAGTACCCCGATCTAGGTTGGTAGAGTTCTGCAAGTGGGTTTTTAAATGTGGACCGATCGAATGTGAGTGTCAGCCAGATGTCACATACGATGTGCATACATTTGAAGACCATTTTTATACGAAAAATAGAAGCATTTACATATAATTTTAATGTTAATTTATAAACTTTAGCTTTAATCCATTAACTATCAGACAATCATGTCTTCTATTCATATTCCAGAAATCACTGCAATTGGTCTCTAGCTGATACTATTTTCAGAATTATTCTCTGAAATTATACATCCTATTTGAAAGGACTCGTGCATAACTCACCTACTCGTATCTAAGGATAAATAGCAAAAAAAAAAATCGTGTATGAAATTTATGGCCAGTCATAACACTGAAAAGTTGTAGTCCATAAAGCCCTATCATTTTTGCGTGCCAATGCGAACAGAACTAAAACTTTAAATCTCACAATTCCACCACATTATTCATTACCCGAACACAAGTACTAGATCAGACTTGGCTGCATGCCATCTGTGCTTTGCTTTTAAAAAAAGAAAAAAAGGACACCTTTTGTGGTCACGAAAGCGTAGTGAATAGAAAGGAAGGACTCTCGGAATCGGAGTGTAGAAATAAAATGTAAAATCTTTTCGTAAAATGAACATGTGGGCCTACGAGTATACATATGATTATGATTTGCTCGCTTATTGCATACAAAAATTCCAGAAATGCACACCAAAAATGAATCCTGTTTCATACAAACTAAAGTAATTGAAATGCAGACATTCCTTCCACTTCCACAGTTCCAGTGTTTGACAGTAGTTGTAGTCATACCTTCAGGAGAAAAAATCATTCCTTTATGTTCTCCCTACGATTGCCTGACAATGCTAACAGCTACTCTCGTATATAGTGACAGATGCAGTAGCGACAAGTCAATATTTCTTCCGGAACAATACCTTCGCTCGAAGTGAATAGAGGTGGAAAGGAATTGGCTTTTCGTCATCGACAGTGACATCGAAGACAGCCGATGGCTATATACACTACGTACACATATGGAATCGGAGAACATACCATCATTATCCTGGAGAAAGGTACTCGTAGCATGCATGCGGAATGGAAAGGCCTTTAGGGAAATGCAAAGGATGTTCAATGAGGATACATTTGACATTTCAAACACACATGCGAATACAGAATGAAAGTACGAGCGAATATTTTTTATGTATCCTTTTAGAAGACAAAGAGAAAGGTACAGAATTGACGGTAAGTAAAATAAGGAGCACATGTGTATGTCCCTTTTGGCTGACAAAGTGAAAAGTAGCCAAGTAGGTTCTTACAAACGCCGACACTTAAACATGTTAATTTAGTGAGGAAGAGTCCTTTTTTAAATATTAGTACCGCTTCCGGTGCTCTTTGACGCATCTTCCAAGTTTTAATTGTAAAATGAGCCCCAACTAGCTTATAATATCCTTTTCCAATCATGCGGACACGAATTGCTTTAAGGTCTAAAATATGCTATCATGCACGTCCCAAATGATGAATTCTTTTTTTTCCACTTTCATCCCTTTTGGCATTTGGTGGCACATCAGGTGTACATTCATTCATATACACAAAAAGGGGTAGATATATTCTAAGGGTACTTTTCAGCCGATTTAATCATACCAACCACACCTGAAATTTCTCATTTCAATGGAATAGGTACGCCCGCAAATTTTAAATTAGGGTTCGTGTTACGTAAACTTATTAGGCCTGCTTTGAATGTATTTAAGTACTCGCATATAACTACAAGTACGAGTATCTATGTAATCGCATGTGTAGACATTTTAATCTGACTAAAAAAAAAAACATTAAAGACAAATTTTCACATTTTTCACTCAAGTTTCATAAGCTTCGTAGGTACACCCACACTTTTAGGTATCCTTAAGCGGATAACAACGTAAGAGGCTTTCTAGATAAAAAAAATAAAAAATATGAGAGGAGTGGCATCGCATCATTTAAATTTTTGATACATTTGTGCCATTTTTAGATTCTCTACAAAAACAAAGTTAAACAACCTTTTACCTTTGCCCAACGGATACGCTTATAATATATTTGATACGGATTATCGCACACATTGACACGTTGACCATTGGGCGGAATTAAAGCACACTTGACTTCTAAGTGCCAACCATTTTGTCAATATATAAATGCAACATTATAATTAAGACTATTTGTTAGTTCGACAGTTATGGTCGAATCATAATTTGCAGTTCACGCGTTTGACAGGCTTTCTATACCGACTTATGATAAATATTTGCGAAACAGAATGTGACTTCAGACGATCGGTCGTTGAGAGGTGACAAAATATAAGCAATGTTTCCGAAACATCCATCTTTACCGATGCCTCAAAAATAGAGAAAGGTACCAGAATAACTTTGCATAAACCAGTCTTACCGACTAGCTGACTATTGAAGCGTCTTCCAATCAGAGATATATGCTATTAAAAAAAGCAGAGCAAATTGTCATAGCAAAAAAATTACCCACATCGGAAATCACCATTTGCGTGGACAACCCAGCCGCACTTAAAGAACTGGACTATATGTCTGTGAACTCACGGCACTTAGAGCAATACAGCACCGCACAGCTTTACTCTACTGGGTACCCGGATATGTGGGAATAGAAGGGAATGAAACAGCAGACGGACTGGCCAGGAAAGGCCCTGATATGGATATGACACCAGCTGACAGACAGGTCTTACCGGCTTTCAACACAGCTAAAAATCAAGTAGACCGCATCACCACTAATTTAACCAAGGATCGATGGCACAAGGCTAACGATTGTGCCATAACCCGCAACCTGTGGCCCGCAGTCGACCAGAAAAGAATGTATTGTTTGTTTATATGTTTGTATGTAAGGTTGTCACCTCGTACAGCCTAAACTGTGAAACCGATTTCAACAAATGAGGTTTTTTTGGATTTGCCTTGATCCGGAGTATTCTAGGATATGTGACGTCATAGAAAAACTCAATATGGCGGGCGCACCATGTACGATGGCGGATTACCTGTTTTTTTCTTTTTTCTTCTGTACAACCGACTTGACAGTGGTATCAAATGAAAGGGCTGGGCGAGTAGAATACAATACGATATGACCACGGTTATACTTTAAAAATCATCGTTTCGTCTCATCTTGTTTCGTACTTTTTAGTAAGTTTTTCCCGTAGTCGGGTTTCAGTTTTTTAAACTTAATTTTTTATTATGAGAAAAAGCCAAATCCATGTGCTCGTCGGTATTATAACCGGACACTGTATAAAAGGACACATGGGCAGAAGATACGGCATCCCAACAAATGACTTCTGTAGAAGCTAAGGATGAAATCTGTAGCACAGCTTCGATGCCTGGCTCTTCAAGGACGGCGCCTATCATTTATGGGAGCACGGTTCTTCGACTGCCTGGATGAGCTGACTGAGATACCGCTCATAGAGCCAATGCGTTTCATTAAAATATCGAAATGGTTTTGTTAAATGCATGTTTACATGCACAAATAGGGTACTCACCATGGACTTTTACGGCCTCTGAGTGAAATTGCATTTACTGCAAACGACCCTCCTAACCTAACCTTACCTAACGAGAGATATTAATGTTTCCTCGAAGGAATTATAATTTTACGAATAAATATGTATGTATGCATACGATAAAATCAATAAAAGCAAAATAACTGTGTGTGAGCTGTCAAACGCAACAGTAGCTCTACTTGGGCGTTGCTGTCGCACTTACGATATTATACGATATTTACGATCAATCACGAAGCAAACGCCTGGGGTCACATTTCGTGTTATACCAAAAGAGCCCATTGTTTCTACTCAATCTGTCGACGCGCAGCGAACGCCACATTGTGATTCTAAAAAAAATATAGTGTTACTTACAATACATACATTGTCATTTAGTTCGAAGAAGACAGTGCGAACGCACCCCAAGGTTTGCAATCTACCAATATATACAATCCACAAGTGTGGATTGTAAGTATTTGTAGTTTGAATAAATGACATTTCGCAAGAAAGTGGCATTTGTTAGAGTGTTTTTATTTTTGCATTAATTTAAATAATTATAATAGGCACTGGATGTTAATGAATTGGAGTACGAAGTTTTACTTCATTGTGTGCATTAGTTTTTGTGTTTATCGAATCGTAAAATTGACAGGTAAGAGCGTCACATTGAGATTTATATATTAGTATGATATGATGATAAATAAATAAATTAAATAAATTCACATTTTGTAGGTAGCTCCATTTGCAAAGGTGGGCTATCTTGTGTTGTAATAGTTATTTTTTGTCGTTCCTTACAAATGACAGCTACGCATTCTTTCAAAGTCCTTCACTGATCCTTTACTGATAAAGCCGTACTCCTTGCAGTATAACAGTTCAACCCACAGTAATTTTTTCGGTGATAAAAAGTGACTTAACCTCACTTTTAACATTAATATGACAAATAAAATAGGTTTCTGCAATCAACTTACTGCAACTTCACAGATACATATTGTATATAAATTAGTTTCCTTCGTTTGGTTCTTATTTGCGTGTTCTACTACTGATCTTGGATTCCATACAAACACGATTGAATCGTTTTTCTTCTAAAATATTGTTACCTTAGGAAGTGCAATATCCTCAGTAGTTACAACTGCCTTAATTTCTATTAGGAGCGTCGATCGAGTTCGTACTGTACATGTTCGAGATGTATACAAACTAAACAAATGTTTCCCAATATTTTCTTCTCCCAAGGCTAGGTTTATATGTACCGTGGATTCCGCTTATTGGGGATACTTCGGTCAAGACCCATTTTATCCCAACTAAGCAGCTCTCCCAATAGTGCGCTGTAACGATCAAGTTAAAAACAAAACTGATCTGTTATGTTCCCTACCATTTGTCCCAGTTTAGCGGCTGTCCTGATTATCCGCCGTCCCAATAAAGCGGAATCCACTGTATTTGCAAGACCTTAAGTCAGGAATATTAAGATAATGAAGATGCTGAAGACCATCTTTTGAAAATGTCAAGTACAACGAAATATCGTGGACAGCCACTGGATCGGAGTTTTTTGTCTGGTTGTCCGTTTATAAGAACGCATTTTGTATGGGAGATAAGCAATGTGTTCCCCAAAAAGGTGTCCGTTAACGCGAGTTGTCCGCTAAAAATGGTATCCGGTAAGGAGAGATATCACTGTACTAGTATTCAGTTCAAACTTTCAACTTTTAGTTAGAAGTGTAAATAAAAGTGTAGATTCTGAAAAGATTTACCTTTTACCTGTATGTACCTTGTAAAGGGTGATTTTTTAGCTGGTTTGGTTTTGGCAACACTGGTTTTGACAGCTGACGTGTGTTTAGTACCTTGTGTCACTGTCAAACAGCTTCAGTTTGGTTTGCAATTTAACCATGGATCGTCTTACAAATGAACAACGCTTGCAAATTATTGAATTTTACTATCAAAATTCGTGCTCGGTTCGAAATGTTTTTTTTATCGATTTATCGAAAAATTGTGTTCAGCGATGAGGCTCATTTTTGGTTGAATGGGTACGTAAATAAGCAAAATTGCCGCATTTGGAGTGAAGATCAGCCAGAAGCATTGCAACAGCTACCAATGCATCCCGAAAAAGCCACTGTTTGGTGCGGTTTATGGGCCGGCGGCATTATTGGGCCATATTTCTTCAAAGATGATGCGAATCGCAGCGTTACTGTCAATGGTGAACGCTACCGAGCGATGATAACAAACTTTTTTTTGCCCGAAATGGAAGTTCTTGACTTGCATGATATGTGGTTTCAACAAGACGGTGCCACATGCCACACAGCACGCGAAACAATGGCGCAATTGCGAGGCGAGTTTGGTGAACAGTTAATTTCACGTTTCGGGCCGGTCAATTGGCCGCCTAGATCGTGCGATTTGACACCATTAGATTATTTTTTGTGGGGGTATGTCAAGGCTAATGTCTATAGGGACAAGCCCGCTTCGATTGACGCACTGGAAGCCAACATCCATGCATTCATTCGTGAGATACCGGCCGATATGTGTGAAAGAGTATGCCAAAATTGGACTCAGCGGATGGGCTACCTGAGACGCAGCCGCGGTCAACATTTGCATGAAATTATCTTTAAACATTAAATTGCAAGGTTCAAACTATCGATTCAAATAAATATTTCATTCATTTTTTCGAATTTTTTGTGTTTTTTTTTTAAAAAAAGTTCTCAACCTCTTAAAAAATCACCCTTTATATAAAACCAAAACCAAATAAAGTGAAACAAATGTTAGTTTAAGACATTTTCCAACAAAAAAATGTCTATGAAGACACAAAAAACGAAAAAGAAAAACACCACAACCATAAACTACAAAAGTTAAACAAAAAAAGTACAAAAAAGTGTAAAGTGTCATTGACAGTGCGGTTTTGGAAAGAAAAAGTGCAAAAAAGCGTTTAACTTACAGGCAAAGAAAAAACTCAAAGAAAGCACAAAAAAAGTGAGTGTAGTGAGTGACACGGAGAAAGTAAAGAAAAAGGAACACAAATTGCTACGTGAAAAGCGGTGCACAAAACAAAAAGAAACATCTCCTTACTGCAAGTCGCCTCATCAGATCCATCGGAACAATCTTTACTCTGGTCGCACATCCATGCCAGTGGGATGCATTCACCTTCACCTGATTTACAGGCAAACTCATCTGTGGAACAAGACTTAGATTCTGCAAATGAAAGAAATATTGACACGGATTGTTATTCGTAATATTCAAGTGCACTGAACCCTAAAGGTTCTTCATGTGTGTTCTGTGTTCTATCTAGTCACATCTGTATGTATGTATACCATACACTTACAAATATATATTTCGTATTGTTCTGTAGTGTGATTAGTTAATACAAATCCAAGACTTGTGCAAGATAAATAGTGCTTCTTGGTGACTTTCAACTCAAGAAAGTTCAACGCGCATATTTGCAATGATGTGGGAAAATTATGGAAATTTATTGAAAGTTTTAAATTATAGAATAAGATAACAGCGTCAATTAAATTGTTTACCCCACTTATAGTCAATGTTTTTTTTTTTTAATTGAGTACAATTACAAAAGAAACAATTATCTTCTTAACACATTTCATTACAAATCAGCTGTTCGCTCCTTCTCCTTCTGATCATCGAAACAAAGCTGAGTTTTGTTTTATACGGTGAATTAACTTAACCGTTGCTTTAAGCTTGACGTATAAGGAAGTTTGTTCCAATTTACCACTTGTAAAGATACATATGTAGCTTGATAGACAGCTCATAGTGAGATCCAGGCAAAAGATGGGGCGGTGACTGTTTTAGTGTTCCTTTTAGTGTCAGAACCTTTCTGTGACTAGCCCTAATAATCCATATATGGCATTAGATTTTCACTTTTATTATATTTTCATTCGAATTAGACTCCTTTTTTTGGGAGACTTAAATATGCTTAAATGTCAGCGAATATGAGAACTAACTGGAATTATAGATTTACATGATTTTTGTTTGGGAGAAATTAATTCTGAACTATTTTCAGATGAGAAACAAGTAAATATTGCCTACCGAAATAGGGATAGCTCTACAGACTTTTTCTTGTGCCGTAATCAACAATTGATTTTAAATAAAAATTTAAATTTTATATTCTGTTTTCCATATTTGGCTATATTTTGCACAGCCCAGAATATTTAATCTTCACCATTTTCCTATTATCAGTGGGCAAGCTAAAAAAGTACAGTCGACTCTCGATAGTTCAAAGCTAGATAAATTGAATCTCTCGATAACTCGAAGGTTTTTGCATATGTAGGAATATGCATACATGCATAGAAATGTCGTTTGTTTACCCCGATCTTTATCTCATTAGGGGTGTTCACACGGTCCAAAATGTCTGACCGACCGTCGTTTCTTGCGTTGACATTTGGCATGTTTTTTTTTTCTAATCCAACACTAAAAAACCCAGTCTATATAGAATTACAAAATCTGGATAGTTATCCAGTCTAAGGTCTCTAGCCTGAATGGAAAAATGTGCTACCCAACAATTTTTGTGGATTGTTATCGAAATGTCAAATATGAAATGGATATTTGTAAACAAATGCGGCGACGAAAACATGGATTTCAAAGAGAAAATGTAAAAAAAAAAACCAAATGGAACCCAAAGCTAATGATCAGTTCATCATTTTATTGTTTCTTTAAAAAATGTATGCTCAAAGATTCCTTCTATATTTAAAAAATTTAATGAATTTAAAAGCAGATGTTAAACTATGCGCACCGTGGTGGTAGTGGTTAGTGCGTTGGACTACTATGCAATGCTGCCCGGGTTCAATCCCAGCCCGGGTGTAGCACCTAAAGAGTTTTTTTCACGGTGCCACCACTTTTGAATGTCTGACAAGCAATCAAAGAGTATCATTTGTCATGGTTGAGTTTATCAACTCGCTGTTCGGAGTCGGAAAAAAAAGATCCCTTCAATTCGTGTAAAAAATGTAACACGTACATACTAATGGTTGCGGGAAGCAGACCCAGGTTCACCCTGAGCTGTAGAGCCAACTAAGTAAGTAAGTTAAGCTGACAAATGTCAATTATCAAGTCACTGTCCGGCGGTTTTTTTCTCATTTTTATTTAAGTGTATATAGATAAGAAAAAATACGCCTTTTATCAGATTTGAGTCGGACAGACCAAGTCTGTTAGATTTGTTGGTTCGTGTGAACCACCCTATTCAGTCTGCAGTTTGCTTTCATACCATCTTCTATATATATAAAATGGTTCACTGACTAACTTGACAGCCAAACGCACAGACCAATCCGCTGGACCTTAAGGGCTGAAATTTGGGCAGTACATTCCTATAATGACATAGACATAGACAATCACATAGAAAGGATTTTTTGAAACTCCATCTCTGAGTTGGTGGTGAATTTGGAAAAACAACCTTAATTCCTTAATTTGAAGTTTTCAATGTGTACATACATACAATCAAACTTTCGTTTATTTGAACTTTTTCCTCCCTCCCTGCCGATTATTTGAACTCCTACTATTTTGAACCTCAGTAATTTGAAGTTTTTCTCTGGTCCGTTGAGTTTCAACAATCAAATTGAATGTGAGAAACAAAGTTGAACATATTTGCTTTGATAAATACAAAGAAAAATGTTCAAATATGTAATAGTCTGCTTTATGCCCGCACATCGATTGATGGGCTATAGATACATTAGAATAACAATTTTGTGTAAAGCTCCACAATTCCATCTCCCCAAAAAAAATTACATGGATTTTTAATGCCGCTTGTACACCCATCATCATGATTAGTCAATTATTTTGAGTGGATATGCATTTTTTGCACAATCAAGTGGAGTCATCTGTTGAGGAGGGGGTGCAACGAACGTACATACATATGTATAAATACTTAATGGTTGTACTCTTGCACGAATGAAAAGGACCACCAGTTTTTATTACCGTTATCAACAAAATGCCACACAAAGGCTTACTTCCTAGTAACCCTTTAAATGTTGAAATGCATTTAATTTTACCTCCTTTTCAGGCGTAAAAGCACACACACACACCGAGTAACCAGACATCTCCCCACGTCTCCTTTTTCACCTTCGGTAATCTGACCACAAAACTGCTTAGAAACCACCTACACAAAAACCAGATGATACCTCTTCTATCGCCTTCTTGTTCTCTTCAATTGAATTACAACAAAAAAAATTAATGAAAAGCAAAAAATTATAATTATATAATTTCTATATAAGCGCATACCGTTATCGTGATGAAACTTTCACTTTCTTCTCCTATTAGAGCCAAATACTCTATTGTGCCCACGTTCAAAATATCTTTCCACATCATTACGTCCTATGTCAACTGAGATAATGAAATTTGAAAAGTTCCCCAACACCTCCCGCACACCCACACTTAATATCCGTCTAGCTAATTATATTTATAGATAAAAAAAAAAGTATATAAACAGAAAATCTCAAACCTCAGCGACTGCGGGAAAGGCTGCAGGTAAGAGTTCAATCTGAGGCAAACACCAAGGACGAAAGTGGGTTGCTATGAAATTTGATTTAACCGCTCTATTCACTTAATGCGATCGAAATTTAATAATAATTTTTTTTTATTCTCTTCCCTTCCGGTTTGTGAATAGCAAAGGATATTTTTTTTTTTACTTTTTATCATTTTAAATCGAGAACTCCCTCCTATAGTAATCCCGGAGAAGATGGATTTATAAAACCAAAAATTATAAATGAAATAGCAAACAGTTTTCGGTTTCAACATTGGAGATTATTTTGTGACATTCGAGAGGGGTAAAAAAAAGCCCATTTCGGGTTTCTAAAATTCTATGAACAAAACCAACCAGAAGACATATACACATACATACATAATCTTATATAGGTAAAAGTAGATGTACCTTCACTTTACACCGGAAATCGCCTTATTGCTTTGAAGTTCAGAATTTGATAATGTGGTCGTAGAGTGGGTGAATGTGTGTAAATGATTTCTCAGACATTTGGTTTCCTGTCATTTGCCTTTAAAAGTAAAACCCTTGCTTTTATCAATTTTCATTAAAATAAGCTCCTTCAGGGTATTCGAAACCATTCAAAAGGGGATCCTTAAAATAATACGTCTTAAGAGAACGTGCATCGGTAGTCTTTACTCGATTTTTTTTTGTTTTGTCTTTCTATGTATATCGAATCAAATTTGTATGAAAAGCAGGATCTAATTTAGGAGTAATATACGTAAGTAGATACAATGAGAACATGCGTATTCATTAATGGAAAAAGGATTTCACTAAAACATGAAAGGATCATTCCAACAACTACGAAATGAAGAACAAATTCCTAGGAAATACGCATTTGTATTATTCTTGTTTTTATGTTAAAACTGACAGCTGTCAGTTTAGGAAGAAGTTACATAAGGACACCTCTTATAACCGGACAGATTTCAAAGAACCGAAATAAGTACACGATTTTTCATATAAAAAACTCTCCCATAACCGGACACGGACACCAATTTTCGTAACCGCAGTAGAATGTCGCTCTCTCTTAAACGGACAAAATACATCTACGTATGCAAACTTTTAACATAATTTTGTTTTCCTCTTCTTTACACTTTGCAAAGAAACGAAACAAAAGTGTGAACTGTGGAGTGTGCCTTTGCGTCATTATCACGTTCGCGGACACAAGATTTTCGGTGGGAAACGAATGACACACGCATATCTGCGGCATTTTGAGAGATACTTTATTTTATTTTGTGCGAATTTTGTATAAAGATAAAAATGATTCCGCTGGTCACAGTGCAGTGAAAATTTGTCTCTGGTAGGACAAATAATGGCGGAATATGAAAGTTTACTGTATTTCTCGTCAGGGTTCCCGTATTGTCATAACACATCCAAAATTGTCATGACCTGCTTATTTCCTTAACCATTGACGGCTAATGCTGTGTTGTCCGCGAACGTGTTATCCAACAAGTATGTGCATTTATAAATTCCATTGCATTTCTAAATAGGTTTGTCTGTTAAGTGTATGTATGTATGTATGTGTCATTTTACGCTTGATTGTCATAGACAGAAATTAGTATTTTTGGTAATTTGTGTTTATGACATAAAAATGAATTCCTTTATAAAATAAAATAAATACCACATGTCTATTGTGTTTCATTTTTTAAAGAACGTCACTTTATTTTTTTCCCCCATAACCGGACACCTCTCATAACCGGACAAATTTCTCGGTACCGTCAGTGTCAGGTTACGAGAGAGTTCACTGTATATACATACACTGAAATCTCCCATTATGGACAGCTCCATTCGACAGACAGATCCTTTAGACGGACAAATTTTAATAACCAAGCTTTTAAGTTTCAGATTGCATACATTTTACGTTCACTTAACCGGACACACTCTTGATTGGACCCGGGCACATATATATGTAAGAAATTATTCAATTTAATTCCATTAGACGGACAAAAAAAAGAAATTCGTAGCTTCACACCGAGTGTTTGTTATTATTTCCCTTTGAGTTTGAGGGAAAGCTCACAGTCCCAGCAGATGCAATCGAAAAGAAAAATGCAAAGCAGAAATAACGCACACATTAAGTATACATTCTGGCTCTAGGCGGCGCACGGCGGTAAATATTATGTGTGTGTAGTAAAACTACTCCATGTATATATATGTATGTATGAACGAATGGATATAACGACGCTGTATTTTGTAGATATCCAAACTCTTCCTCCCATTAAATGTTTGGGTAGGCGAACAAATACCGAATATAGAAATACGTTGCAGAAATCAGAAATATTCAATGTATTGTGAATACTCGGAAATATTCACTTGGTAGGTCCATTATGTTGCCATACGTGCGCTTGGAATCATTTTAAAAGCAAGATTAATTTCCATATTTTATTGATATCCGTTGAGGAAATATCTTGATGTTCTATTCCGAAATATTCTCCCAAAATCCTTTTTTCTTTAGGAGGAGCACGCCGGGCAACTGCACAGGAGGTGATAGAGGGATCCTTCTTCCTCCTCATCCATGCAGCTGCGACAGAAGTTATTGACGATGATGCCCAATCTTTGTTCTGGTTTTTTTTTCATCGTTTCAAATAAAGTTGCAGTTTTTTTTTTATGTTTTGATAAATAAAGATAAATTATCTCTCTTAGGCGGACACAAATGTTTTCACCGTCACTGTCCACCTAATGGAGGTTTCACTGTAGTTCTGGGTGAAGGCAAATCTCTGCAGTTAACTGTATAATCTTAAAGCGTTTTCAGTATAAAGAAGTTAAGCAGTGCAGTGAGCATATACCATCCCTGTTGTAAAACCGTAAGAAATAAAAAAGAGTTTTTTGAATTTCGCACGAATAAGAGTTTAACCGAAAATCCTATAAAGGCAGTTCCCAACACAGCTATTTCCTTTTTACATAAAACTGTCATCTTACGGCAAAAAATGTATCGAATTGATAATGTTAAAGCCTCTGCAACCGATTAATTGCCAAAACAGAACGATTTAAGAAACTTCATCACAGTACTTGAGGAAGATTTCACTGCAGGAGTGTCCAGTTTCAAAAAAAAAAAAGCAACAGAATAACGAAATACAACCAAAAATAATTACGTTGAATGTCACGGTTAGCGCGTTTATCTGCAGAATATCAAAACGTAGTGTCTGGCTTTTGCATTGGTATGGTAAACATGTTATTTTTTGTGTATGTCCAGCTAAAAGAATGGGTCATAATTATTTTTATATATTTCATGGCATATGATTGAGTGTGTTCTTTCAACCGTCGGTTATACTAGAGCACGTGGGACAATTCTGATTATGCTTACGTATGTGTACGTATTATTAGTTAACAATGAGTCCGGCAAACCATTGAACTCGACACTTATAGCCTTGCCCCATATTGATAATCCTAATAACGTCGTCATTCAATGGATTAATCGTCTTTATGTACGAATGGCTTGGAGTGATTTCCATTTTAGTACTGGAAGTGACATCGTTAACAGTGTAGAATGGTAATCGAGCAGATGATACGAAGAATTAGGATAATTGGGGTCAAGCTGAGTTTGATGCAAAGCATTTTTTTCACTCTCAAAATCGATAACTAACAAGGTTTATGTATTTAGAGGACACAGATTTTTGGGTGACTTTCGCTTCGCATTATCAATGACGAACTTAAACATGTCAGCCAAAATCAATATATAGCTGAAAAGATTTCATTTTTAGGGTTCCGTACCCACCTGGTGATACGAAACCATTGTAAGTGATCTCTAACTCTAAAATTCTTGTCACGATAACAACCCCAAGAACCGTTCTTCATAGAAACTTCGCACACTTATACATTATGGTAGCCCACATATTTCAGACAACATATCACTCAAAAACATTGTGAAACAACTTAGGGGTGGGTGGCGAAATTTTAACTGGAAAAAAAATTCTGAAAAATATATCATGTGGAACACCATTCGAAAGGGCTCGAAGCAGAGATTTCAAAAATAATAATTTTTCACTTTGGGAGTTATTGCCGAAATTCTGTGAAAAAATACCGCTCACCCCACCTTATCTCCGAAACTACTGAAGTCAAAAATATGGAAAAATCATGGTCTGTAGATGTTTAGCCAAATATTTAACGAAAACTATAGCGAATCTCATAAGGTGTACAGTTTTTGAGAAATTCACACCGAAAAGTTGAATTTCTCAACCGATTTACTCATAAACTAATAATAATAATAATAGGACTACGGTTTTTTTTTTCATCTGATTTTGACAGAAGAATGTGAAGTTATATGCAGTCGCATTCGATGATTTTTTTTGACTCGCAATCAATAATAGCAACTGAGCATCGATAGTTTTACAACGATCAAAAGATCAAACATTTTACCACTCATCCTTAAAAAAACCAAACACCAGATGACTCTGTTCACGTACATACCAATTTACATGAATTTGATTGACAAATGCCCCGTACGAAGATTTTTCGTAGTTTTCCGCAGAAGAGAGCGCTGGCAAGAGAGTAAGAAATTTCCTCATGAGTAAGAAATTTCTTTGGGCAGCATTATGCAAACTGTCAAATCTGTCAAATATCATACATTTTCCGTTTT
Organism: Brachyopa scutellaris; assembly: GCA_949775065.1. Classification (NCBI taxonomy): domain Eukaryota; kingdom Metazoa; phylum Arthropoda; class Insecta; order Diptera; family Syrphidae; genus Brachyopa; species Brachyopa scutellaris. The sequence goes on from OX459113.1 coordinate 14,971,587, forward strand.
TTTTTTGTTCAATGCGTTCCTGTACTTTTGAACACTTTTACCACACTCCTTGATATTTGAGAATCTGTGAAATTTAGAGCAGAACGTACGAAGCAGACCTAGTTACATTTCAAAACGTTACCACATGCGATGTCATTCGAGTGTCTATGACAATTATAAGATTGCAAATGACTGTCGATATCATCGTTTAACCCACACCTAAATTTGATTTCATTTCCTGTTAGAAAGACTAGATCCGTTCGCGTACGCTTCCGAAACTCCGAAAATTTACAAAAAGTTACGAAAACCAGTTCGCGTACGCAAAAATTTCGTAGTTTTGCAAAAAGTACGCGAACAGACCTTACTCATACAAATTGCCCCTCCCTTTGTGTATGCTAATATGACATCGATTATTACATTCAAGTGGCACCATTCCCTGTAGCTTTGGTAGTGTGTAAAACATTCAACCGATCATGGTTTTTCACCGTCAAGGAAAACTTTCTAGCAAATTCATTAAAAGTATCTTTTTGTCGTTGATTAAATGTTGGTCCTCTGTCTAAAGTTACTTTGTTTCCTGTCACTTTTGTTGACATATTCCATACCAACAACTCTCCCAAGGTAGAGGCAAAACGTTTCACATCCTCTTCCATTTCCTATGTTTACTCGTAACTGTACAATGAACTATATGTACATTGGTGTCAACTTTCCGGGTACTTTGTCCTCCAACTACTTTCGATTAAGCCACCCATAAACCCAAAGAAAAACGGAAAAAAACACAATTCACCATTTTGACTGAAATTAAATTTAAATTAAAAACACCACCGACTAGGGTCACTCACTCAGTCAGACGCAAACGACAATAGCATTACTCTTCTCCCTTAAATTGTTTTGGTATTAAATTCCTTTGGCCCCAAAGGCGACAGCAACAAACTCTGGTTTTAATCTGATATTTAGCGTGATGTGTCCCCCTCCGGGTATAAATTAAATTTTTCCCAAACAATTTCGGTTAATTTTGTAATAAACAAGATTCGTCGCCCCCACTCTCTCATTCACTATTTGTCTCTTTGAATAAAGAGTTGGTGCGGTTGCCATGTCCCTTAAGAGATATGTTTTATCACATATAACACTCCCTACCCCCTATCCCTACACCGAACGCGCTACCTAGTGTTTAAACGAATTAACGAGGTTGTGTTATAAATGAATACATTGTGTCGCACACCATACAACTGAGTATAAGCAAGTATGACAACTAACAAGTTTATTATGCGCGACTTGTATACAAAAACACCCCCAAACCAGTAACCAGTATACTCATTCAATATACATAAAAGGAAGCTACATCTCTGCCCGTACTCCAAGGATGCGTTGCGCCTTCCGGCCCAACCTTACGCTAAACGTTTAATCGTCCAAAAGGATTTTGCGTGTCGACAAAGGAGCACAAAATTTCAATATTACACTTTGGATTAAGAAATTCATGCTGAGCGGTCTCCGGGCGCTGCTCGATACCTCGCTCTCTACCTCTCGGAATACAATGTCAATTAACTAAGCACATATTTTCATAAATATTTAATTACTTTTCAAAGAATTTTAATTTCATTCGGGATTCGGCGGCGAACGCTGGGATATCGTCAGCAGCGGAACACTACCGAGAAAGCCACTGCTGATGATGGAAGCGCTCCACAGAGGAGATGCGATGATGGTGAATGGATTTGTTTTGTCGACCATTAAATGATGTTTTTTTTTCTTCTCTTGTTTTCTTGATTCTATCGTTCTTTGAAATAATCAGCGCCTTCCACACGCACAGAACGCATTCAATTTTTAATGTCCTTTTACCAAACAGACTGAGATGGCGAGCGAGTGGGAGGTGGAAGGCAGACTAAGTAGCAAATTAAGAACTCCTCCGACGTACCCAACGTACTTATGTATACACCACCAAACCAGGTGTTGTTATTTTCAAAACAATCTCGAGTGTTTATTATTAGCAGTAAACCCCTGGCGGCAATTCGGGAGTTTAGGCTGTGCCAGGACGACTTCCGGTGGCGATGTGTAGAGATTAACAAAAAGGTTTTTCGTTCAACGCACATATAGTATACCGCTGAAGTACGTGTACATGCGTTTGAGATAACCGCATATGCGTGTTCGTGTTATTCCACATGTGTCAGCCGGGGAACGAGTTGGAAAATTGTAACTAAGAAATTATCATATTCTCAAAACAGAATTTTAGTCGAAAAATAATATCCCCGAGGGACGTGGCGGGGGTGAAAATTATTTTAATGCTGATGCTGTGATAAAGTCGACCTTTTTTTTGTAGTTTAAATTTGAGGAGGCTCTGGCTTCGAGATAAGAATGAATGATAATGACATTTAGCCAGCTAAATAGGTTCATATATAAATTCGCAAAATGTATGGGTATTTGTGACTTAATTACTTAAGCATTTGCTGCTGTCTGTCGGTAGTGCTGCTCGGCAGTCAAAGTAAATACACATTAGCATGTATGACACATGAACTCGGAGGTGAGAAACGGTTCACACGGCCGACACGATGACGTGATATGAACCGTGCTGCGTGAAATTTAAATGGGGTTCGCTGTTATAAACTCGTCGACGACGGCAACGTATGGTTTATGTATATAGAACAGAAAATTAAATATTATACGGTGGATACTCAATAGTATGATAATTGATTTTATGGATGAATTGCTGTTTCGAGGCCGCAAATATAGGTTAATCCGAAAACCGGTGAAAGGTGACAGACTTTGCGGTCTGGTTATGGCTTGGATTGTAACATGCATCAGCGGTAATTAAACTGTCTGCAAACACATAGTCATTCATTTAGCTATTTTAAAATGTTGCAATGACCTATTCTGTCAAATTTTATTATCTAATTTCTGTTTTCCTTTATCGAAGAAATAAAGTCCTGTTACTGGCACGACATCTTTGACTGAAATATCGCAAAATCAACAACAACAAAAATCCGGTCAAGTGCAAGTCGCACCTAATAGCGCAATAAGTGTCCGTACTATCAGCTATACATATATATATGCAACAGATTTGCGAGTATGCTCATAGATTCATGAACACAAATTTAAGCAACTTGAAGATGTCTCACCTATATTATAAGTATGTATATGAAACCACCAAGATTCCTTTATGTTAATTAAAATCAATGGTTTGAGTTTAATCTCAATTCTGATTTTTGCAGCATATTTCTAGGATCGACCATTAAATTTTTACTCTCACACGTACACATAGTGGGCACCGTAGCGCAAGTGGTTAGTGCGTCGGACTACTGAGCCAGCGGTCTTGGGTTCGAATCCCGCCGCAAACACCTAAAAAAAGACGTACCCAACGTACTTATGTATACACCACCAAACCAGGTGTTGTTATTTTCAAAACAATCTCGAGTGTTTATTATTAGCAGTAAACCCCTGGCGGCAATTCGGGAGTTTAGGCTGTGCCAGGACGACTTCCGGTGGCGATGTGTAGAGATTAACAAAAAGGTTTTTCGTTCAACGCACATATAGTATACCGCTGAAGTACGTGTACATGCGTTTGAGATAACCGCATATGCGTGTTCGTGTTATTCCACATGTGTCAGCCGGGGAACGAGTTGGAAAATTGTAACTAAGAAATTATCATATTCTCAAAACAGAATTTTAGTCGAAAAATAATATCCCCGAGGGACGTGGCGGGGGTGAAAATTATTTTAATGCTGATGCTGTGATAAAGTCGACCTTTTTTTTGTAGTTTAAATTTGAGGAGGCTCTGGCTTCGAGATAAGAATGAATGATAATGACATTTAGCCAGCTAAATAGGTTCATATATAAATTCGCAAAATGTATGGGTATTTGTGACTTAATTACTTAAGCATTTGCTGCTGTCTGTCGGTAGTGCTGCTCGGCAGTCAAAGTAAATACACATTAGCATGTATGACACATGAACTCGGAGGTGAGAAACGGTTCACACGGCCGACACGATGACGTGATATGAACCGTGCTGCGTGAAATTTAAATGGGGTTCGCTGTTATAAACTCGTCGACGACGGCAACGTATGGTTTATGTATATAGAACAGAAAATTAAATATTATACGGTGGATACTCAATAGTATGATAATTGATTTTATGGATGAATTGCTGTTTTGAGGCCGCAAATATAGGTTAATCCGAAAACCGGTGAAAGGTGACAGACTTTGCGGTCTGGTTATGGCTTGGATTGTAACATGCATCAGCGGTAATTAAACTGTCTGCAAACACATAGTCATTCATTTAGCTATTTTAAAATGTTGCAATGACCTATTCTGTCAAATTTTATTATCTAATTTCTGTTTTCCTTTATCGAAGAAATAAAGTCCTGTTACTGGCACGACATCTTTGACTGAAATATCGCAAAATCAACAACAACAAAAATCCGGTCAAGTGCAAGTCGCACCTAATAGCGCAATAAGTGTCCGTACTATCAGCTATACATATATATATGCAACAGATTTGCGAGTATGCTCATAGATTCATGAACACAAATTTAAGCAACTTGAAGATGTCTCACCTATATTATAAGTATGTATATGAAACCACCAAGATTCCTTTATGTTAATTAAAATCAATGGTTTGAGTTTAATCTCAATTCTGATTTTTGCAGCATATTTCTAGGATCGACCATTAAATTTTTACTCTCACACGTACACATAGTGGGCACCGTAGCGCAAGTGGTTAGTGCGTCGGACTACTGAGCCAGCGGTCTTGGGTTCGAATCCCGCCGCAAACACCTAAAAAAAGTTTTTCACAGTGCCCACCTCTTTCGAATGTCTGACAAGCATCAAAGAGTATCATTTGTCGCGATTGAGCTTCTCAACTCGCCGTTCGGAGTCGGCAAAAAAAAAAAAAAAAAAACTGTAGGTCCCTTCCATTCGTGCAAAAATATAGCACGCACACACAAATGGTTGCGAGAAGCAGGCCCAGGTTCACCCCGAGCTGTAGCGCCAACTAAGTAAGTAAGTATACACATTTCCCTAAACGTATCCACTTTTGTTTGGTTGCGATAGGGTTACGTCACTTCTGAATATGTGAACAGTCGGGTACCTAATTGGAATTAAAACAAAAAATTAATAAATAAAAACTGTGCAACGTAATACCGTCCTGATAAAATTGGTTCAATCCGCACTTTATTCTCAATGTTTGTGATTTTATTCAGATTTTTCTGAGCGATATTTTTGAAGATATGGTAGGGGAACAGCAACTTTTTAGGTTTTTTTTGACAATGAAAAAAGAAAAAAGAAAAAAGTAACACGAAAAAATATTTCGAACATTTTTTAATGGGTGCTTTAACGAGCTTTCATTTAACATCCCACACGGTGACCTTAAAATTAATTGTATCTAACTTCCCATTCGACCCCCAAAAACTAGCCCCCCAAAGTCGAAATTCAGGTTTTTAAGTTCTGGACTGTGTTTGGGCCATTCATTGCTACAATTGTCTCAAATTTTAATAGTCAACATCAAATTGTCTCTGAGAAAAACGCTGGCAGACACCAAACTGATTCCATTAGTGTTCCGTTTCTGGTTACGGGTTTTGGGTATGGGTACACTAAAATGAGAAAATGCTTTGTCATTAAAAAGCCGAGTTTTGAAAAATAAATATCAAATGTGAGTGTAGCCCATCAAATACCGAGGCTCTAGCGGATGTTTTTTCAGACACTAGAGACATGTGTCAATACGCTTGGTAGTTCAATGAAAGCATCCATACAAACGAAGCAAACCAGAAGCATCATTGTCGTTGTAAACCCAAGAAAAAAAGGATTTATTTAAGAGCATGATACATATTATCGAATCGAATTAAAATTATTTCATGTAACAGCGGCATTCAATTTAAAACGAACAATTTTACAATGATTGCCAACACTCTTAATGCAGTAGGATTCTTCAAATAATCCCCACCACCGAAAATTGATACCAAAAATTGATTCCCCTTCATAATGCGAAAAGTATCAGTTATAGCTGTGTAAAAATATACATACATTATAACGTTATGCATCATATATATTTTTGTATTTATTTGTATGTATATCTATTTACTTCTCCCTTTTCCCTCGCATTTCGCGATTAATTGATTCGAAAAAATCGTTTTGTGTAATTGACTGTCATAATTGACGTATTACAATATGATTCGTTGACAAAATGATTGTGCTGATAAACGCGTATATACGAATAAGGGAGACAAGTAATAAGTGATACCTGCAATGCGTTTGCATAATTATTCTGGTTTACGTGGAAATACTGAATACATATGTATGTATGTGCATATGTCAGAGATAAAACATGCTGATCAGAATGTGACAAGTCATTACATTGACATTTGCAGCGACAGGTGTATTCAAATACTGAATTCGTTAAACATTATTTGTTGACATATATATCATGAATGGTTGTTTTTCAGACGGTTTTCAGAGATGGGAACTGTGCAAGTATTTGTGTTTTAATTAGTTTTATCAATGTATTTTGGAACGAATGATATCTCATCTAAAATATAAATTTCATTCGCGTAAAACAAAAAAAAGAATCTAACAACTGTCAAATAGAAGAGAGAGAGATTGACAGAGAAAATTAAAATAGAGGCCAATGTACGTGAATTCACAGTTAAAAAGTCTCAAAAAAAAAAAACACTAAACGTTCTTGTGGCATTACGAGTGACAGTTCGCTTAAATTTGATTTTCGGAAAATTCGCATTTCTTCGCTGACATTTTTTATTGTATGAATTTAGAACTAAGTTAAAAACTTTGTCATCTGTCAGTTTGTAATTTTTTTTTATTTACTGTCATGTTGACAATGATGTATTCGAATGCACTTTCATTACATTTTATGGCCACTTACTATGTGAACAGATATGCGTTTAGCAAATGTCATGTTTAAACTGATGTTCGTGTCAAACGGTAAATACCATAGGAAGGGATAAAACATGCATATATTGTGAGCTTAATAAAGTATGCATGAAATATAATTTTTTATTTCTTTTTAAAATTGTCCCATCAAACACTCCTTGTTTAACTTATAACATAAGACAAAACAATCACTTAATGTACACCAAAATGAGACCCAAAATGTTACAAGCATTTAATTTGTTTATTGACGATTTCATCAATTCTTACCACAATTGGCTTCATCGCTATTGTCACGGCAATCAAATTCATGATCGCATATCCAGGCTCTGGGTATACATTGTTCAAAATTTTTGCAAGTAAACTCTGTTTCGTCGCATTGCTTAACTTTAAATTAAAATGTTAATTTTTTAATAATAATTGTATTTTGTTATTCTTCAATTTGTTTTAACGATAGAACACAAGTGCAGGAAAATATGTAGCATTGAAAAAGAAAAATAACAACTTACTGCAGAACTCGAAATCCTCATCGGAGCCATCGCTGCAATCTTTCTCTTGATCACATCTCCACTTTCTTGGTATGCAATTACCATTCTTGCACCTGAATTGATCAATTCCGCAGGTTTGATCTGAAAAAAGAAGAAGAAATATTTTTAATTGTATTTGAGGTTCTTTGAAGGTATAAGAGACTAAGTTAATAAATTTCTTCTAAAACGGCCAACCTGTGATGGCTTATTTAATTTTTCATTCGTACAAGTTTTTCTGCGATTTTCATTTCATTCATTCATTGTTTCTCTTTTTAAATTCATCCTTGAAACTCCATTACTGGGTTTCCTTAAGGTACGCATCTATCCATCTAAAAGGTGCTGAACCCTTTTTTGGGATTACCTACACCAAACTTCCAAGACTTTCATAAACTTTTTTCTACCCAAACCTTTAATTGGATTAACGTGCTTATTTTGTTTTTGTTAGAAACTAATAATTTCTATTTTGCTTTCTCTCCATAAGTCGCACCTAGGCTGTTTTTGTTGGAAAGAAAGTTTGATTTTTAACAAAAACGTGGAGTTTTTGCTTGTTGATCTGAAACACGACGAATAATACCAAATGGTGGAAAACATTAGTTTAATTCAAAAATATTAAAAGCGGAGTCCACACCAAAGAAGCATTCCACAAACAAAGTTTATTTGGGTTGTTTTTGAAATACACTAGAAGTTCGATAGGATGAACGTATTAAAAACCAGGCCGAGTCAACTTTTCGACATCTTGTTTGTGTTCCGTACCCAAAAACGGAACACTAATGGAATCAGTTCAGTGTCTGTCTGTTTGTCCGTCTGTCACAGGCGTTTTTCTTAAAGACTATTTGACGTAGATTATTGAAATTTAAAACAATTATAGAAAGTAGTGGTCCAAACACAGACCAGAACTTAAAAAGTAGAATTTCGACTTTGGGGGCTAAAATAATTTTTAGGTTATCGTGTGGGCTGTCAAATAAAAGCTCGTTAAAGCACGAATTCAAAAATGTTTGAAATATGTTTTTACGTTACATTTTTCTTAACACTTTTTCAAAAAAAAACTTTAAAAAAGTCTGTCCCCCTACCTTACTCCAAAAATATCACTCAAAAAATTCTAAACAAAATCACAAACATTTTGAATAAAGTGTAGATTGAAGCAAAATTACTGATTTTATTAATTTTTTTTTAATTTCACCTTCCAAACTATTTGCATATCCTGAAGTAACGTAACCCTTTCACATATCACATATCATATAAAAGCGAATACGTGAAGGGAAATTTGTATGTGGGAGAGTAAAAATTGAATGGTTGCTCCTAGAAATATGCGGCAAAAATTCGCTTCGGGTATAACCATTGAGCTTAGACTTACGATTTTCTAGGTATTTCATAGGGAAATTTGTATGTTTGAGAGTAAACATTGAATGGTTTATCCTAGAAATATGCCCCAAAAATCAGCATTTAGCTTATACTCAAACCATTGATTTTAATTAACATAAAGGAATCTTTAATGTTTCCTATTGGCCTTAGTACTTCAAGTCATTTTTTTTCATACTTATATATATAGCAGAAAAATAAAACAAACGGAGACTTAAGCCATTAGGTGAGGCTGTTTTAATTCCAAGCTTTTGAAAAATAAATGGGGACTTGTAAATGGATAATAAACCCGAGAATCATGAAAATACCTGTGCAAAATATAAGCAACTTTTCTTCTATCGCCAAAAAAAACTTACTTAACGGGACATTTGCAGATAGTTTAGACTCTAAATGCAGTGTATTAATGACAGGATTAGTTTTCTTTCAATTTATATTGACATAATGTCCAGAACAACAATCTACAATGGCTGGAGCTTAGTATCTGAATAGTTGAAAATGAAAAAAAAAATTGGGGATTATAACGGTAAAAAGTTATAAATTCAAAATAAAATAAGGCTAATATTTGCAAATTCATTATTTCATGGCTAATAAATAAGAATAGAGTAACAGGAGCAATACAGATCTGACGTTAATGCGGGCGACACCGTATAACCTCAAGTCGAACTGATACAGAAATCCGTTCTCTCATCTTAAAAGAACCGATCATCAATTCAACTGAAACTGTAAAAGTGCCTAATTTGAACACTGATGCGAGTACAGTTCGTACGTGAGCAACCGAAAGTTGGTTGAAAAATTTCAGACCAAGAATGAAGCAAATACTTACACAAAAGGATCTGCCAAAAAGGTCTAAAAAAAATGCTATTTAAAAACAATTTAATTCATTTTTTCCATTTACAGATTAAATTTCAATAAGCAACATCGTAGTTGGTCCGCTGAAAAGTGAAAAAAATGAATTAAATTTTTTTTAAATAGCATTTTTTTCCTGAGCATGCAGATAATTCGCCAACTTTACTGCATTCCAGGGAACACCATCTTTGAAGAAGTGCATAAAAGGATTTGACGGAATGACAAAAGGCACTAACAGGCAATCAGTTACGTGACACTTTGCTGACAGTTAGCCAAAGGTTGCTTTCAATAGTTGTATAAATAAAAACAAAAAGCTTAGTTAAGTAACTCTTCATGCACGAGGACCAAGACAGCTTAAGGTATTAAAAGTCAATTGAACACGGGTCACGGATCTGTTGTAATTTTTTTTTGCTTGGAAGCAACGTTCATTTGATCCATTTCCACGAACTCAAATGTCACAGGTGGAGGTTACTCTGGGGTCTATAGAATCCAAAAAAAAAAAAAAACATCGCCACTCAACAATGACCATGCCCTGTATTTACATCACGTATTATTTTGTTTGCTTCTTTACGACTAACTGTCAGTGTCAAATTTTGAATTAATAATATCCACAGCGCCAGCACGAGGGACTGATCCAACCAAATACATAATTAGAAAAGAAACTGAAAATACGTAATTTTTGTGCCGCCAGGAGCACTTAAAAAAAAATAAAAATAACATCGTTGTAAGAGCCTGCATAATTTAAATGTCCTTGAGCAAAATAAAAATTGTATACAAGGCGGAGCAGCGTTTTGTTTGTTTGTTTGGTTTTGCTTTTTTTGAGAACTGTCATTACCATCCTTAAACCCGCTCGAGGCATTCAAGAAATACCACCATCCATGATGAAAAGACTCGTAACTCTTACCACTTTAACCTAAAAAAAAACAACATAGTCAACTCAAGAAATCAACACGTTTGCCTCCCTTCTACTACTTTCTCCATTCCACAGAAATATTACCGAGACATGACACAAATAACCACAAAATATAATCAACATAAAAGAAACCGTAGAAATGTGTCACCCTCCTCTGTTCTGTCTCAATTAAGGAAAACGCCACCACATCAGCACGACTGGCCAACCAACCAAGCAACATCAAGTAGAAGAAATGTCAGCGAAAACGAAAAACTGTCACTACACCGGATATGGAGAGAAGTTGGTGGTTGTTGTCTACTACTATGCTATGTCATTCTAGTTTTTTTTTGTCCTACTATGACGGCGGGACTCAGGACCTACATCATCTGAACTGGTGCGATGGTGTTGTGCTCCTTCATCATCATCATCATGAGCGAAAACAAATTATAATTTATTGTTGTTGCCATTGGTACGCGTTAAATGTCTGTCCGACATATTTCTTTCTTTCTTTCTCATTTTATTACAACGAAAAACGCGCGCGGTGCGTGATTGCATAAAGGACGTTTTTGCTCTTACTTCACGTAATCTCATTACGGGGCGAGAGCATTCCTGCAAACAGACTCACATACAAAGCCAGCCAAAGACATTTGAGTGGGGGTGGGGACGTAACAGACCACCTAATGACTACATCACGCAAAATAATGAAACTGCCCGAAAATGAACAAACACCCACACACACACACACACAGAGATACGTGAAACGGTAGCTTACATATATTGTATCCTCCTTGCGCATATAAATAATTAGGATCGTTTTGCTACTACTGTACTCGTTCCTTAATCTTCACAATTCATATACTCGTACTATACATATAGATGCAGAGAGGGGCGGAGGATATCATATCGTAAAATTGTCCACCCACACCATGGTTGGCTGGCACACATTCAAACAGGCGAAATAAACAGAATCGAACAGTCATTAAAGCAAATTTAATTCGAGTCTCATATCTGCACGGCACATCCTTTAACTATGTGTAGAATCGTTTATGGCTAGAGCAGAATACACCAGATACTCGTACACCAGATATGACTCCCTATCGCTCCTTTTTGTGTACGAAATGAAGTATCTTTGGCTAACTAGGATTCCCATCACGTCGGCAGATGGGTATGTATTTACCTAGCACATACATGTTTTCCCATTTATTCGTAGCTGTGTATCTACTCGTGGGCACCGTAGCGCAAGTGGTTAGTGCGTCGGACTACTGAGCCAGCGGTCTTGGGTTCGAATCCCGCCGCAAACACCTAAAAGTTTTTCACAGTGCCCACCTCTTTCGAATGTCTGACAAGCATCAAAGAGTATCATTTGTCACGATTAAGCTTCTCAACTCGCCGTTCGGAGTCGGCAAAAAACTGTAGGTCCCTTCCATTCGTGCAAAAATATAACACGCACACACAAATGGTTGCGAGAAGCAGGCCCAGGTTCACCTCGAGCTGTAGCGCCAACTAAGTAAGTAAGTAAGTATCTACTCGTACACACACACACACACACACATGACATGGAGGTGCACAATGTTACAATATTCTAACCAAAGAAAGCTAGCAAAAGCCAAATAGGAGTGTGGTGTGAATATTTTGCATGAATTGTGAAGTTGAAGGACGTTGGCAGGATGCAGCAAAAAGGGAGCTTCTCTGCTCAACTTAAATTTCCCATTTACTTTAACATAAGATGTTGTGCTGACGCTATGACTGCCGCTGATGCTCTTGAGATCGAATGAACGAATGGAATTGGGATTCTAAAAGTGTTTCAGTGGTTGCATCTTCCTTTTTATTTTATTGGTACTTTTTTTCTTTTTTACCAAAAAGGACACAAGAAACACTTTGGCATTTTCTTGTTCGATAAACGTAGTTTTCTGTTCTCAAGAAAGGCTGAAGTGCCTTATGGGTAAGCACTTGTATAGGCGAGCATTTCGCATTTTTGGAAATAAACGTTTTCTGAATGCGGCAACGGCAACGGGAGTGAAGTACCACAAATACTGACATATGCACAGGAGCGGATTTATTATTGCGCCGAAGGTGCTCATACCTAGACCTAGGATTAAATATTCAAAAAACACGGTTAAGGTTTAACTTATTAGCTAAAGAAGGAATAGCCGTAAAGTTAGGATACATATTAAATTAAAAACAAACAAGAATATAGCCTCATAAAAGCCAAGACCTATTCTGTGAGCAGTCGCAGGAATATTTTATGCTCCTACTTCTTTAGTAACCTGAAGGAGGCTGATGACAATGGCTATATCCTCATCACACTTAGGTCCATGTGGATCCATTGTGATACCACTAGTGTGCTCTCACCCATGGGTGTGCCCTACCAATCCAACGCCCTAGCAAATTCAAGCAGATCAGATCGTGATCTATCTGATAGCTCGTCGATGAGTTCAAAGAAGAATTTGCCCAGGGTTCTATTTCTCAGTTGACGGAGGAAATGGGCTATGTCCTCATGTACTTCTTCGTCACCGCATCCACTACAAATGTCACCATCATTCAGTCGTAATTTTTTCATGTGATACTTAGAGTGTTGTGCATAGTTGGCACTCATATTAGCATTGACAACGACTTCCTGTCTTTTTGTAGGAATTTCCTTGTTCTTGTTCTATCGGATTCTGGCCACAATCTTCTTCTTCTTTCCGCCTTTTATTTGCTTCCATTACTGATCTTTGTTCAATTTTGGCCCTAAAGTTACAGAGTGGAGGCTTAACCGTCTGTGTGTTCTCTATTTATGATTGAGCCCTATCTGGACAATTCATCTGCTGCTTCAATACCTGGTATCCCGCTGTGACCTGGGACGTGACGAGAACCTTCGCGGCAACACACAATTTGCGTAGCAGTTGCTTTTATGGTTGCCTGGCTATCAATGTTAATTGTGATATCCTCTCGCGATATTGTCATCATTGACACCACTTGCGCGGCCTTTCTTATTGCTAGAACCTCAGCTTGGAAAACGCTGCTGTGATCTGGGAGTCGTATGGAGCTGCTCATTCCGAGTTCCTCTGTGAACCAAGCGATTCCTATACCTATCTCCATATCTTTGACCCATCCACCGTAGGCCAAAAGTCGAAAAATTCATTATAAAAGTTTTCACCCAAAAACCACTTAAGGGGTTATATACAGTTAGAATTTGCAAAAAATCGATTTTTTTTATTTCATTTTCGTAAAGTAAAAGTACAGAAAATTTTAAGTCAATCCGACGATTATTCTAGAAGTTTCATGAATATTTGTAAAGACATCAAAGCGCTTTCTTTACTCTATGTAAAGTGCTTTTCAAGCTGCAAACGAATTTTTCTCAAAACCATGTTCTTATAGTCGGTGACTACGATTTCTCGGAAACTGCTGAACCGATACGTCTCAAATTTTAACACAAGCTTCGTATATTTTTTAATTATTAATCGAAGGTTTTTCGCACCGATCATTAAAATGCCGAAATTTTGGCCAAAAATCGTTTTTTTTTCTTGAAAGGACGCCATTTTTGCAAAAAAAATTTGCTTATTCCTTCGATTAATATCTAGATTATACAATTCTTTAACGATATCCGTTCAGTTTTTCCATTTTCTATGATCCAGTCCAGAGATATCGTGGTCACAGCAAGACGCCTTTTTTGAGAGGTGATCCGGGAGATCAGCTATAGCAGCCTTCAAAATTATTATTTTTATAAATAAAAAATGTTCAAATACGGTTAAAAGTCACCTAAATATGTGTACAAAATTTTACATTACTAACTTTAATAGTTTTCTCAGGAAAAATTCTTGAAAAATCGTTTTTTTTAGCCCTCCTGACTGTATATAAACCCAGCTAGCTGAGAACAACCCAAAGCTAATATTAACGACGAAAAAAAGGTCCGTTAAGTCAAAATGGTTTAATTTTCATCTCCAAATGATCTCATTGCAACCCCATCGCTTTTGAGTTTTAGTGCTCTGCAAGTCTGCATCACTAGATTTTCTATTTTTATCTACTTTCATTGATGCAAACAATTTTTTTTTTGGAATGGATCTATTAGTAGAATGTAAGAATTCCGTTGTCTATTTTTTTTTTAGGTGTGATATGTGTAACTCTACAAGTGGTGGCACCTAGAAAGTGGGGAAAAAAAAAATTGCGTTCTGTGTTTTGTGTTCAACTTTGTAAACTATGTTCCCCCCGAGACCCCCCGGTATGTTATGTATTGCCGGAAAGGTTAATTTCTGTACTTTTTGATGCAAGTCAAATCAGCTGCGGAAATTTGCGGATTTAGATTAAATTGAGCTTTAAGTGACCATACCTCTTATTATTTTATTTAACGTGCTATCACTACATTAAATGCTCTTTTACTAGAATGTTATGTTTACTTGAACATACAGCCACACGTCTGATTGAGTATAGAAAATCTAATCTGCTAACTTTTTCACCTAATTTTTCTGATAGCCTGGTATTTAGTCCGATGGAGGACACTGGCCTGTCAAGGTAATGCTTGTTTTTGAATGATTCTTGTGTTTTAATTAACTTTATACCAAGAAAACTGTAAGTCCTAGGTAAAAACTTTGTATGGTGAATTTGTAGGTGACATTATGGCGCACGAAAATGATACTAGAACACACTTTCCCGAGATAAATGCGATTTTCACAAAAATTGGTAAAACAAAATTAAAAAAATCTGTGTTTGAAGACCAATATCTCAAAAATTAAAGTACGCATGGTATTTTTTTTTTTTCAACTGTGATAGGTACTAATCAATTGTTTATGAAACGAGCCTACTTTGGTTGCTCTAAGTTAAATGCGCTCGAAGTTATTATTGAATAACTGGTGGTACCTTTTTCCCAGAAGGATCTTTTTTAAGCACCCTGTAGCTCAGTGGGTGTTCAAGACCACCACTCCCGTACGATTTTTTTCATATCATTAACCAATGAATCAGATCCCTAAACATATGTATCCCAAACCGGACCACCCTGTATACCGTACTGTACCGTACCGCACCGTACTGTTATCTCGAAAGCGTGACTTGACAGAGCAAAACGGATTACAGATTCGGAATCAGATCGCCCAAATTACTCTAACACGAATTCATTTTGGTTATTTTTCAATGAGCAAGTAATTATGGCCGCCTTTGTTCGAGAGTGGAACCACTGTGCATCGGTGTAGATAGATTTAGTGTCCTGAGATACCTCGTTTTTCTCTCACTGCTCTCTACTGGGAAAAGCCGATGAGAAGGGTTTTTCGAAATCCAAGTATGGGAAAGTGTAATTGCTAAGTATCTTGGTGTGTCCATATGCATCCGACCTTCAGTGCTATGACTGGCTCAACCTGAGAGACTCCTTGGCAAAGAAATTGATCTTTTGGTACCAATTTTATCGTCAAACTATTTTGAAGTATTTCCTCTTATTTGAACGCCTTCTTATCTATCAGTTCGACAAGTGGTTTTATTTTTATTAACTTGGATGATCGTTGTAAGAAATATTATATTACACTGCGCCATCTGGATGCTATCGGGTTTAATACTAATTCAAAATATTTGCAAAAGTTTTGCACTATAAACTTTAATGCTTTTAACGGGCTTAGTATATTCGAATGTAATTTATTTCGAAATGGCTATCCTACATAATATAGAAAGTGCTTATAAGTTATAATCTCCACTATCTATGTATGTATTGTATAGCAAAATAACCGAATGGATACGAATACTGACTGGTATACCAAAATTCAACAAACAACAACATAATACTCATTTTCCACTACTTAAAGTCATAAATTTATTCTCCTAAAGTGGTGAACAGTAGAACTTGACTTCCAACCGCTATATAAATATATGCGAATGCGAGCGTATTACTTTTAGATTTCATGATGCGAAATAAAAATATCCTTTCACCACCAAAATGTATATTGGGCAATGCTGCTGTTTTGCACGAACTTAGTTAAATATTCATGAATAGTTTTGGTCACATCGTAGTATTCGTTGTCTGTAGTTTCTACGTTTTGACTCCTTTTACCCATGGTACGAGTATAACGAATTGTTTCATTACTTTACATCTCTTGCTTTTGAAATTGCATTTAAATCATATTTTGTTAAAAAAAATAATATGATACAGTCAGCGACTAAGTTCATAGATCGTGTTTAAAATAACTGGCTGACCCGACGAACTTTGCTTCGCCTAAAATTGATTAAATTTATTAATGTCCCTTTCGAATGCCGAGTCTCTCTATTAAAAGAATGAAACTCTTTTGGAATTAAATTGAGTTCAATGAATTTTATTTACGCAGAAAACGGATTTCACATAATAAACCACGTTGTTTCTGGGAAAGTTCGTCTGACGACATTACCTTAAAGGTGGGATGGTAACCGCGTTCTTGGATAACAAATGACGTCATTTGGAAGCAGCCGTTATATTGTTGGGTGTGTGCGGGGAAATGGCATGATTTCGGTGTATCTTCATAGATAAGCGACCTCAATGGCTGCGGTGGCGGTGCCAAAACGCGTAATTTGACTTTTCCTCCTGCACAGCACACATCCAGGTGTTTCCGTTGAGGACTTAAATGCTAACAGACGACATTCAATAGTCCAATAATAACGCAGGGAAGATCGTTGTATGCCAGCGTGGATTCATAGCGAAATGGAGTTCGATTTAATTTGAAAGGTCTGCTTCCATACGATCGGCTCTTTTTTATTGCGAAAACTTCATATATCGAGACACAACCGCTTCGTATCAATCATCAATGTGGAAAGATCGAATACATGTACTACTCAGCTGTCAACCGTTAGTCTGAGAGTGTAACGCAATCTGGTTAGCGATCCCATTTTCGTGATGAACAAAATAAGCCGGTTGTCAATTCCCTAGTGTTTGTCATTTCTTAGAATCAATATTTGCTTCTCCCATACAAAATGGAATTTTCAGATATCACCACAATCTACCCCTGAAAGTATGCAATTTCGTGTTTTCATGATTTTACGACTTTTCCGTTCGAAATTACCAATTTTCGGCTACGTAGTGTGTTTATCTGGTTCAAAACGAATCCAACAATCCCATGCAAATCGGATTCGGATGATGTTCAGCGGTGTTATGCGGGTACGAAACGACACCAATTTATTTTTATATGTTATGTATGTCGTATGTGTGATAAAAACTACTGTCTTTAGTATACATATAAAAATGAGCTGTTCGTATGATACCTTAAAACTCATAAACTAACCATCCGATTGAGCTGAAACTTACACTATATACTTTTTATGATGTTTGGAGTGTTCGTAGATCAACAATTTTCAAGTTTTCTGGTAGATGGCGCTTACTTACTTACTTAGTTGGCGCTACAGCTCGAGGTGAACCTGGGCCTGCTTCTCGCAACCATTTGTGTGTGCGTGTTCTATTTTTGCACGAATGGAAGGGACCTACAGTTTTTTTTTTTTTTTTTTTGCCGACTCCGAACGGCGAGTTGAGAAGCTCAATCGTGACAAATGATACTCTTTGATGCTTGTCAGGCATTCGAAAGAGGTGGGCACTGTGAAAAACTTTTAGGTGTTTGCGGCGGGATTCGAACCCAAGACCGCTGGCACAGTAGTCCGACGCAGTAACCACTTGCGCTACGGTGCCTACGGGGTAGATGGAGCTGCAACTCAAAAATCTCAAAACCATCCGATTGAGCTGAAACTAACACAATACATTTTTTATGAAGTGAGAAATATCTGTAAATCAAAAGTTTTCAAGTTTTCCGATATATGGCGCTGAAAATCAAAATCTCAAAACTATTACTACAGCAATTCACGGTGAGAGTTTTCTTTTGTTTTACGTGCACTTCTTGCTTCATAACAAATATATTATATTGTGTAAGTTTCAGCTCAATCTGATGGTAAGTTTTTGTGTTTTTAGCACTTAAATGGACTAATGATTGCTTGGCCAGTTCATATGTCCGTATAAATTAGTTTGTTTTTTTTTTTTGAAATGGTTAAAAATGAAGTAAAGTATTTATTTACTGCAAATAATGAACGAAATCAATTATGAATTTTAAAATGTTGTCGTATACTCCGTCGAAAAAGTTCGATATTATTTTTTGGATAGTTTTCTTAAATTCAAATAGTGTTGCCAGCATTAAATCCCCAAGAGAGTCATTACTATTTTTAATGTCGGGAAAATTGATTCAGAATTATATTTACGTACATACATATGTAAATATTTATTCAATTCCAAGCGCCCAAAGTCACTCGAAAAAATGTCATTACATTTTATGACAACACTATTCTCAATAGGTCTAGCGAAGCTCACCGGGTAACCACCAGTATTTTATAATTATATAAGACAAATTGTATACTCTAAAAACATTATGTCTGGGCATTGATCACGTTCGCGTGTTCGATTGCGTATGTGTCATTTTTTCGATGCCCAATCAAATTAAAGTGTACATTAACTACTGTCACTGAGTGTAAATAGTTTTTACGCTCTAATTGACTTAAGTGACTGACGAAAAAGTCTGCGGACCTTCAATTTTATCTTTTACTAGTATAAACTTCCTTTTAAAATCACAATTACGTACATACGTCTTTTCAAGTCGAGTGCTTCGAGTAATTGCTATATAATTTCCCCTCTCTCTCTAGCCTTTCAGTTCCAATGAAGGACATTTCAATTGTATATGCATGTAATGTTTCGGGTAAAGTTAAATAAAATATTTTCCAACTCTGTATCCGGCCGCTAATACCGCTAAAAGCGTACTATGTATTTATATACGCTTACATACGCGCGAGTACAAACACAAACAAAGTAATTATAATTGCAAATTCTCGGGAGGAAAGTGTCTGGCTTATTTCTTTAATTGAATTCTAATTGAAAACGTACGTTCCACAGGCGTAAGTTTTCCTTTTTGGCTTGGCTTTTGCATTTGAAATGTTTTCGTCCTTGGGATTTGTGATAAAAGTGAAAAGCTCTTGTCCCCTACTTCTTCCCATTTTTGTTCTTCTATTTCATCTTCTTGTATTTTAATTACATCTATAAATCTTTGTTATAAACGTAATCGATATAAATTGTGAGCGTAATTTAATTTGTCAGTGAAAATAATGGAAATAAGAAACTGACTGGCTAAGGTGTGCTTAGGAGATGCCAGTTAAATCCGATGGGGTAGCAGTTGCGATTGGTACGACTTGTCAGATGTGAGTTGATTTATGACAAAGTTTCATTCCATGGATAGGTAAACAGTCCGACCACACCAGAGGAGACGAGGCAATATAAATCAATTGATATCATTGTATGGGGACGGGACATTGGTATCCTTGTGATGGATTGACACATTGAGACTGTTTTTTTTTTGTTTAGTTTTCTGTTTCACTAAACATTTACTTTGTGGTTGTAAATTTGAGTGGTCGTAAATCGGTGGAATACAAATGTGAGAGACAAAGTACACGATATTTATTGAATTGTATTGGAGTGGAGTCCTTTTTTATTGTCCGCCTGAATTTGCCAGGCAACAGCCTTTTTTTGTGTATTGCGAATATGCAACCAAACGAGAGAGAGTGTAGTCATTCAACTTGGAAAAACCATCGATCACTGCTTGGCTATTGAATACGTTTTTTTTTTTATTCTTTTGTTTTATTCACGAGTGAAATGGTACTCGTTACGACTGTTGAGTTCCTGGAATGTCTCAGTTGAAATCAACTCTGCTATGCGCATTGGCTAACCAAGATTTATTTGAATTGCAAACTCTGTGTAGGATCGCATTCCTGGGCTGAGCTTCAACAAAGATAACTAAGTGGGATTTTGATGAAGCAAATTGACTTAGAACAACATAGATACGCCGCTTGTCGTTTGATAGAATTTTTTCATGCGATAAGAAAAATAAAATATTTAATTATTGGTAGATCTGTTAAGGATCAATTCACGAATTCTGCTCATATTATTCATAGTGGAAAACGAAAGAACTGACAAAATAACCAAAATCTCTTGTAATTAGGTCGTGAGATAGGATATCAAATCAGCGCACTACTAAAGGGTGATTAATTTGGAAGTGACAATTTAAGTCTTGTACTACTGTGGTTCTGTCAAATGTACTTAAACAGTTGATATTAAGCATCTATGAGCACTAAGCTTTGACATTTCTAATTCTGAGGTAGCATTTTAATTGTATAAACTGATCTCCGAAATGGAAACAAATTTAATTTTGAAAATGTAACCGTCCGCGGTTAAGGAAAAATTGGATCATGCACATGCACTACAGTGTGTTTCCGTTAACCTCAATTTCTCATCATTTTTCTTTTCCTTTTAAGGCCCAAATTGGCTGATA
The DNA here is from genome assembly GCA_949775065.1 of Brachyopa scutellaris. Taxonomy (NCBI): domain Eukaryota; kingdom Metazoa; phylum Arthropoda; class Insecta; order Diptera; family Syrphidae; genus Brachyopa; species Brachyopa scutellaris. Next base: position 14,992,334 of record OX459113.1, read on the forward strand.
TTGATTTCGAAGAAATGTGTTTTAGGGTTTTGAATCCAACCGTCAATTGCACATTACATTTGTAGGTGTTAGTGTGAGATGTGTAAACATCTAAGCGCGCGTAAGCAAAATTTCCAGTGCAGTAATTCCGGGATCTTGCCATACGAGGACGAAAGTACGAACGCATCATTTAACTCTGGAATGACCTTAGATGCTAAGCTGAAGTGGAAAAAAAACTTCGTCCCGCTGAAAATTGATTTTTTGATTGAAATAAAAAAAACGAATACTCAAATTGTTCAGACATTCCAAAATAAAGTCCTACGTGGAATAGTAAATGTCCCATGGTATATACGAAACAACGACTTACACCGTGACCTGCAAATTGAAATGGTTACCGAAGTAGTTTAAACCCACGCTATATTGCACAATCAAAGACTGCAATCACATGTAAACTCCGAGATAGAGACCGTCTTAAATGTACGCAACAACATTCGGAGATTAAGAAGAATAAAGCCTCACGAGCTGATGGATTAAATTCTTTGGGAATATATTTTTATTAGAAAAACTTCCCTCAATGAGACTATTAACACAGTAAGGAAAATCATTTGTCGAACTTAGATTGGTCCTGATAAGGGAGGTGTTTTTAAAAAAATAAAATAAAAATGTCAAATCACCCGAAGAAGAAATGGGCGTTTTATCGGAATCCGAAAAAAGCAACTTATGTATGAGTATAGGAGGGCCTTTTGTCAAATCATCCAATTATTTATTAAAAAAATCAAAAGTGACACATTTTCTTCAGTTAAATATTTCAATTTTTTGATACTAATAATTTCACCACTTTATAAACAAACATAGAGAAATTACGGCTTTTCATAAATCCTGTTTTTTATTTTGTTTTTTAAAAACTGAGAAATGTAATGGCCCGATCTGAAGTAAGTAATGAAAAGAAAATCAGCTTTAATCCGAAATGAAGGATTGAAGAAATGGATATATTTAAACAAAAAGTGAGGCTTCACTTACAATCTATGGGTAAACAAATGAGCGGGGGAGGGGGGGCGGGTGTCGAGCAAACGCCGCGCCGGTCCGCGTGCGAAGCGCGGCCCGAAACATGGGGCGAACCGCGACGCGAAACGGTAAACGCGCTGCTTCACGCGCTAATATACATATGTATGTACGTTTCATATATTTCATTTCGAAATCATAATCATGGGCACCGTAGCGCAAGTGGTTAGTGCATCGGACTACTGAGCCAGCGATCTTGGGTTCGAATCCCGCCGCAAACACCTAAAAAGTTTTTCACACTGCCCACCTCTTCCGAATGCCTGTCAACCATTCAAGAGTATCATTTGTCATGTAAAGCTTCCCAACTCGCCGTTCGCAGACGGCAGAAAACTGTAGGTCCCTTCCATTCGTGCAAAAATATAACGCGCACACACAAATGGTTGCGAGAAAGCTAGGCTTGGTTCTACCTAGGACTGCTGAAGCCAGATATAATTATTATTATAATCATAAAATGAAGAAAAAAAAAACATTCTGCTGTGACCGTTACTGTAGGTGTTACAATTCGCTTTGAGCACACTTGTAAAACCAATTTAACGAGGATGTCAAATCGCCCAAAATGTGATATTTTTGGGCGATTTGACATTATGCTAAATAGCCCAAAAATTAAAAATGTTAAATCGACCACAAAGATTTTTGGCCGATTTATCATTTTTCGGATTTTGTTTCATTTTGGGCGATTCGGTTTTGGGCCGAAGCATGAGTTCTGACAAAACGCCCACACTTTCTTGGTCGGTTTGACATTTTTTTAATTTTTGGGCAATTTGTCATAGTGTTAAATCGCCCAAAAATGTTGGGCAATGTGACATTTTTGCATTTTGGGCGATTTGACATGGAGCCTCATGAAATTTCACTTCAAACGCCTAGCTTCCTAGACTGACCATTGGGTTGGTCCTTATTTGTATGAAGAAAAAAACAAGTACAGTTTTTTTTTTGAGTACCCTTTTATTTTGTTCCTTAAGGTTAACAACGCATACAAAACGAGTTTCATTTAAATCGGAATATATTAACACGTGCCGCAATGACATTGAATCCAAAGAAATCATCCTCTGCTGAACGAATAAGATAACAAGCATATCAATGTTTGATGTTTATTTTTAAAGTGAATTTTTTTTAAATAGTAGTAGAAACGCAGTAGGTATAATTGTTATCAATAACGTAATAGATATTTTTTTTATGAATACATAACAAAAATTAATAAGTAAACTTAGTCATCGTAACGCATTTTGACCATTGTTTGTTATAAACAGATGAACTCAATTCACAAAATAAAAAAAAATGCATAACTGAGAACTAATGTTCAATTGAAAAACTCGATTTACCATTTTGATCCCACCTGAAACCAAACCCAAACAAATCCAACAAACTTAATTTTTCCGAAAATCCTCAATAAACTCGCTTGTTTATGAGGATTATACTTCTCTACTCTCCCACTCAAACTCAATGAATATGAAATTTTCATTTCCAGCAAATTAGACGGATACATTGTCAAGTGTCTAGGACGTTCTGCTAGTGCAATACATATTAAAATATTATGGAAATTCCTCAAAAAAAAAATTACATGAAACTTAAGTGGAAAATTTCTATTTACTTTAAACAGCGCAATGGTATACACTGGCTAAAATTGTTTGCCATAATATTATCTCAAACCTTGAAACCAAAACACAAATTTAGAAATAAAATAATCATATCCACTCCATAGCAATTGTGGATTTTTTTTTTTTTTTTGCACTTGACTCCATAGGTTGAAAGATAATGGGAAGGATATATAACTTCCTACACACGAAAACCCTGACACTTTGTTTAGTTTTTTTGCATTTTAAATTCCAATGTAAATTTTCATGATTAGGTTCAGCGAAACAGCGAAACATTTCAGATGAATTTTTTATTGCTTCCATTTCCGGGGAAATTTATAAAATTAAACATGTAAATCTAAATGCTTTTTACGCAGCCAGCACCCAGAAATTGTAGTTCTTTCCAAATTAGATGCACGTTAGTGGATATTCCAAATATGTAATTTTGTAGTGTTGAGCGAGGCAAGTAGAACAAAAAAAAGTTACAAGCATAGGCAATTGTATACAACCTTGTGGGACACCAATGGTTTTTATGAAATTTGTATCAAGTTGTTTTTCATTCATTGAAAGACAATGTGAGTACCTAGCGTATGAATACCAGAACCAAACCTATACACTCTTCCACCGTTTAAACTTTTCTACCCGTGAAATTGGAGAACTTTTTCGCATTAACATGGTGAATGCGAACGCCTCATGGAATTGAATTTACTTTCAATTGTGATAACAAAAAGATCTGCCATAATAACACTATGAGAACAAAGAGTACAAGTGGAGGCGTAGATAACGTCGAGGAGTCTGCTTACAGAAATATACAACCCAAAAATAATATTTCTTATTCACATAGTCGAATATTCAAAACAACATGTATGCGCGTGTATGTTGTCATAGATGTGCGAGTACAAGGACAAGAATTCCATTTTAAGTTCTTGCCAATGTTCCTCTTTGTATGTAAATCATGTTGGAGATGAAATTCCAAGGGATTTTGACAAGTGTAGCAGCACACATACAAAAGAGTTAGACACGTTGTAATAGGTTCTAGTACAAGTAGATGCTCTCGGATTGCATGTTCGCCCTTCCACAAGCAATCCCATTTAAACTATACCAAGAGTTTGGCAATATACTTTGTGCAAACGTATATTCATTCCATCCACGCGATATGGTGTGGTAAAAATGATGAATTCTTCCCTTGCAGGTAGTCAGTCTCTCCTTGCAATCCTATCCTGCCGATGATAAACTGGTGGGAAGAAAGTGAGAAGAATGGATACTCTGTAGAGAATTTTAATGTTGGCAATAAATCAGTGTGCTAGTGGCACCACATCAAAGGGTTCTTACTGGGGGTACCAATTCCCAACCCAACCGCCCACCCTCCTTGTGGGGTTTCAAAGGGCGTTGAAGAAGTTTTTAGTGTGAACTTCGTAAGACTAGAGTGTAAAGTGGGGAAATGAGTAATTGTACTTGCAAGTGGTTGTGTACACATAGTTTATATGATATTTTCATATGATGTAAGATACATTTTCATGAATAACATAGATTGTCTGCATATGGGAGCAACGGCGAGTGGATAAAGTGCCACCAGAAGAGCGAATAAAACCTGCTCTTGAGGTTGAATCGGCAATCAGGACGAAAGAATGTGCGCTTTTGTTAAGAAATATCACTCCCAAGTGGCATTGTTTTGTACGATAGTCAGACAGATGACATCAAATTTTGGTTTTCTACAGAAAAAATAGAACGGATTTAAAGTGCTCTTATATTTGGCTCTTGAAAAATGATTCTATGCAACGCGCAATCACTAGAGAATTGTCGATGAATAATGACAGGACTTTTTGGGTTTTGTTCAATCTACTGTACAGTATCCTTACTGTAGGGTCGCGAAAATGTAAAGAATCCTCCATTCGACCAAAAAGGAGCCACTATAAAAGCATATAATTTATAGAAATGACAGTCAAAGCTTCTTAATGCCACAAAGTTTAGAGATGCCACAAGGCTTAGCTGGAATCCATCCTCACTCATCCTTATTCTTAGTTTAAAAATTCAATGAGCATTCTATTCATAAATCAGCCATCTACTACTGGCAGGATACTTTGGTCAGAACAATAAGTAGGAATTAATGATACAAACGATCGATGGTAGTGCCTGCAATCTCTCATGCAAATCCTACTCTAATAGGCAAGAACTGTATGTGTACGTAGCATATAGATTAATAATTCCCTACAAGATAGGTAGGTAGGTAGAAGTGGTGGTTTCGATGGAAGAAAACCCAAATAGCGCGTAAAGGGCACCGTTTTGATACCACAACTTCGGGTGTCGCGTTTATTCGGATGTAATGTTGAGATATTTATGTTCACCCTGTGCAGTCTAGTAAGAGGATCAGCTCTCCAATCCTTTTGCTGGATATCCCTGTAAGGTCGTCAAAGAGTAGTTTGTCCAGTATGCGTTGCCTGGCACTCGCTAGAGCTGGACATTTGCACAGAAAGTGGATAAGCGACACCTTTTCATTTTAATTTTTGCAGCTACAGAAAAGTGAATACAAATTTTACAAGTACCTATAATAATCTTTACATTTAACAGTTTTTTTTTTCAGTTTTATACCTATTCCTTGCTTTTATACACTTTTATACACCAGCAATATTTTTCAGATATATAATACACACTTTTATACACGTAAAAAAGTGTGTATAATACGCCAACTATTTTACGTCTACAACCCTGTTCGCTAGTTTGGCTGTATGGAGTATGGTCCCCTATTGGCCAGTGCACTGTACTGACTGCCACTACTCTAGCAATGTCTCCGCGTGTTCTTTGTAGCAGTTCGTTTGTTATAGACCTGTTGTAACTTTAACTCTGTAACGCTAATGAGCTGAACCTCGCCTGGCAAGTTCGTCGTCTCTCTCGTTCCCTTCAATGGCACTATGTTTCCTTACAACATTCATATTAATCCTTCTATGGCTTTGAGGGTATTTTGAATCGTTTACTATTTTGAGAAATGAAGAAACATTTGAATCCATTTGTCTTTCCTGTTTTCGATTAAAATCTATCGATTTTGAGTTTTCTGTTTCTCATATATTTTCATTTACTACTCAGTTTATGCATCTACCAGGCAGAAGTTGATTACGATAGTCGTCCAATATGATACGATACTTATCTCCTATTTTCGACTTTCTAGTCAAAGATACTCACAATTGGTTTAGATACTGTCTAAAGATATTACTTGTTTCCATTTAGTAAATATGAAATCCTCTGGCTCAGTAAAATCCATTGAAATACATTTTTTCAAATAAACGATATTCGTAAGTTTCTTAACCCTAAACGGATTTTTTTCCTTATCCAGATTAGTATCAGAAATGACCCTGCAACTAAAATCTCATTTAAAAGATACGCGAACAACAATCGGACACATCTAATGATGCAGTTTTGTTCGCCGTTCCTTTTTCTCGAATGTGCATTGTTTAAAAACAAAAGAACAAATATAATTTGCAAGAGTCGAACATCGTTTATTTGAATTAAAAAAAATTGCAGAAACTTGAAATGAGGTAAGATAACAAGAGATCAGTTCGTCATATTCACTCTGCAGTACTTATACAGCGCTCACATGTTATATGTTCTTCTCTTGGCGCATCAGAGAAAGAGAATTTTTGGATTGGTTGCATTTGGCCGAATGTTTTTTGGCAATAAGCAAATGCGGACAAATGTTGCATCGACCACGTTTACGTCAATTTTATTCAACTGAAATTACATATGGATCCAACGCCGTACCGCTTCCACTTCACTTCAAAATTTTGGCCGACATAAGTCGATATCGACGGCTCATTAAGAAAAAAAAGCTTAGAATATTTGTTGCTCTTTCTATTTAGTACTGAAAATATACGTACGGTCATTTCTGATACTATGGTGCCTTTAATGTACAGAGAAACCAGCGGAGTCATCTATCGAAAGTGAAAAACGACATATTATTTCGACGACAAAATAAAAGTCACAAAAGCACAGGTCTCAAGCTATGCGAACAAAAAAGTTATTCAACTTTTTTTCACGAAATAGTATCAAAATTGATATTATTTCCGTTGATGGTTAAATAACGATTCACGTATTTTAAATATATTTTTTTTTAGATTAAATTAACTTTTATTATAAGCTTATTCTCTTATAGCGCTTGGATTGTGTTTATGGAAATGCGATAGTGGTAAGCGATTCTTAACCTTTAACTGGGTAGGTGGGGTGCTGACAACACCCCAAGCCCTTATTTTTCATAAATATTATACTTTTCGACTGACAAAACCCGTTGTTGGTACAGTACCTTCCTGTTGTTTTCTTTTATACAGATTCAGATGGTTTTAAAAAAATTTGGTTGCACAAGTAAGCCGTGACAGACTCTTCAAGCTGCAAGGGTGCTGTCAACACCCTACCTACCCAGTTGTGTAAGTTTTTTTTACTGGGTGAATTTGTATAGGTAATTTGAAAATACCTACTTACGTTACTATTACTCACCTACCTACTTAAAGGTTAAAAGATTTACGAATTTCAACGGATTTTGTACATTTTTCATTGATTTCCTTAGGAATGACACTAGATTCTTTTATTTCCGGACATTGCGAAAATGATTGCCGCTTAGATTTTTTTCTTAATTTAATTTAATTTCTCATGTTTATGTATTTCTTTCGTTATCATTTCCACTCGAGGATATGCCATATTTAAATTAAGATAAATACCGAAAAACGAATCTCTGAATCTATTGCTGCCTATCGTTTAACAATTAAACCCAAAGACTTAAAGCATCAGAAATCCCTATTTTGTCACGAACTTCGATTGCATTGCTTAGATGTACATACATATGTAAATTGTTACCTTTTGCTACACGCCACCAGCAGCAGCAACCAGAACTGATTATGTTTAATTAACCACACCTACTTTTGACGCAATCTGTGGGTAAATATTGTTTGCTCAATCCCTCTCATTATACCAATCCTTACATACGTCTCTTGATTAGCCACTAATAGGTATCACTTACTAATCGATATCTAGATACTCAACATGCTGAAACCATTTTACCCACAACAAATGGAACTGACAGGCACCCCCTAAAGCCAGGCTATGCTATCGATTATCCACACATTCCCACCCCCTCGTCGTCAATGAATGGATGCTTGGTGCTGTGGTGTTAAGTTTGCAGAAATGTTTGCCAGAAATTAGCATATTCATGCTAAAGGATAAATATACGACTAGAATATATCCTTTTAAGCAAAGTATCTATGTTGCATTTATGTACCAACTGCTATCTACTCTTTTAAGCCGTAAACGTTGCACGGCCACAATGAGGAAAGTGTAATAATTCAACCACAAACGGGAGGAGGATACTCCAACTAACTGAAGAAATTAATTAACTCGAAGCAACAAACTGTACAAATATAATCTGTAAAGGTAAGCTGGACCACCCGCACCCATGTCCACTCTAGGGATGCGTCCTTTAAAATTAAATTTAGGAAGGAAAAACTTTTTCTACTTTCATATAGCAAATGCAATGCTGTGCTATACAGGGATGAGCTTTGAACTTCATGTCCTGTACACATAGACATACATACAAACAAGAGTGTCCCTGAGGTTTTTGTTGGAATGTAGGTGGATACACAGAAGTGCTCGTATGTGAAATTTTAATAACTATCTCATATGTACATATGTATTTAGCCGTTAAAGTTTGAAGCTACCGTTGGGAAAGTTATTTTTTTGTTATTTTAGCTTTCGGACACCACTAATTATATTAGAGCGGATAATGTATCCTTTTTTGAAAGAATAACGTTGATCTTGAACCCTACATATGCGTAACTGAACCACAAGTTAAATTAAGCATTTGTTCCCTTTTTTTGTTTTGTACAGAAAAAGTTAAAAAATGGGAAATGTTTGTGGCTGAACCTTCCTGTTGGGTAATCGTTTGAACTCATAAGTGGTAACTCGCTTAAAGATAAATAATAAATACCTAAGTAGGCATATACTATACGAACAGAGGAAATGTAATTTTTTTCTAAATATGAATTCCGTTAACTTTGATGAGGGAAAAGGTATCTTTCACGCTATATCCATGGGAATTATTATGCTTTCACACATTTAGATTGGACTCGTGAGGATTCACAACATGAAGGAATTTGTAAAGCGTTTTTTTTTTTTTAGAATGTAACAGCGCCTTGGGAATTACGTGTCACAGAAGTATTTGCCAGCGATATAAATCGACAATTTAGACATTTAGACTAATCCCTTGTCGTTAACAAGTTCAATTTAGAACGAAACTTCAAAATAATACTCGATTGAGGCTCATTCATTATAGTCAAAACGTAACATTTTGGAACGACATTTTATGAACCAGGACTTTGAAGAAATGTCAGTGTCAATAGCAAGAAATATTGTTTTCCTGTCATAGCTTAAAATTACTGCATTTGTCAAATTATTATTTGTCATTATCCCTATTATGGTTAGCGAGTCGAACGAAGAAGTTGGCGACTGCGAGTATTTCGTATTACGGTTAGCGACTCGCTGAAATTCACAGTACACGTATGCATATAAGGTAATATATTGCGCAGCTGTCAAAAATGTTCGAGGGAAAAATGGCCGAAATTCGTGCCCTTTCTATATAATTGTACTGAGTTTGGCGTTTAAGTCAAATTAATTTGTTTTTGTGTTTGAATGTAAACAAATATTCACAGGGCACGTATGGCAGTCAATTTGTTGAGTTTTTGACAGGTGCGCGAACTTGATCAAAAATGAACACTCTGAGTATACTACCTTAGATATGTGTACTGTGGCTGAAATTTCATTAGCCTCAAACGTCAGAAATCAGGCGAATTGTAACTTCACTCTATTACGGTTAGCGAACGTTCGACCAGAAATCAATTTTTTTCTGTCAAAATCACTCGAATGAGATTTTGTGGTGACAACGTAGCGCAATAGTGTAATGAGTGGAAAAAAATGTATAATTAGTAAAAGTCATATTAAAATATACAGGGTGATCCGGTTTGTGATATAGATATTTTGGGATCTGATTCATTGGTTCATTTTATGAGAAAAAAAATCGAATGGGAGGGGGGATTTGAAGGTGACGCTATGGCGCATCAAAATACTAATACTAAAAAAAAAGTTATAAGCACACTTTCCCGAGATAAGTGCGATTTTCACAAAAATTGGTTAAAAAAAATAAAAAGTCTGTCTTTGAAGACCAATATCTGGAATATGAAAGTACGGACGATAATAGTTAACGAGACCTCATTGGTTGCTCTACGTTTAATACACTAGAAGTTATAATTGAATAACTGTTGGTACCTACTTACCCCTACAATACGATTTTTTTCATTAAATGAATCAATAAATTAGATCCCAAAAGATCTGTATCCAAAACTGGACCATCCTGTACCATTTGATTACAGCACAGTAATGTGTTTATATATTTCAAGCTTTAAAAAAAACCAATCCTTGCCAGTTTGAAAAACTGTACGGGTTTGATGAAGGCTAACCAAGACATGTCACAAGCACCAGACCCGATAACTTGGGCAAAAATTAAACAGCCCTTAAGTCGGACTCTGAAACTGCGTAAGTAACTTAACGTTCTTATAGTGAGTTGAAATGTTATGGCAACTTATCATTTTTTTTTTTTCTTTTTTAACCACCGAAATCAATTTAAACGTTTAACTCATTAAATTTCAGTTTATTTCACAAAATATCAAAACAATTTCGTTTTTTGACACTTTACAGCTGATATTTTAAGTTTTTTTCTATGTGTATGTATGTACATATATACATACTATATCTTCCTTTTCGACTCATATTCGCCATAAATGGGAAATAAATTAAATCAATTACTTTCCAAACGTCAACTGTCAAATATTCGTACTTCAAAAATTAGTGAATGCACTATGAATCCAGTGTATAGTAAAATGTCATGTGTCAGATGTGCCTACGTTACGTTTCTTGCTTTATTTCTACGATAAGGAGGCACATTCTCCAGGAATCAATTAAATTTTCATTATTTAATAGGTCGCGTGTTATTAAAAAGTAAGCTTCTTATTTCTTTCAACCGTAAACCTGATATAATTAGTCACTTTTCAGTTTATTAAAAATATCTTTTGATGACCGACTCAAAAGCTCTATGACAACTGCCGACTCTGAGAAAATAGCTAATGGCGACTCGTGCCTGTGATTACGTTCTATGAATCGAAATGTTAATGCTCTTAGAAATTATAAAAAAAAAAACAATGGCAACATTTGAACCTCATATCAATGATTTTTCATGTCACGCGGTTTCATCCGACAACATCACAGCTAATTTTCATGGAAAATTAATATTTATATATCTCCTACCGGTGGAAAAACACCTTTATTGAATAGTAGGTAGATGTTCAGTAATCCCTACTTCGAATCAATCACTGACTATAAACGATCAGCTTTTAATATCAGCTCCTTTGTATTTAATAAACCTTTAAAAATTATGTTTGTTATACTGATTAACTGCTGAACAAAGAGCCAAGCTATGCTACCATGCCAGTAGCAATGTAAACAGGCCTTAAGTGTGCAATAAATTGAATAATAATACGAAGATAACAAATCGAATGCAGCCACCCAATGCCGTCTCCATAAACATACAAGATTATGTATAAAAAAAAGTTATTACATCACTGATTATGCTTTATGGAATGACTCCATTATAAAATCATAGCCGCTTCGCCAACATTATGCGGATTAAAATTTACAAACATTCATACGTATTATGTCTGGAAGCATTTTTCATACTTAGCACCAAGAGAAAGGTCGTTGTACTTAAAATGTCATTAGAACGGCGCTTATCTATAAGAAAATAATAATAATAATAATACATGCTACAGCTTAATGCTAATGTCCTATGAAAGGGACAGATAGATTATTAACTTATCTGCGGTTTATCAAGTTTGAATAAAAAAGAAGAAGTACATATGTGTATACATTCATACCGCAAAGAAAGCTATCAGTTGAATGAAGCAATTGATCGCTGACCTGTCCGGTTTAATGAAATACTAACGAGTTTCAGAATATTATATTTCGTCATGACACGGTCGTTTTCAAATAGCAAATGATAATTGATAAACCAACGAAACAAAGAGGTTCAAAAAACTTTACAGTTTGAAAGAAATGTCAGAAACACTTAAGTTTAATCAACTTTTTGCACCGTTAACCTTCAGAAGGTTTATAGATAGGATTATTGTTTATTTATTTATTTGTTTATTCATCTAGTAAGTACATAGATAACATGCTTGATAATAAAAAAGAAAATACATTTTTCCAAAAGAATTACAATATTTAGTTAAATAATAATTAAAGCTACTTTTTATAAACTACTAGTGGTTACCCGGTGCGCTTTGCTACACCCATTGAAAACAGTGTTGATGTCATAAATTTTTTCGAGTGACTTTTCGTGAATAGTAATGACTCTGGTGGAGAATTAAATGCCGACAACTCTATTTGGATTTAGGAAAACTGTCCTAACAATAATATCCTAAAAACTAAAAAACTTACCATCCGATTGAGCTGAAACTTAGACAATATGTTTGTTATGAAGCGAGAAGTGCGCGTAAATCAAAAATTAGCTATTAGCTGTCACCGTGCATTGCTGTAGTAATAATTTTCAGATTTTGGTTTTCATGGCCAGCTATCGGAAAACTGGAAAACTTTTGATTTACAAATATAGCTCACTTCATAACAAATATATTCTGTAAGTTTCAGCTCAATCGGATGGCTTTGAAATTTTGGTGTTGCAGCGCCATCTATCGGAAAACTTGAAATTTTTTAATGTACGAACACTTCAAACATCAGAAAAAGTGTATAAGTTAAGTTAAGTTTCAGCTCAATCAAATGGTTAGTTTATGAGTTCTGAGGTATTAAACGAACAGCTCATTTTTATATATAAAGATTTAAAATATTTATTTTACAGGAATCTCTGCTCATATTAAAATCGATTAGATTTTCAAAAGGGAGCGTATTGGAATCCCGCTTTTTAAGATCCCATTTTTTTAGGAATCCCGCCAAAAACATTTGAAACACTGTCTTCTAAAATCCCGTTTTCTTAAAATACCGCGTCTTAAAATCACGCCTAATCCCGATTTGCCCGTTTCTCAGCATCCCAATTTTGTATTTCAACAAATTCATCTTTCAAAATTTAATATTGCTTGTTCCGTTTTCTAGGAAAGATATAAGAAAAGTTCCTTTAAACGAAAAAATAAACGCAAAATTATGAAAAATATGTCCAAATTAGGTTTTATGCGTCTCGTATCGCCTAAAATATACAATTGAACTAATTACATAAAAGAAATTTGGTTGTTCCATTAATATTTCAATTTATGTAAATATTTAATAAGCAACTTCTGAGTTTTATTTCATTTAAAATGGAACAAGCAATATTAAATTTTGAAAGATGAATTTGTTGAAATACCAAATTGGGATGCTGAGAAACGGGCAAAGCGGGATTAAACGGGATTTTAAAAAGCGGGATTTTAAGACGCGGTATTTTGAGAAAACGGGATTTAAGAAGACGGTGTTTTAAAACTTTTTTGTCGGGATTTTTTAAAAACGGGATTTAAAAAAGCGGGATTCCGATACGCTCCCGCAAAATTATTAAAATTAATACGAGCGTAGGTTATGGGTTCACTTAGGCCATAAACTGTTCGATGTCTAGAAATACAAATGAAATAATTTTACCTCGGACGAATATTACGCGAGGGCGCATAAATGTTAAGCAGAAAAAGTAAATAAAGGCAATCGATGTGACCAGTTCAGATATCACATACAAAAAGGACATAATAATAAACCCGACTTTTATCAAAACGATTTAAGCTAATAAGGGCGCATCACAGCAAGGCATAGAAGTGTTCCAATATATCTTTCAGAGTGCTAACCTCGTGAATACCTTCTGGACCCGTTCTAATCGAATAGCAGTATTTCGGAAGTAAGGGTTCCAGACAACGCAACAATACTCAAGTCTAGAACGAACTAAAGAGATATATAGACCCTTAAGAGTACGCGATAAAAAAAACCCATCAAAGAGTTTGTTTTTGAAATGACAATATCAAAATGCATTGCAAATTTAAGCTGTGTATCAAAAAGAACACCTTTAAATCCTTATTGTGACTGACTCTTTTGAGAACAGTTGTGAGTCAAGGAAGAAGATGATCTAGTGTATGAAATAACTGAGCACTTTTCAATATTGAAATACAAACCTTTGATTGAGCACAATTTTAAAACATTATTTATATCTCCCTGAAGTTGAAAAACATCAGAAATCGAATTTATAGATTTAAATAATTTAAGATCATCTGCGAGTTCCTTTGGAATCTTTAGAACCAGACTTAAAAATTTGTGTTACTAGAGAATATTTCCAGCAATCTAAAAATAGCCCCGTAGCCAAAGAAGTATTGAAAATTATGCAAAGAGGCTTTGCTAGATTATTCATACATTTTTTAAAAAGTATCGGTGGAAAATTGTCGGGTGCAGTATTGGCATTCGAATTAGGCTTGTACCTTTTAGTTCAATTCAGAGAGCGCTCAATTTCGTTCAAATCAATTTAGTGAACTAGTTCGTTCATCTAGTTCATTAAGTTCAATATATGTAGGTCAATGCCCAGAAAATTGGTCTTGTGTGACATTTGCATCGAATTATCGCAATAAAACTAAAGAAAATAAGGCAATAAAACTACTCACATGTTGAAGACAAGTAAAGCATTTATTCTTAATTCATTCGTTATTTATAAAATCGCATTCATATCACCAGACAATTGCTATAAAATCGATGACATACGTTTTTGAAATTCTATTAAAAAAAACAACAACATACAAGCTACAACGCAACAATGCTCTATGTGATACGTCGCATCCTAATTCATTTTTGAAAGTGCTCATTTAAGTTCACGGCTCCCTTGCGAACTAGATAGTTCATATAGTTCGTTTAGTTCATTTAGTTCAAAACATGTAATTGGTTCCATAGTTCGCTGTAGCTGGCACAAATGCGCACCGCAAGCGCGTCGCATATGTATTTTTGACAAGGCATTACTAATGCGAAAGAGGGTTGGTTTATTCAACAAACACACATCTCTTGTCTTTTGCATGTTGGGTTGAAATTGGAATTTAGTTCGATTGAAAAATGAACTAAAGAGCGAGAGAGCTTGAAACTTTTGAACTAGTTCATTTAGTTCACATCTCGGAGCGCTCTTTTTAACTAGTTCGTTCGTGAACTACACAAGACTAATTCGAATCAAGCGATGCTAATTCTGAAAGAATTTCAGCTTCAGTAAATTGCATAAATCCAAGATCACTTAGTGCCAACAAGTTGAGTTTAAATGGCTCATTTATGAAGTTGGATTGGTGTTTCAACTTGAAATAAATTCCAATCTGTACATGGACTTTTAATGGTGTTTTGAATAAAGATATAGCCACTCCATTAAAGATGAAAGGAAAGGTCGATGAACTTCTTATAAAACAAAAATAAAACGGATTCCAGTTCTACAATAACAATCAAAAAAAAAATAGCAAATACTGTCAAAGTTTTAATGTCGCAAACATAATCCCCAAAGGACTACCAAGCTCTAGGAGGACTTGTCGTATAACGTTTCATGGAAAAATTCAGTACCAATCAATCAAACTCTAATATTTTAGCTGAAAATAAATCATAGGCACGCTTGGGCAAAACATATTCTCTACACAGTAACGATGCCCTTAAGGCTTAGCTCCTAAAATATATCATGTCAATAATATCGAGTCCATACACTCGACACCATAAAATAAAAAAAACAACAACGAGCGAAACGAAACAACGTGAACAGGGGAATTAATGGGAATTGGAACCGATAGACCTGCTATACTGGAAGTAAATTAAACTATTAAATATTTATTAACTGAGTTATGAGGTATTTTTTTTCCGATGGCATTTTGCTTTTAACCTACGCACACACATATGTACACGCATGTATACGTGGGCAGAAAATTCCTTTATTTTTTACATTCCTTTGACATATTTTTACATTAAATGGCTAATAACCAAAAAAGTTAACAAACAAAAAAGTTTTGCTTTTGAAACACAAATATATACACAAAGGATGTAAGTAATGAATATAAATTTATTTATTACTATACAATTCCAGAAATTTAATATTTTTTCTGTCATGCATGGGAATTAAGTGAACACATTCAACTGAAACCTTTGCAATTATTGTCATTGGGTCGATTGGTTTACTTTTTCACAAGGATGTAGGTTCAGGATATAACAAAAAAGCAAACAAAAAATTGTGTTATCTAATTACTGATTCGTTACTTTAGGGAATGTTCCATCCCACCATTTCGCGTTGACAAAGAGCTGTCAATAATTATTGTCTCTTGAATAGAAGCAATCAAATCTAGAACTCTAAACCACTGAATTTATTTTCTAGCTAAAATAAAATGCATCACATAACTGTAGGTACAGAACAGACTACTGAAGTTTATGGCTACTGCAGAGAGCAACTGAAGTACGCTATGAACACAGTCTAAGCATAAAACTAATAATAAAGTCAGACCCCACGCAGGACCGACCACTGGTTAATTACGTTACATCGTTAGATTTCATTCAAATCAACTGACATTTTTTCGAAAATATGTAGACACTCGCAATTCAATAAAATATACATTGTTTCCTTTTAATGGTTGCCTCTGTTGGGGGGGGGGCTTCACATACCGCCCATGTCTGGCAGTCATGCCTTTCAAAAGTTTATGGTAAAATCTTAACGATATCGTAAATTTATTCAAGTCAACAGCAAAGTTCGGAAGACTATTAAAACTGTTGTTAGATCCGGCCAAATGCCGAAAGACAAACAACATGCGAATAGGCTTTTGGGTTGTACATACGTATACATATGTAACACAGCATGACATTGACATTAACACCAAGAATACTGTCATAGGGTGGATGAGTTAATCCAACAACTGTTGTTTGTTTTCAACATATCTTGCACTGTTTAGTGCCAACTATGAGTTTAAAAAGTAATAAATTTCAATTATTTTGGGGTACCCGATAACGGTAGATACGAGTATCATCAACGTGTTACTCAATTTGAGTCTTAAGTCTTGCTAGATATCAGTTGACTTGCAATAACCATTATAAACGCAGTTTAAAGTAAACAAAACAAGGAATGCTGCCAAATCTATACTCTGTTCCATCCAGAGAAGATAGAATGTTTGCCTCTCAGTCTGATTGCAATAGCTTGCATAGGCCTGTCCCTTTTGTAAGCTCTGACTGGGTTACCGTAGTATGCATGACAAATTGCCTCAAATCGGAGAGCAATACCAGTTACCAGGTTACAATGTACAAAGTGGATACCACCTCGATTTTGATGAAAATTAAGTGTGATGTAGACGGTATTTTTCGAGTATTTTGATGTATCAATGTTATATGTATGTCGGAAACGGTTGGTTTATGAGATATAAGCTAATACCAAAAAAACGTACTATTCGTTTCCGCATCCAACATGCATTTCGTGCAAATAAACCTTCATTATAAAGCAAAATATTGTTTAACTGCATTTATTTCAACGGTTTCCCCAGAAAAACTAGAAAATGGAAAAAACAAAAACTAAGCGGCAACACCCTCACATCTCAAATTCATATACGTTATTGGTATTCAAAGCACGAAATCCCAAAGCTCTTTGTCAAAAACAACAGAACACGCTGTAAAGATTTGCTTTTGGATTTGACTTAATAATGGCAACACTGTTTTGATGTTCATATTTCTCATACACACAGTGATGGTTGATGGTGGCCTCGCATGATTATACTGCCATCAGCTGTGTGGCAGGCTGGTCGTGATGGGATTTATGCGGATTTGAGGAAAACTACAAAAACAAAACGTGTGTAAATCAGTGGCTTGATTTTTATTTGAGTTACAACATTTCGAATTGAATGCCATGAAAACATGTACAGGCACCAGTTGTAAAAAAAAGCTCCCCCATAAGGCCTGTATTGACAATTATATTGGAACAGAGTATAGTACATTTATAAACAAACTTGTCAGATTTCTCAGGTGATTACTATACATTTTGTACTTCCGCTGTACACAAGGTTATTTGTGACGATATGATGTATTTTTTTTTATCCAATAAAATGGAAACATTACAAATTTCTTGATTCAATATTTCTTCAAATATCAAATTTTCGCTTTATCATCTTTGTCTGTCTGTCTATTTTTGGGAAATAAGTCTTTTTGCTTTTTATCATCAAATTTTTCATTCTTCATCCAAAGAAGCACCACAAGTAAAGGACATACCGAATCAAAAAAAGAAAAAGAAAATAACAAATTTATAAATGTAAGTACCACCAAAGATGATGACATACTCGTACTGTTAACACTGTGACTGGTTATGATAGCTTCACGTCCCAATTAAGATCAGGTTTAAATCAGCTAACTAATAAATAGTCAAAAAGTTTGGTTTTATTTTATTTTTTTTTTTTTGTACTTTGAACTAATATTAAATTTCAAGTTTTTATTACGGAAATTCGGGGCCCTAAATATGGCATATTATTTAAATGCACTTAATAAATTTTATCAGACAAAGTATCAAGTCGACATATCTCTGATCAGCGGTAGCTCGAAAAATCGGTAGCAAGTGTCGATTCATCATAAATTGAACAAGAAAGTTGAGTAGTTTGTCTGTCATATTTTGTCAGTTGGTTAAAATTATTTAAATCGGAATAATTAAGATCCTACTGAGAATCATTGAATTAACTCCAGGAACAATGCGGTAATGGAAGATTCTGATTCATCACTTATGATTTTAAAACTTAGTCCATGAACGGTAAGTATCAAATCTTGAATAAAACATACTATGACGTAAAGAGAGGCATCAACGGCGCTAACATAATTGTCTTCTCAGACAGTCAACACGCATTCAAAACTTTGAGCTCCTACTCTTTGGAGTCAAGACTGGGAAAGTGCTGCTTCAATGCTCTCAAAACCCTAGCCACTATGAGCCAAACTCATAATAAAGTCAAACTTTGGTGGGTTCCTGGTCACAAAGGCATTGAAGGAAATGAGATTGCGGATGAGCCGGCCCGTTCGGGTTCAACTGCCAAATTCTCAGGCCCGGAACCCTTTTGTGGCATAAGCTGAACTCCAATCTCAGCCTTAATTAACAAATTAATTACCAACATTATATTTGACAATTCATTGAAGAAATGTCCCAAGTTTCCGACAAGCCACACTGTTAATTTAGCCTTACACCCATCACAGTGAACTTCTGATCTACAATAAGAAGGATATTAGGTATCCAACAAGATTCTTCTCCGGTCATTGCAAGTTACGAAACCACATAAATAAGTTTCTGTCTAGCGAGACCGGTTCTCGACTCTGTTAAGAGACGGTCGAGATGGCCTAGCACGTCCTGTGTGAATGGCTGGCACTTTTTGGGGTCAAACGGCGCATAAAGAACATCTCAGACCTTATGATTAAGAAAATGCGTCAACCAAAGACATACTAGCCTTTATTAGAAATATAGTTTGCTTCTTGGACTATTTGAAATCCTATGGTACAAAAGATCTTTTAGGTCGCAGTATAGGCCTTACGGCAGGATCACTCCCTCACAAAAAAAAAAAAAACAAATGACTTAAATATTTTTATTTACAATTCAAGCACTTGGAAAGCACCACACGCTGGACCAGGACAAGTCCTAAGGATAGATGAAGATACCAATTCAAGCTTCGCAAGACACAGAACTCAGGGCGACTAATGAAAGAAATTATCTAACAATGTAATAACAGATGATCGGCCTTTAGGAATATTTATCTGAAAAACATCCAAGGTCTACAATGAACTTTAGAGTGAAGGAGAAGAATGTACAAAAAGATCTTCGTGTGGGTGACGTGCACAAATGGGAAAGGCTTTCAATCAACTCGATATACAAACTTGGCGGCCGCTAGCTGGCTAGAGAGACTGCTTGCCTTGTCCAGATACATCCCGAACTGTGTCGTCATTAGAAGCAAAAAACAGAAAACATTTGAAAAGTCCGCACGGCCTTTCTAGACAGCTTAAGGAAAGACAATAACTAGATTTCCTTTATTTTAAACTTCGATGTTATCTAAGTCATCCGTAGCTAAGACTTAAAAGCCAGAATTGGAATAAACAGCCAGGGGCTAAATGGAAGTGTTTCCTTTAAAGCAAATGTTCGTCCTGCAAAGTTGCAGCATTTTCTCGCCGTTCAGTGAAAAGTCCTCGCTAATGCATTCATACCACACCCCAAAGGTCTCCACAGAATAGCACTTTCTCTCTAAAACTCGCTTATAACCCCAATTCAACTCTAGCAACCCTCAATGGTTCATAAAATGGAAACTTTACTTCTGAAACGCTCATCAAATGCCCTAAACAAACAAATACCTAACGAACCACTTAAGCGCCATCTACTAACTAGTCAGTTATTTAATTACACACAGTGCAATGGAATTTTAAACAACAAACTCATTTTCAAAATACAAAAGACAACATCCTTTCACACTACTGAGCGATAACAACTTCTATAAATACTCTGCGCAACACTTAAACACATCTATTTAGAAACTAAAGCAGTCAAGTAGTCGAGTCGACTCATGTACACGATAAGAAAAAACACGACCGTCGAGGGAGCTGATATCTCTATACTCAGAACTTACATAGAGTACGCAAAGTCTTAACTCCTCTCAAAATAAAAAAGCTCTACAAAGGTATCCGCAAAAGTATCTTCTAAGGGAAATTAACCAGCAGTGGTAGATACAAAGCAAACAGAAAAAGGATACAAAATACTGCACAGTTTGTGTTTCATTTCAGTATTTGTGATTCATTTAAGACTTTTATCCGTTTTCATTTGCAACTGTACGAAGTACGAGTACCTAACTCTCCACAACTCTCCAGTGGAATACAACTTTTCTTATTGTACGAGACTGTAAACCGCACAATTCTGGGCAATATTTGTTGCTATCGTTCGTTAGATAAGGACTTCAAATCTGCTTGCAGATTACCATTGGGTGTACTGGAGGAATTTTAATTGGAAATCTTTTGTCCTTTTTTTCCCCACGCTTATTTTGCCCTAATTCTATCCACACTGTGTTGTCACTACTACGATACAGCAGTGTATGTACTTTTAAAACTTAATTACACTGCTGTCCGTAACGAAAGGACTTGTGTTTGATAGTACTAGTTCTTTCGTTTTCTATTTCCCACTTCCCTTCCGTGGTTTTATATACAAATACCTATGTACTATATACACATTTTAAATTTAAAACTAGATTTAAATGTTTTCCGCGGCCTTATTTGCCTTGCCTTTGACAGGCAAAAAAAATAAAAAATGGCGCCTTTATGGGTGTAATCACATTTGCACGAAACTATTAATTAGCCATTCAGATATTTATGTGACATTTGGGCAATTTCGAACCGCAATTCCGATTGTTCAGCTCGAGCAAAGTATTTGCGATCGTAAAAATGTGGTTTTACGTGATAGTGCAGTTCAGCACACAGAATCAGGTGTATTTTCGAGTCGCGGATTTCAGTTGCACACCAGGTCCAGAGACCAGAGCATTGATTAACACGAAACCGCAATCACGTCAAAGCCGCTGCGTGTATTTAGTTTTCGAAAACCATTGTCGGAAGGTATTTCGGGTTACGTGGTTAAATATCGAACTGGTTTCGCTATGTCTATAGAGGAATGTTTGTGTGCCTTGGTAATGGATGATAGGCAATCAATTTGGAGGCCAGCTGCTTCGTTGGAAACATGACACACAAAATGTCATTTATCTAGAAGGGAGGAAATTAAATGAATTCGAGAGGAGAATAGAATTAGAAAAACAAAACAAAATAAATAAACATTTTCCTACCACGACCACGTACGTACTTCATGATGGTTAGGCGGCCGTAGGGAGGCGGTGCAGGATTAAACCAATTTTGGTGCCCAACACGTGCGTTTCTGTCACAATATATTTATATTTTCGAAACGACACAGATTCATGCGACAATTAGAAGATCTGATCAATTCGTTATGAAAACGATTATTACCAACCCAATCTGTTGTCAGAGATGAGTTTATAACTTAATTTTTAAACTCATCGACTCGACATGAAGTGGAAAGCGATTAGCATTGTTTTCCAATAAAATGAGTATAATAAAATTCCACGCAAGTATGTACAGTACAAACATTTGCGTCTTCTTCTTACGAGTATGATGGTCTGTATTTACTTTAGACAGCTAATGGAGTTTCATACAAGATTCAATTAGGGTTGCCTGCCATCCATAAGTTTCTATATTCAAAGTTGCCCGATAAAGAGCTCAAAAAAAAAACCTTGAATGGGAAGAAACAAGGAAGAAAGTGAAGTTGAACTCTGTGGCTTAGTATATACTATATACCATACATCACTTTAAAGAATCACTGACTCTAAAGACCCGTAAAGGAATCGGAAAAGGAATCTGCTCAAAACAGATATCAGTTACAACGATAAAAAGTTGTTTAGCTACTGTGGTCTGTGGACCTTCACGGTCGAGTAGCTATACGAAAACATTTGTTATAACCTCGAAACAAAGACAAGCGGCTACATTTCGAAATTTGAAGTTTTTAGACAAAAAGAAAGTTAACGTTTGGCGGTCTACTGAAGAAAGGATGCTCTCCAACCGTCAATGATGGAGGTGGTTCAATAATGACGTTTCTCTTCCACTGGTGTTGAAGACCTCATCCGTATCGATGGAATCGTGAACAAGGAGATGTGCAGACAAATATAAGAAGAACACACTATCGGGTTTGCGATTAATAGGCCCTGGATTCACATTTTAGCAAGATAATGATCCGAAATATTCTTTGCCGAGGATACGTGGATCAAGAAGAGCAAGAAAAAACACTGGAAAATATGAAATGACCTGCCGAATCACTCGACCGCAACCCAATAGAACTGCTATGGGACGAACTTGACAGAAAGATTGGAAAAAAGTGTCCAACATCGAAAGACAAACATTGGGAGATCCTTCGAGTAACTTGGAGATCGATAACATTGGAAACTATGAAAAAGTTGATCGATAGAATGCCTAGATATACGGCCAAAGTGGTGCAAATACGAGGTGGATTTTTCGACGAAAAAGAGGTCTAACTTTATTGTATTGCCTAAATCCACGTAATTTGGCCATGTGTAAAGATATACACAATATTGATGAAGCTATTGGCAATACATTTAATTATTAAAATTTTATAGAAAAAGAGTTTCATATGAATTCCTCTGACAGAATGTAGGTACTGTCCGGAAACTTATGGACGGCAGTGTAAATTGACTTGACAGATCGTTTTTGACATTGCTAGCAAAGATAAATTACAAAAAAAAACGCGAACTTATCGATTCGAAAAATTCACAGAATCACCTTAAAACTGGGAAGATTAATGTTGTATATATGTACATACTAGCTGTCCCGCCCGGCTGCGCCCGTGTCTTAAAAATATAGTGTTACTTACAACACATACATTGTAATTTAGTTCGAAGAATCAAATACAGTGCAATCGCACCCCAAGGTTTACAAACTACCAACAAATATACAATCCACAAAAGAAGTGTGGATTGTGTTTGTGTTTTGAATAAGTGACATTTCGCCAGGGTGGCATTCGTTAATGTTTTTATTTTGGAATTACATAATTTAAATAATATTGCGCACAAATTAATATAAAAATCGGCCTATAATACGCACAGGATGTTAAAGAACAGGAATACGAAGTCTTCCTTCATTGTGTGTATTAGGGTTTGTGTTTATCCCGGAAGAAGTTTGACAGGTAAAAGCGTGACATTGAGATTTATATATTAGTATGATATGATATGATATGATGAACACAAACTGAGCACAGAGCAGACCATCGTGGCTTCAAAGAAACCAAAACATTTGCTCACACTAGGTCTGTTTGGTGTCTCTTTTTCGCGTAAGTGATTGATATCTGTCAAATAGTAAAATCCTCTCAATGAGAGAGATATCCTCTCAAAGAGAAAAAACTTGAACAAAAGACACCAAACGCTTTTGAAAGAAAACCTGTCGATTTGTTTTTGTTTTCCACTACAATGAAGATTATGAAATTTCTCAAACTTTCAGATGGCTTGGTTTGATAGAGTTCAACAGTCCACCCCGAGGAAAAGGTCTTGCAGATACTTGCAGATAATTCATCGCGAAGAGCGAGCCAAATGTGAGTAAAAAAAATTGAGAGCCATGCAACTGTCATGATTCTATGAAAGTTTACATATATAGTATTGCGAAAACTATCGACACACCAAACAGACCTACTATGGAATAGAAAACGAGTTTGACAGCTGTCAAGAAAAATACCTTCCAGCTTCACAGCATTCATTTCATACTTGTACATATCTAGATATGGCGGAAGTATACATTCTGACTTTAGCGTTAGGAGTCTTGCATTGAGTCCGTTGTCCATTTGATGCTTGGAGATTTGGTCAGGAAAACTTTCACAAAGCGTTTGGTTTCAGTCTTTTTAGTTTTGAATTTTTTTTTTTTGTAATGTGCGACTGCAACATTTTTTATAGCTGAATTCCAAATGACTACCTGTCTGACCTTTCCGGAGAAGGAAAATAACTATAAAATTCAGCAGGGAGATATTACACTCCTTTCCAACACATATGGTTTGCGTTTTTTTTGGTTTTGAAGATAGGTGTATGTGACTTCCCCTGTCGTCCTTAATCAGCACTGTACATAAGCAAAGCATGCTCTTATGTTTTGGTATATTTGACTGTTTGGCATTTTGTTTAAGAACAGAGATTCAAAAGTTCCGATGATGCGATGAAAAAGGACCGCACGCATATAGAGTTATAATAGTTCGAAAACCCGTTTAACTTAATGCTATTCAGGGTTATCGATGACCTACTTTAGGGGCTTATTACAATTTTTGATTCGTCGTATCTGGTGAATTGATGCTCTAGGTCTAGTATTAGCCTTATCGCCAAATTTTGACATTTGCGTTTTAGTTGATTTGCCAACTATAATACGATTATTAGTCGCAATTCGACACTCTCGAACGTTAAAGTTTGTGAGACGACTTGTCGACAAAAGCCTACGTTTGACCCTCTTTGAATATTTTGGAGACTTTTTGACACTTTTTGGATAAACATAGACAAATTTTTTTTGTTTTGTCAGGATACGGAGTTTGTTTTTGTTAAGGCTGATGCAAGCTTTGAATCTCTTCAAGTTGTAATTACCCGAAGGTTCCTTCGCCGGTCTTAGACCCTGAGTTTTTGTCCAGGTCCTGTTTACCTTATCCAGTGATCGAAACTCCTCCTTGATGTCGTGTTCCCCTATGACGCAGAAGATATCAGTGCCCACAAAGGGTGTGACAGCCTCTTTCCTTGTAAGTTTGTCCGACTCTTCATTACCTTCTATCCCCAGGTGTCCTGGTACCCAGTATATGGTGACGTTGTTTTGTTCGCCCAGTCTATTTAGTTTATCTAGGCATTCCCAGACAATTCTAAATTTGATGACCTGAGCCCCTACTACCTTGACAGCTGCTTGGCTATCTAACATTATTGCTATGTCGCGTCTGTTATGGCGCTTATAAAGATTGAGTTGGGCACATCTGTCGATAGCACAGATTTCAGCTTGAAAAATACTGGGTTCGAATAGTTTAGTTCTGGGCCCAAACACTCCTACCGTTCCTTCCTCACTTCTTGAAACATCCGTGTACCATTTAATGGTATGAGAACTCAGCATGTAGACTCTAGATTCTTTGCTCCAGTCCTTCTTGTTACTGAGTTTAATGTCGAAGTTCTTTCGTTCGGGTATGCTTTTTAGTGTTTTATTTAGCGCTATCTTAACCACGAAGCATGTAAAAATTACGCCATTTACTATTTGGGAACATAACATTTTTGC
Organism: Brachyopa scutellaris; assembly: GCA_949775065.1. NCBI lineage: Eukaryota > Metazoa > Arthropoda > Insecta > Diptera > Syrphidae > Brachyopa > Brachyopa scutellaris. The sequence goes on from OX459113.1 coordinate 15,017,824, forward strand.
TAAAAATATAATTTTTTTTCTTTTAAAAAAACTTACTTGTCAATGTAAATCTTACATTTAACTACACATGGTAGCGGTCTAATTAAAGCACAATTTCTTACCTAAAAAAGAGAAGAAAAAAATATTGCATTGTTAGAAAATGTATTTTTTTTTTAAATCAAACTTATATTAGTTTATGTATGCAAGTGTATTGTTACCGGATTTAGATAAATCTTTGAATCTTGGATTTTTAAAAATGCCAAAATATAATGTAACAGAGCAATCAGTAGGATATGGCATTTGAATGACATTCTTAGCTTCCCAGACATTTTTTTAAACAGGATATAAAATAAAAGAGAAATAAATGAAATAAATCAAAAAAAATATACAGGGGACATCCATTATAACGAATATCCAATATCGCGATTTTCAATATAACGAACGCTTTTCAGATTTATATTAGAACAGTAAAACTTGTGGATAGTGGAATCTGCGAATAAAAGAATCTTGCGAAACCTGGATAGTGGACATTTCTGGATGCCAATTTTAATTTTCTTCATACAAACTCACTCTAATAGTGGAAACCTGCGAAATCTGAATACATACTGGAAAATTTTTCAATTAATTTTTTTTTATCCTCATACAAATTTACTCTTCAATAGCAGAATCAAGATATGAATGCGACAAAATTCATTAACATTTTGTCGGCTTCGTTTCCTTTTCCGAGAATTTTGACATTTCAATTGTTTCTTTTCGTGTGTCTCTCATTCTGCTGGCGGCTACATTCAGCAAGTACACATTATGAACTCCGATATAAGAATTGATCGAAAAATAATAAAAGAAATTAGGTTGCCGATTGTGGAGAAAATTGCGAATAGTGGAAATGTTGCGAATAGTAGAAAAAAATGTGCACCGAAGCATTCCACTATTCACAAGTTTTACTGTATCTCTATACAGCGAATGGTGGCCATGATTTGCTATCCGATATAGCGAACGTGTGTATAAATAAATTGACTCAAAAACCCTGGAAGTATCAATAGCCGTGTTTCGTACACTGTAGTCTGTCAAATGTCAAGAGAACAGAACAAATCGCTTTCAGTGCCACCTGGCAATGAGATATCGCAAAATTCCTAGCCAGTTGCTTTTGCCTGGGGATAAAATCAAGAGTTGTAGCCAGCTGGGCACCGTAGCGCAAGTGGTTAGTGCGTCGGACTACTGTGCCAGCGGTCTTGGGTTCGAATCCCGCCGCAAATCCCGTTTTTCACAGTGCCCACCTCTTTCGAATGTCTGACAAGCATCAAAGAGTATCATTTGTCACGATTGAGCTTCTCAACTCGCCGTTCGGAGTCGGCAAAAAACTGTAGGTCCCTTCCATTCGTGCAAAAATATAACACGCACACACAAATGGTTGCGAAAAGCAGGCCCAGGTTCACCTCGAGCTGTAGCGCCAACTAAGTAAGTAAGTAGCCAGCTGGCTGTTGTATTTGTTTTAATTGTTTTATTGTTAATGTATCTATACTTATGTAAATATTTTTTATGAATCAATAGTCTATTTACTACTAAATAAAAGAGATGATTGGTTAATTGTTTCACCTGAGAAAATGACATTTACTAATTAACATTTCATTGTACCTACTGCAGAGACAAACATCTTTTTAAAAACATTATATTGTACGTACATGTCAGTGCTTTAGTACTTTCTTCTCGTACTTATGTATATACTCAGACGTATATGTATGCATGTACATATATTGTTTTTATATGTAGGGTCAGCTTGACCGATAAACCCCTTGTGAAAAATAAAAACAATCATCTGATCAGTCAATAGTGGAACAGACAGCTTTGTTCAAAAATATTATTGACTTTAATTTAGATTACACCTCTGGGGTGTAATAAAAGAGGATAAGGAAATGTAGTGAACGTCATGAACAGCTGATACAAAAAGCAGAAAAAAATGGCAAATCGAAACCAAATAATCCTTTTTTACGTACAAAATGTTGTTTGTTTGTTTATCCTGCGACAAAGTTGCAGTACAGCACCGGATGTTTCTCTGTGCAGGATATTTTTATCATGTTTTTTGGTTTGTTTGCAAGGCAACACTTTATGAGGATGTACAATTTGATGTTGCAAGTCATACAATCGTACGCGTATATTGGTGTCGTATTTGTATATGGTTGTATATGGTCAGAGGATTTAAAATTGAATTAAAGCTTTTTATGGTCAGCTTTAAAAACTACACAATCAGGACTGGCGATTTAACTTTTGTTATTTGATTTTGAATGTTAGTCTATACATCAAAAATAACGATCGCATTGACGTTGTGTTTAATGATCAATTAAATTATGGGAAATCGGGACAAACTTCAGAAAGTAGAGATTTTGTACATATTTCTGAGCGATTTATGTTTTTAGATGCTCACTCATTTACAAATGCACTTTTCTATTTATTAGATTGCTACACTCAGAGAAAAAAATCCTATAATGGATCAATAGTACGACTATTAATTTTATGGTACGCGAAATAATACGCTTTTCCTATTATTTCAATAGTTCTTATGGTTTTTTGTACTATTGATTGCTCAACAAAATATCCACATTGAATTAATAGGATACATTATTAATTTAATAGCGAATTTACTATTATTTTAATGGTATTGTAATAATATATTGAATACTACAATCTTATTGATTATTAATAAGATGTGTCCTTTTAAAATAATAATGAAAAAATTTTCATTCAATATTGGAACACGTTTTATTTCTGTTATAAAAAAAATTTACTATTGAAGTAATATGATCATAACATTAAACTGCAATATTTGCGTGGAAATTACAAAGCGTTTAAAAAAAAACTGTAAAAAGCGAATTTTTTTCTGAAGAAAATCTATTCGTCGACATTCTTTGGATGGATTGCGTATTTCATTCTGTCTGTGTACGTAGAAGTGTCTGTTTCAATGTTTAGTGAAAATTCCAGTTATAATAAATTTGTGAGATAAATAAGTGCAAAAGGTGAGTTTTTTTTATTATTCCTCTGTTTTTTATTATTATTATTGTTTTTTATATGCTATTGAGCACATTTTTAAAAATGCATAATACATATTGTTTTTTCATGTGATATGCCATTGATTTTTTTTTTATAGTATGTATACTATTATTATGCATATAATATACTGTTAAATTCGAATTAATAAGTTATTTTAAAAATTAATAAGGTAAATGAAGGAAGGAGGATTGACACGGTCAATAACACTTTTGGAATATGCCCTAATCTCCACTTACTGTAGATTTGCTAAAAGCTTCGGTAAGTATACCCATTTCCTCATTTATTTGCATGCTTAATTTTATAATAATGTTTGTTTAAGTTTTTTGTTCATTTGTTTTGTTTTTTATTTCTTTTTTTTTTATATCATATTTCTCTTATTTTTACATTAGGATTATTATTTAAAGAAAATGTGTCGTGGACTAAATCCTTTTGGCAAACGGTAAATTCACCCGTCAAAATCTGGAAACTAGAAAAATCTCTAAGTGGTAAGGTAATTTCTTTGTTCGATTGGTCGTCCTCTTTAATTATAGAATAACCCACTTTTATACAGGAATTCCTCATTTCTACAAAGAAAGAAGACACAATTATTTAGCTGTGTCACAACAATGAGCCATGGACAGAAGTAGAAGAGAAATGGGAAGCGGTGAAAGAAAAATAATTGGTAAATAATATTAGTTATTAAGATGTTATAACTTATTTTTGTAGTTAGGTATTACCTTAAAAAACCGTGAAAAAAATCGGTTCAGAATAAAATTTTAAAGTTATAAAAACCGCAAATTTGTTTTCACTTATTCATTTTATAAAGGGCTTTATCTTATTTATATGAAATGAATATTATTCAAATGTAAGTATCAGTGGATATGTGCGACTTGTACAAAATAAATCAATCATTTTAACACTAGGTACCATCTACCTTAATAGCATAAAAATTGTACGCGTTCATATAATTGTAATGGTATCACCTGATTAATCCAATGGTATATCCTTTATTTTGTTGCAATTATATGAACTATTGTTTCAATATTAAAAACTAATTAAAACTATAGTATGCGCAGAATTGATTTAATAACATGATAACACTGAGTTAATAGTACTACTCCTTTAAAATTAATATTGAAAAGTAATAGTTTTAATAGTATTTTTAGATTTACCTATTAAAATAATAGATCCTATTACTTTTCAATCGTATGTACTATTTTTTCAATATTATAAAATAATTAGATTAATAGTCTAAGGGTACTATAACTTCAATGGTTTTTCAACTATTCTAATAATAAGAAACATACCATTGACCAATTTTAATAGTAAAATCACATTGAATTAAAAGGAATTCCTATTAAAAATATAGTATTTTTCTCTGGGTGTACTAGAACTGTGACTAGACACAGCGGTTAAACAATTAGAGACTTTTCTCTGTGGTTTTCCATTCGAAGTAGTCAAGTAAGAAATGTCGTCAAATTTAAAGACCGTCTCCGGTTAATTTATATCTAAGCTAATGAAATGCCCCAGATGAGATGTGCCCCGGATCATGTTCGACAGACAGAAGAAGCTTTATAGGTGACTGTATGACATAGTCAGCCGTATTTTGAGATTGGTTTTCATTCAAAAGTGAGAAAAAGTCGAACGTGGGTATTTTGACATTCGAACAAAACGAACGAAGCGAAAGTTCAGTCATCATTCCTATTTTGAGATTCTATTCCTTCGTTTTTGCGATTTTTAATTTAAGTTCATGATATCTTTCGAAAATTAACTTTATTCCTTCGAATGTCAAAAAACGGAAAAATCATTCGAAGGAGTATAGCCGATCGAACGAATTGACTACTCACTCGAATCTCCAAATAAGGATGAGTAACTCTATTCCCAGCATGAAAAGGCATTGAATGTCACCTTTGTGTCATGTACACAGACTTTTATTGAGGCACTGGCAGTGCAACTTAAGATGTTTTTTTCATTTTCAAATACAGTGAAAGCTCTACTTGCGGACAGCTCCGATAAGCAGACAATTCCCTTAAGCAGACACATTTTTGGGAACCAATTTTCTTTTCTAGTTTCCCATACAAAATGTGTTCTTATAAACGGACACTCTCTTTAACGGACGCGGACACTTTCCCTTACTTATTTCAAATAGCACATCTCTCATTAAATAAAGGATTATCTTTGTATAAACAGTTGAAACAGAGAGATACAGACACAGAGGATCCGTTTTCAGTGGAGTTTCTATTTTCTCAATACACGAGTTAATCTATGGAAAATCTCCGGTAACCGGACGCGAAGCTCTAATAACCAGACAGAGCGATGTTACATTGGAAGCCTATTATGGGATTTCCCCTGCGCTCCTGGATTGTGACTATTCTTCTGCTCCTATGCACACTACTGACTTACTTACTTAACGGGCTCCCGACCCGTGAAGAGTCTCCGCCTGAGACACGGCAGCCTTCCACTCTCTTCGATCTCGGGAACGCTGCTTCCAGTTGTCTAGACCAAGCGCACTGGCATTCGCGGTAGCTTGATCCTTGAAACGGAGGTTGGGTCTTCCTTGCCGTCTCAAACCTGCGGGTTATGATTCGAAGATCCTCTTTGCTGGACCATTGTTATCCATTCACTCGATGTGGCCGAGCCAGAGTAGTCGACGTGTTTTGGCTTTTCGGACTACATTCGCATCTTGGTACAGCTCATAGCGTTCGTGGTTATATCTTCTCCTCCATTCGCCCTCCTCGCAGGCGGGACCGAATATCCGACGAACAATTTTTCTCTCGAAAGTATTCAAAATCTGTTCTGCTTTCCTGCTTATCGTCCAACACTCGGCTCCATACAGCAGAACTGGCAGAATCAATGTTTTGTAGAGCATGCATTTCGTCTTCCGAGTTAGGAGTTTTGAACCCATTTGTTTTGCCAAACCGAAGTAGCAGCGGTTTCCTAGGGTAAGTCTTCGTCGAATCTCCACTAAGGTGTCATTCCAATGCATACATATGTATTTTCGTAGTCATTTCATGTTGTTTCATCTACAGAAGCAGGCTTGCAGGATGTTATTTTGAATAATAAATATTTAATATCAAACAAATTAAAAAGTGGACAAAAATTAGTGAAACATGAGTGTCCGCTTGTGGGAGTCTATACTGTATTTATCAAAATGACAAATAACACTTTTCTCCAAACCGGAAATTGTAAAAAACTAAAAGGATTGTTCAACTGACATAACACACCGGCACCCACAATGCACATCTCATTTGTGCAGTAAGTCTGAGTAAGCTTTAACAGCTTTACATTAAATTGCACATTCACCTGACAGCTGACACATTCCTTTTTTGTTTGTTTAGAAGCTGTCACTGCATTCGCAGATGAGTTTAATTAAATAAATCTTTCATTTGTCTTAAAATCAAAAATCAAATGATACGATAATATTTGCAATGAACGAGACCATATGGAATAGCATTTTCTAAGAGAATAATCACGTTTTCAAAAAATGTCTAAAATTTCGATTTATACGCCCTCCACAGCGGATTAGCTTAAATCTAACACCAACTACCAGTACCAAGAGAATAATCAAAAATAAAATATTCAAATGCCACTTTTGTACTCGTAAATATCATCATCTAAATTATTCACCAAAAAATCACACCGAACGAGTATACAATAAAACAACAGAACAATAAAGTTATAAGTACCTGATGGGATAGGGAATGCGGCGTTTTTAAGTTTAGGAGTTGTTCTCGCGATGATTATTCCATTTAGTAGAAAAATCCACCATAAGAAGTACTGGAATCCTTCCATTTTAAAACAAAGGATTTCCTATTCCTTTTTCCAAGTTTCAAATAAGATATTTATTTCTGATTACGTATCCTTTTAGTAACTAGGATCTCATTTCAAAACCACTTGACATTGAAATAATAGAAAATAAAACAAACAACAAAAAAAGTTGCCTCTCTGTACCGTTAGATATGAGAGAAACTAACACGTTTTTGCACTTTGGAAATATTTGTTTGTTTAAATTGCGAATTCATACGATATTCGATTTGATTTCACTTCAAAAGAAGAAAACGAAGAATATACCACGAAACCAATTCGAAAAGGAAAACATAAATATCCTCCACTCTGCAGCATCAATCGAAGAAGACGATTTTCCAAAACATCTCCCACTTTTCAAACAAAAGAAAGGACAAAACTTTTCTCTTATTTTTTTTTTTGTGATTTATCTCCACACTATGTACTCATACACTGTACACATACAATACTATAAATACAAAGCTTTAGACAGGATATTTAGAGAAAAGAAAAACTCATGAAAGCTTTCACCGAGATTGAATGAGTACGAGAAAAAAAAGGACGAAATTGACAGAACCGAAAAAGATGAAATCCTTTTAGCAATATGTTTCTAGTTTTATGCTAAGTATTTCACATAATTTTCACTTGTAAGTATGCAACATCGAGCACTCTGATTAAAAACACACAAATTGTTAATTTATTTCGTTAGTCCAAGTCAAAGAGACACACACTATGTGCACTGCGGTGTCAACTGCGCTGGGAAGTGTTTACGTCCGAATTAAATTAAAGTTGGCAGATAACTGAAGCTGTGGCATCTCAGCTTCGTCGTAATGTAGCAAGCTTAACATGGAGATGCTCGATGCCTTTGCGCTTTGCCTTCTCCTTAGCAGATAGTAATTCTCGCACGCTCTCTCTCGCTCGCTCGCGCGCACGCATCATTCTCCAGCGTTATATGGACCAGTTTGGTGGTTTCGCCTTATCTCGATTGGGAATACAATCTGCGCATAATGTGTGTGTGGACTAAACTTTTTGGGGGGACACAAAGCTGAATTTTTCCGAAAGTTTCTTTTCGGTCAGAATCTACTGCGCACTTTCTCCCGAAACGACATATCCATTTTCCAATGCTATAAAGGGAAATCCTTTGTCAACTGGAATGAAGAATAACAGTGTAGCGAAATGACATGTCGGGTTAAGCCCTGTATTTACTTTTGGAACTACATACGAGTATGAGTAGAGTACCCAGCAGCGGGAAGATATTAAGGATATGAATTATGTTGATTGTGATAAGAAAAGGAAGCTTTTCTTTAACCGAAAATTTAATTTTGAAATTGAAGTCGGATGAGCCAGTCGCCGTGATAATCTTTTGGGAAATTAGGGGAAATAAATGACTTCTTATTTAACATTGAAACGTTAAAGCCGGTAATTTCAAAATAAGTAACGAAATCAGCTTAAGGGAGTATGTCATGTGGTTTTCTTCTTCCGCTACTTATGTTAGGTTGAGAGAGATTGAGAGGCTGAGCCATCTCAAAACACTTGGCACCAGAGTGGCCCATCGCGATCCCCTAAGCATCCATCCACGGATGGCACTTAAAACCCTGCAAAATTTTAGAACGAGTCTATGGTTGATTCCTCCTCCAGGTTACTAAAGAAGTAGGAGCTTAAAATATTTCTGCGAATGCGTGCTATTTTCTGACATTCACACATTCCCACAATCTGCGATATCCTCTGCTACACCTATCTACATATATCATTACAATATCTACAAATATCCGCGCATATGAGTCCGAGCCTCTTGGGGTGTTTGCCCAGAAGACAATGCCCAGATAATATTCCTATATTTGTTCTCATTCGTGCCCTGCTAAGCCTAAGGATTTCACTAGTCGTTTTACGGTTCAGCGCCGGCCAACCATATCTCCTACAATGTTAGACCATCTATGGTCAGCCCTTCTCGTGATCGTATGTTTTACCTTTGATTTGATGCAGCATAGTGGTAGAGCAACTTTAGTGAAAGCTCCCCCGATTCCTTGCTAGCACGTTGCCTTCTATCCCGGAGTAACCAGGCAGACACTCTGTAGCTCTAAGTACGGCTATAGAACTTCTGCCTGAAAAAACGTTGCAGGTATCCGAGAGTCTTTTAGATCTGGTTCCACACAGTAGCTGCCAGACTCCATGCCGCTTGCAGTTTTGGACCGGTCCATGAAGACTGCAGTGCTACTGTATTGTTTGTCCACTCTTCACGCACAAGGTACAATGTTCTGTACGGGATGTAAAACCGCTACTTACTTGGTATCGAAAAGAGAGTAGCGATGTCGAATGGGTACAAACAAAAAGCCCAATAAAACTCAGCGAAGCTTCCCATTTGAATCTTTTCATTTGCCCATAATGTTCTAGTTGTTGATCCGGTTCAAAATGTATTTCCTGTTTCAAACCAAACAATGGAAGTACATAGGTATTCATACTCCTCCTATATGTTCCTATACTTTGTAGGTATATCCCTAGCCTTCCATCCATGCTGTACCTTGTTGTGAACATGGTTAGACGGAAGAGTCTAAGCAGGCTGAGACGAACTAGGTCAGACTCAGAATACAATTGACGGATAACAGTAGAGGTAAAAAGCAAGACGTCACCTATCGATTTGCAGGCAAAAATCCAAAAGTTTTCAAATTGTTGACTGCTGACTGTTATTACGTTTTAAAAAGAGTGTTTTTTTTCTTTGTTTTTGGAATTTGGCCATTGTCCAAAGACAAACATGAACGTAAGCGAAACGTACGATTGCATCATAAGGTTCATCCGGATCAAGCTTGGAACCTGTTAATATTACCCTACTTGAAAACATTTCCATTTAATCTAAACAAAATAATTAAGAAGACATTAGGTAATTTATTTTTCAATAGAAATCGAGAAAAAAAGTCACCCATTGCAGTTCAATTCAAACGGAAAGATCAAAAGAAAATCTGAGTCTTGGCCTTGATTAGATGCGAGCCCTGTAAAAAAACAATTTAACCCCAGCTTATCAGAGGTTAGATTTAATTTTTCATTAGTTTTTCCCTTTTTTAGCCTTTTCTTTAATTCAAGAAAAAGAGAATTCAAGCGCATTTCGCATTAATTTGCAAACAGCCACATGTTAAGTGATAAGGAAGCCTCGTAACCTATTTGTTTCTTATAATTTATTTTCATTTTGTTTTAGGTTCGAGTACTCGGATCAACAAAGCTCTTGATTTGATATCGGTTTCTTTTGTGACAAAATAGTTCATTCACAGAATAAGTACGTTTTATTCTATTGTAAATTGCGTTGCTTGCGAAATCGCTTATGTTTAGTAAAAAAAAAAATGGCGTCATAATGATAAGGTACTGCGTCAAATAATCAAGCAGCTCTGAACAATACAATCGGCTTACAGAAAGATTACTTGGTTTTATCTCGTTTTATAGTATGAAAGAATTGCAAATAATTAACGGTTGCAGAGTGATTTCAGCAGTTGATAGAAATCTCTCAGAAGCGAACACGCCACGCTTACGTATAACAGATACCCTAAGACCCATAAGAGGACAATGAACCTAATGAATAATAAACTGAGTGGCTGAAGCATGTGTGGGAAAGAAATTGAACAACGCATTTTGAATGGTTTTGATTTACATAATGTATCCTCAAATAGGTGCATATGTACTTATGTGACAGCTGATATCAGATAAGGATAGCACCATTTACATCGACAGTCAGGCCGTGCTAAGAACTCTAGAATCGTGTGTCATTAAATCGATAAATGTAGAAGGGTGTCGCTCTATGCTCAAAACACTAAGCAGACATAATCATGGTCCAAGACACTGTGCTGTAGACGGTAATGAAATTGCGAATGAACTAGCATGAAATGGGGGGGGCACTGTCTATAACCGAGATGGTACTCTACACATAGGCCCACCATCATACGGGATCAGGGCGAAATTAATGCACACAGTTATAAGTATGACGGGCCACAGATGGTCAAGAATAGAGAGGCTCTTTGGCAGGCCCTAGACCACAAAAGGACCAAGCTAACTGTTGGTTTCAATAGGGAAAAATTAAGAAATTTAATAGGTATACTTTCCGGACACTGTCTTTTAAAGAAACACGCCAGAAGAATGGGGCTTTCAAACACGGACAAATTAAGATACTGCAATGACATAGGTATACAACTGAGGATGTTGAACACATCCTCTGTGAATGTCAGGCAGTTGCTCGTTCTCGTAGGAAATTTTTAGGGAACTACTTTTTTGACACATTGGAAGAGGTTGGCAAAAGTAGGGAAATTAAATGTCTAGAAGGAAATGTGACGGATTCAGGGGATCGCGATGGGCTCACTGTGGTGCCTAGTGTTTTATGATGGCTCAGCCTCATAGCCCCTTCCTAACCTAACCTAAGCTATGTTAAATTTAACGAAATGACAGAAATGTCAGTTCATAGCAATTTAAAAGAACTAAGAACGAACTTAACGGCGCTGACAGAAATCTAGCTTTTTAGGCGAGACTTTTACGATTAGAAATATAAACAGTTTTAGCAAATACCTTGCAATTTGTCATATCAAACAAATCAAAATGTTTAAACACACATTTGACACAAATATGGAGAGATAGGCTCAGTGTCAAATCGCCCAAAATGCAAAAAATCAAAAAAATGTTAAATCACCCAAAAAAAAAGTTGGGCGATTAGACATTTTTATATTTTGGGCGATTTGGCATAATGTCAAAATACCCAAAAAAGGAATTTTGGGCGATTTTGTGTTTCGGCATTTTTAAGGTGGATCTGTGTCATATCGCCCAAAACCAAATCACCCAAATATGAAAAATGTCACTTTGCCCAACATTTTTGGGTGATTTAACACTATGACAGATTGACAAAAAAAAAAATGTCAAATCACCCAAGGAAGAAATGGGCGGCCGAAACGGTAACCGCGCCGCTTCACGCGCTAATATACTTTTCATAAATTTTATTTCATAATCATAATATGAAGAAAAAACAACAACATTCTGCTGTGACCGTTACTGTAATTGTTAGAATTCGCTTTGAACACACTTTTAAACCCAATTTAACGAAAATGTCAAATCGCCCAAAATGTGATATTTTTATAAATAAATAAAGATTTTTGGGCGATTTAACATTTATTAGATTTTATTTCAGTTTGGGCGATTTGGTTGTGGGCGATCGGAAGCATGAGTTCTGACAAAACGCCCACACTTTCTTGGGCGATTTGTCATAGTGTTGAATTGCCCAAAAATTTTGGGCAATGTGACATTTTTGCATTTTGGGTGATTGGGTTTTGGGCGATTTGACATGGAGCCGGATAGATATTCTGGTTTTAACAAAATTAAAGAAAAAGTCAAAAACGATTCAATGGAAACCAGATTAAGTGACAAAGTTGGTTACAGTTTGTCCTTAAGTTGCATAGATATGCCGTTGCCATTTTTGAATATTTCGTGCGCAATTTTCTGAAATAACGGTTAAATAAAGAAATGTCAATGTTTTGTACACCGATTGAGTCTCAGTCAGGGTTACCCTTGAGATCCTTTTAGACCCTTTCAGTAAATTGGGAAACAATTGATACATTCAATCGAAAACCCATCCCCTTCTTTTAGCAGACATCACCATCGACAGCAATCTCGCTTTTGCATTTACCCAATTTCTATCTATGTACATATGTTTGTGTTTGCCAACAATTTTTGTTTGTGATTTTCCAAATAATAAGGAAATAGGATTATTTCAATTACAAAAAAAAAAATAATATAAATATTGCGATTAAAGCCAATTTAAATTAATTTTAATAGAAAACAATTTATGAGATTAACTTTGATATTATTTCTCGTTCGATGTTTCTTTATATTATATTGCGGAACCTCTAAATAAAAAAAAATAGTTGTGTCTGGAAGATTGATAGTTCAGATTATTTGTTTATTTGTTTTGGCGGACGAATTGAAATTATTTTGTTTAGTAGTAAATACTCAACAACAAAAAAATAGAGCAGAAGCTGTTTACAAAATAATCACCAACACGCGTCTGCGATTGTGCGTCATGGCAATTTGCTCGATATTACTCTATGGAACTGTGTGAAACTTATAGTAAATTAAGAGTCAGTTAAAGTATGATCAGACTATTAGTACGAGAATGTACGTTTCCACTAAAATGAAATTAAACCAAATCGGTGCAGTTTGGAGACAACTTAAAACTGGCCTTCAATGATGACAAAATGATTTAGAATATAGCCACCTAATATTGAGTTTTGGTGAAAGCAGGACTAGTACATTTTCCTGCTGTCACTGACTGGCCCACGTTGATGTTTGATTTTAGAAAAAAGTAGTCCAGTGTCACCATTTTATTCTTTCGTCGGGACAACATTTTAGTAGTAAACTAACAGAAAAAAGTAACTTTGTAGTTAGAATACTAAATTAACATTAGAGCAAGGTTGTCCATTAAAAGTTGTACACCCGCGGACAAAACGAACCCTCGCAATCGAAATAATTTGTATTTCCTCCTTTCCAACGAGAACCAATTTACATACATACATATTATGTATGGTGAAATTAATAATAAGCATATATATATTTTTTTAGTTATTGTCAATATTTTCCATTTACTATTTAGTATCAATATACCTAACTATCTGAATACCCTTCAAGATTACTGATAAGTACTTGGTATTTTATTAATTTGGTTCGTTTTTTCAAAGATTTGAAATGGTGTCGACTCTTGAAGAAAAAGCGTACCTATATTGTTGCTTTGCGTAAAGAAAAAATGTCAAATTGCAATATTGCTAGTCGACTAGTGAATAATGAATGGAGTATGAGGAACGGTTTGAAAAATTATCAACTAAAGAGCTCCATTGCTCAGAAATCTGGAAGCAAAAGACCCGAAAAGATATGAATCTCCTAGAGATCAGAGTATAATCCAGCGTATTTGTTGAAAAAAAACCGGTTTGCACATGCTGGGGATATAAACTGGTCATTCCAGGAGAGAACTGCTTAATGGAATTAGACTTAAGGTGCCCTATAAAAAAAAAAAAAACACTTTTAACACCGTCATTGAATGAGCAAAAACTTATTAAAATTAGACTCAGGATAATAGGCACGAGTGACATTTGATGAGTCCAAATTATATTTAATTCGCCCAGACGCAACGCGGTGTCTAGCCGAAGAAAAGGTGAACGATATTCAGATAATTGCATCTAACAAATACCTAAGCATTCCCCTTATATTATGGTATGGGGGGCAATAACCAGATTTGGTTTTGGATAAATTGTAATGCTTACCGGATCAGAAGATGCTATGACCAACAAATTATAGAAAACGATGTTGTCGCCGATGAACGTATGAAGCGTTTTCCGCGCGCCAACCTGAGACCTCTACGTGAAGCGGTAGGTAGATCTTGGTTGAACTAATGAGACGAATTCTCATACACCGACTCGCTAAGATTAATTTGGTCCAATTGACCCAACAACAACGAAGCTGAAAGTAATGTGTGAAAAATTAAACACGATCGGTTTGGTTGCGCTGGCTTTGGCAACATTGCGATAGTATTATTTTTTAGGACGATTCAGGTCTGGTCTATAGAGCAAAGTCGCTAAGCTTTTCTGTTGTGCATGATCTGTTAATAATACTTTACGCTAATATTGGGTACAAAACTACAAGGTTCCTAGGGGATTCTTTCTCTTCCATAGGCTGGTTATAGCCCAGATCTTAACCCTAGAGAAAACGGTTGGCACTACATGGGTAAAAGGTGTGAACTGGAAAGTATAATAAAAGACGTCTTGTATAAAGATTGAACAATCCCCTATATAGAAAAATTGTTTGATTCGATGTCAAACAGGATTGATGACGTCATTAAGAAAAAGGTGGAATAACCAAATACAGTGGACTCTTCCTAAGTCGAACTCTCTCTAAGTCGAATTTCTCTCTATCGAGTTTTTTCGCCATATTTTATCATTCTCTTCCATTTTCCATACAAAAACCATTCTCTAAGTCGAAATTCTCTCTAACTCGAACACATTCTCTCGACTACTGGCATCTTTTTTCACCCCTTAAGTCGAATTTTGTACCTACACACTTCAATACCATAGCATCGCGTGTGCCATCATCGTAAGCTTGTCGTGTTTCTTCCTATTCTTATTTTTGGTACCTCCATAAAAAGATACAGTTTTGAAAAAGTTGCAACGCAAAAACAAAACAAAACATTGTTATCCTTTTCTTTGTGTTGTTGATTGCATTCAAAACAAGTTTTTTAATGGATCTATCTTCGTAGTGCGTATGTATATAAAAAGAACTGGTTTTAGTACGATTTCAGCTGGAATTTCAAAATCAGTTTGTTCTAGGCAGTTCAACAGAGCTATATTTTTTTGTTAAATTTTTTGTAAGTACATTAACCTTTTTTTTATTAAACAAGCTTTAAAATAAAAATAAATGTTTCTCTTTATTACTCGAATTTTTCCAAAACTATCTCTAACTCGAACAAATCTTGGTATCACGTAAAAATTCTACTTAATGAGAGTCGACTGTATTGGGTTAATTGTACATTAAATGGATTCTTATCTTATGCTAATTTATTATTCTAAAGTTATGTTCAATGTTAACATAGGTTTTTTTTAGCTACACCTGTACGTAATGAAATTTTGATGTATTCCCATAATTAAGCAAAAAGTAAAAATGAATTTCATAGTAAGAAAAGCTTTGATTTTTTCATAATAATTGAAGAAGTGTGTAATGGTGCGAGGGTTTTTTTGTTCACGAGTGTATAAAAGTTTCTAACATTTACACGTTTTTACTTGCGTGTGCTTATTTCATTACCTCGAGTTGAATTGTATGAAAATAGAAAACAGGGTGTTTTCATTATCGAAGCCCATCTTGTTACCTTTTTTAGTTTTTCGGTCAGATCTGGCACTTAGGGAGCATTTTGTAAGAGATACATTTTAAAGACGGTAGTTCGTTCTATTACGTTTACTCTTGCGTAAATATTTGTATATTTCTTTTACAATATTTGTTTTATTTTTTACTATACATATATACGAGTACTGAGGTATATTGGATAGAAGTGCTCTCTTTTTATTTTACACTTGAAAGGATTAAATCAGTCTGGCTCTGGATAGAAAAACAAAGTGCCTCTAAAGTGCTTTTGCTGAAAATTCTAAGAAAAAAAAAAACAAAACAAAAATAAAATAAAACGAAGAAGAAACTCACAAAGCTACTGCACGATGCAACATTTCTTTAAATTCAGAGTTTAAATATTCGTTACGGAACAATAACAAATTGAAGCAGAAAACTAACCGTGTCGCTTGCAACATATTCGACAAATTCCCTCCAGAGCACAAAGGCGATGCTGTTTTGAACTTCTTAAATAAACTCATCGTAGTGGAATAACTTGATTTCAAACGTTCTGCTGTGCTTTCTGTTTTCTTTCGACGATTCAGTTGCTACATCCACCCCCAGTGCCAATACTATTGTAGTTATAGATTGCAACAAAGAAACTAGTTTAATTCTGGCAATAAATAAACAAAATAACTACGAGTTGTATTTCTCTAGGATAAAGGAGCTAAAGAGAAACATCAATTGAAAGGCAACCTTCTCCTACCACCAGACAAAGGAATGTGAAGCTCCCGAAGAACAATGTTCTTCGAATTTTTTTTGTGGGTTGCCTTTATGCGCGCCGAGAACGCGCAAAGCTCTCTTTACACACTCGAACGTACAATATGAGTCCTTTGTCAATGTCAAAATATCATACCACCCCCTTCTATATGTACGTGTTCTTTTTATCAAATTACTTTAGAGAATGATAAATTCATTTTGTGTTTTTAAAGCGACATTCTGTTAGACATCAGTGGAGTAGTGAAGGATAAAATGGGGCAGAAAGTAGGACCAAATCAAGTCGTCACATTGAAAAGATTACACTCCAAACTATCTAGATGTACACATGTAGTAAGTATGTGAACTTAACTTTCGTTTGAGTTAACATGGTCAGTTTTTTTGCTACACACACACACGACATCTTTATCCCTTGCTGGAGAAGTTGATCTAATGTGAACTATTTGTGAATCACATTCCAAATCTTTTTGCATTATACTAAGTTTGGCCCTGTTCAACGATTTAGAAAAAAGGAAGTTCGGGAGCAAAATGTCAACAGGCATGGAAACACAGATGACGAGATTAAAGCGAGAGAACATTTTAAATTTGGAAAACTAACACTGATTGGCGATACGAGTATGTATCTAAAGAAAAAAGTTTCATCTATTAGTTGGAAAGGAAGAGCTCGTGAGAATGTGGTTTCTTTTCACTGGATCATTAGGGATTACGTTTATAGATGTATAAGGATCAGAATGTCAGTGCGAGGAGACGGAAGAAGATAAGTATCCCATCCACCTTTATGGTTGTTATTCACAATAATATTTGCCACTGTCGGTTGTTTTGATTCAAATTACCCTAAAAAAAAAACTGAAAGTTTTAGGCATTAGGGACCATCGATTCAAAAATCAAACGATCCCTAAAATATAGGTACACCCATATGTACGTATGTAGTGGTTGTGGCGATCTTGAGTGCATTCTATGTAAAAGATTGAAAGGAAAAGCAAACTAAGTCCACTTCATTGCAAAACGAAATCCACAGGAGACATCCACTACATATACATACATACTTGTATGTCAAACTATTTAATGGACAATCAAATAATAATTATTAAACACATGCAGCCCATGCCCCGCAGTAGATAAAGAATCTGCGATCATTTATTGAATATCAATAAAATTAATTTAGCGCCCCAAAGTATGCTATAGAATTGCACTACAGAAATGTACTCCAAAAAGTATGCTACGGGTTAGTGTCATATTATAATCAAGAAGTGCTTTCCAAACTCTCATTCTGGGTGGGATCAGTAAAATTTGAATTTGATTTAAAAAAAACAACATCGTACTCGAATTTCGGGTGCAGTACAGTCCAAGAGTAGACCCTTCTGCAATTTTTGTTGAGCCAGTGAATAAGCACATTGCAAATTAAAGCAGTGTCAGTTTGCACTCAATTCATAAACTGTTTCAATTTGACAATAGGTGCGTTGAGAAGAACTTAGTGTAAAAGTATTTTTAAACTATTTTAGGACACATTTTTTATGTTCTCTGCCTCAAATATTTTCGATGTGCTTCGTTCTCATTTCTTGGCCAATGCGTTTCGTGAATAAGATAATTTATGAAAATGAATTGTGAAAGCGTAAAAACCAATAAAAAGGAGAACACGAACAGACACGGCAGAGGAAAGAATGAACATGTCAAATGTATAACACGCACCCGAAAGCGAATAACAATGAATCGCCCGTGCTTTGTCGGGTTGTGTAAAAGGCGACGGGCCCGTTATTTCAGAAGCGCTGTCCGTGTAAGTGAAGTATTTTCAACCCTACAATGGGTAATAGTTGGGCCTAATTAGGCCCAATTTGAGTTTGAACATATATAACGGATGAAAACTCCTTTACTTATTGAGGCGATGCTTGCTGAGCGCAATGTAACCACATCCGGAAGGTTTCGATTCCAGTTCATGGGAAAAAAGTGGACTCAGTAGGCCCAGAGTAAATGTTTAGCATAGCGCTTTATTTTTTATTATTTGTGGCTTGTTTATCATTTTTGTTCTCTGTGCAATAAAAAATGGTGGGACAAAATTAATTTTTTTTGAAGCTGTGGATACAGTTGTAGCCGGCCACCAGAGATGCTTGATATCATTTTCCGTGACAGAAACTGAGAAGCAAATCAGATAATGCGCATTTGGGACGAAGTACATCCAACATCAAATCGAAAAAATTGGCAGCCAATGAATGACAATGAATTGTTTGCATTCAATGGTTTGTTATTGTTGTCTGGCATTTTCAACTTTTACACCCAGCCGACCAAGGAATTGCGGATGCCTTATCATCACAGCATTTACACTTTGTCAACATTTTGCTTCGCTAAATTCGCTTTGATAGTGGCAATACACGCGACATCGCGAATCTGTGGCGATTGACGATATATGGATTATGTTGAACGCGAATTTAGAGAGAGCACATACGTCAAGAGGAGCCAACATAACCGTTGACGAACAATCGTTACCCTACCGCAGCCACAAACTCTTCATCCAGTTTATACCGTCAAAATTAGCCAAATATGGCATCTATTGTGATAATTTCTTCACCTCATTGTCTTTGGCCGAATATTTGCTTCAAGGAGGACTCGTCATTGTGAACACCGCGCCTTTCGCTCTAACAAACGTTTCGTACCGGCTGATCTCAAAAAATCAAAAAAAAAATCGTCCCTTGTATCGTCGATGTAAACAATATACGCGTAAAGGTCAACGATTTTCGGTGGAGTTATGTCAGTGTAAACGTTTGCCCTCTTCTGACCCCGAGAACCCGCCTTGAATTTGTTTCTTTTTTTTTTAACTTAAATATATGGTAGTGGTGATGTAAGTACGTAATTACCTACGTTAACAATGTTAATATAAAACAGGGTGTGTGTATTTTATTTTGATCATATATTTTTAAAGTACATATGCATTTGCTTTGATATAAATTTATTCAAGAAAATATGTGTGTGTGTTGCTTCAGAGGTTAGCTGTAGAGGGCGCGCGTACGTCGGCTGTTCAGGCTAGAAGACTTGATACTTAAAGTTGATTGCTTGCTTGAAGAGAAGATCCTTGATACTACGAAATTAAACTGTAGAAGATTGCTGTTTCGTCCATGTACATATATGTATGTGTTCTGGTAGCTATTTTTTCGTCATAATAACTGCAATTGTATGAAGTCTTCAATACCATCCTGGGCAAGGTAAATGAGGCATGTAGATCCACTAAACCGGGCGTGAAGGCATCCATTGGTGGACTGTTTTATCAGTGCTGCGAGTACGGAAACTTAGGATGAAGGATGTCATCAAAGAAGGACTTCTCGAGCTGTGGCGTGATTCGATTTTGGAAAAACTAATTTAACTTAATATATGTACGTACATTGTGTCATTGCCCAATGTCGAGAAAACTAGAAAAAAAACTACCTACAAAAATAGGAAAACAAGATATTTGCAAATTATGATTTTGAGGCCCTGGATGCAGTTTTTTTTGGGTCGGTTTGTTTTGCACTTTTTTCTCCTAATCAATACCTTTAACTTTACCGAAGACAGAAAAAAAATCTCTACGGTTAACCAGGATATAGCCATGAGAAAAAAAAAACCAAAAAGGAGGGTTTGAGCCAAAATATTCATGAGGCTATAAAATACTGCGTGCTTCAATTAGAAATTTTGTTTTGCAGAAGAAGAAGCAACATCCTTATCACGCATTTTCTGGATTTGCATCATTTTTTCAATGTTGAGGTCATTTTGTTGTACCCACTGCAAGCATGTCGTGAAGTATTTTATTGCGTCTTCTAATTTTACTTTGGATTGTGTATCAAAAACATCCGATTCCGCACTTTCAACAGAAACTTCTTCTTCTCGGGCTTCTACGTTTTACAGATTCTTGGAGATCCATTCACCAGTTCTCGTCTAGAAACATCTGGTTTAGTATTGTTGTGATACCGGACCTTTCTGAAAAAATTCTATCCCGAATAAGAAGCAAATGAACACAGTTTTCTTCCTCCCGATGATCACGAGCTCTGATTACTTTGTTCCAACATTTAGCAATTGTATTCGCTTTGAACTCTTTCCAAGCGTTTGCTAAGAAAGATCTAAGCTTGTCAGTGGTTCTTCATAATTGCAAGAAGAAACAAGATGGCTCAACAAACTTTTTTTGTAGTAGACTTAAGTCAACCTCATTACGTTTGGATCCATAGGTTGGAGTATGGCTGTGCAGTTTGCAGGAAAACACGATATTGTAATGCTGAACCTTTAATTTCGATGACCGAGTCTTTTGGATGACAGGGAGCATTACCGACAAGTAGTAAAATGATTTATGATGTCCGCAGAAGTTTGCTCTTGCTTGCAACATTGCTTAGTAGAACTTTACATGCATAAATTTTGTATGTTGCAAAAATCAAATCTCAAAGTTGCGAAAATCGATATTTTTTTTTTTTTTGGATTTGTTGCAAAAATCGAAAAAAAGGAAATCCATTTACGTAGGTTGCAAATACCGAGGTTTGCAGAAATCGAGGTTGCAAAAAACGAGCACTGTAGCTAGTTTTCGTTATGCAAATGTTAAATTCTTTATGCGAATATTTAAAGTTTATAATAAACTCTTGTGAGTGTACTGTAAATAAACTCATATTTTATGTAGGGAGCCTAGATGTCACTCTGGTCTCTGGTAGACGGTCAATAATGACCAAACCTAAATAGATTTGAAAAAAAAGAAACTATGTATGTATATAAAAGTCAAAGTAAATAAAAGTCTTAACTAACTAACATATGTATGAATGTATGTTAACATTTCTAAAAAGCAAAAACAGATGATGAATGAGTGCAGGGATTTGATTTGGTTACAAATGGATATCATCCATATACACTACACTACACCATTGAACCGAGTACCACCGAGTAATGGATGTGGAGCCAATTTCGTGTTCGATTACTGCTCCACATGCAGAGCCAACTCATCTTGCCATTGAGTAGGTACCTACCGCCAAACCCCACCACTTGGGAATATAAAGTGTTTGTGGAATTCCATACATTTTTTCTTATACACATGTACATATGTATTTGATTTCTGCAAAATACTTTTCCCAAGGAGAAAAGTAAGATGAAAAAAAAAAAAAAAAAAAAACTCCCAGAAAACTTGTTAAGCAGATTAGAAATCCAAAACAGAATACAGCAGAACTAGAACCCCTCACCAAATAATACAATTATGTACTTAAGAAACAGAAAACAAACTTTCCAATTGACCTCAATATAACAAGAAGAACCAATTTCATCGAGAAGTCCTTGTCTTGTCGTTCTTTTCTTTTTTTTTTTGTCTGGCTATTAACGCCAAAGGACACACTGCTGCACGCTGATTGTATATGTAGTTGTTGACCTGCCCCACACAATGACTCGAACCCGATGCGATGGAATGAAACTGGGTCATGACCTCTATCGCGTGTAACTATCGACTTCCATTGCAAATGCTTACAGGAAATCTTTTTATCAAATATCTTTATATTTTTAAATTATGTTCTCACAAGAAATTGTACGAGTAAGAGGATTGCGGATTCACAAACGAAGGGATAAAAAACAAAAATACAAAAGGACCTTTTGTGCAAGTGGAATGCCCCCGTATTTGGTTATCGCACTGAATTAGGGATGCGTCACTTTGCCATGATGCTAGTGTAGTTTCCTTTTGCATCTGTCAACGGCTACGTTTTGTTGTATCCATCAGTTTCTATAAAAACGTATAAGTCAAAGGAATGATACGTTCAAGAAGTGTGGGGGATTTTTTTGTGAAAGCGAATATGTTCGCAATTTAAATAGGGAATGGGCGAAGGGACCCATTTAATTTCCTTAAATGTCAAAGCATGCACGTCCTGCGCCCAACTGACAATAGATGACAGATATTGTGTCTGCATTTATACAAAAACTATATGTATACAAATACACATACATAGGTACATATATCTTATACTTGCGTCAATATCATTAACGATTGCTCTTATGAAGTTCGATTCGATTTGAGTACATATGTATGTATGTAGGTACATATTAGTATGTAAATATGTTTATAGATACATAGAACAAAAAAAGAAACTTAAAAATGCGAATGCACGTTCCAAATGCTATTAGAAGCTTTCAAAAAAAAATTATGCAAATGCAATCTATTCACACGTGTTCTGCATTAAGCAGAGAAAGGCTTTTCTTTTTTCACTCGCTAACAAGTGACTGTGGACTGTCCTTGAAGGCGTCGTCTTACTGGCCCAACAGTAGAAAGTTGAAGTTGGCTGAACTATGCGCTTCACCATACAATTCATATAACAGCAACAGCTTCGCACTGTGTTTGCGCTATAGGGTTTACGTGTGTTTTAACTTTGACAGCGCGTCATACTTCCACTACAGCGTCACCATTGTGTTCGGGCAGTTATTCTTTGAAACCTTGCGAGTCTCTAGATTCAGCTGTGCGTCGCGCATATTATAAAGGTCGACATTGCATTTGGTTTTTGTTTTATTTTCCAGTTGTGCAGGCAGAACGTTGCCATTGCCAGCTCCATTTCTGAGGGAGCAATGAAAGGATATTTGTTTAAAGATTGAATAAAATAAAAGAAGAACCGAAGAGGGAGACTTTTCTTGCGTTTGTGTGTTTTAAGATATTTTACTTATGTATGAAATGATTTCTTTCTTTCTTTTTTCTTTGGGTGGCGCTACAGTTTGGGGTGAACCAGGGCCTACTTCTCGCAACCATTTGTGTGTACCTACGTGTTATATTTTAGCACGAACGGAAGAGACCAACAGTTGTTCGCCGACTCCGAAGTCCGAACGGCGAATTGAGAAGATCCCCATTGATACTCTTTGATTGCTTGTCAGACATTCGAAAGAGGTGGCACCATGAAAAAACATTTAGGTGTTTTGCTAGAGTTGAACCCGGGCAGCATTGCATAGTAGTTTAACGCACTTACGACTAAACCACGGTGCTATGATATGAGTTATGTTTATAAATTTCGATGGAGGTGTCAAATAAATGGTCTAATGCGGAATTCATATGCACATTTCAACCCTTATATTTTTGATTTGTTGGTTTAAACTTGGGTGGTTTACTGTTTTGACAAATCAAACGTAGCACAGTATAAAAATCAAATCGTCGCCAGTCTACCGGCTCATATCTTGAACGAAGAGCATTGTATGAGAATGAATGAAGTGGCAACACACTTATCAAACTTCAAACCATGCCATCACTTACCAATTCCGGTAGAAAAGGGGGTCACCCTATTCAACCTCGATGCAGAATGATTGATGTTCCTCTTCCATATCATTGGTAATGAGTTGGAGAGATTCGAAACACGTTGCAGACTTGTTAAAGCGTTATCTGGTGGAGAAACCACATTTATTAATAATAAATAGGAAAAGGAATAATAACGGCTAAACGGATAAACCGGTGTAAGAAAAATTTTAGCTTTAGAGGGCGCAAACAAGTAGCAATCATTAAGCTAACGATCTAATAAAATGTGGAGACATTATAATTGAAGTTGAAAGTTCACTTCAAATGGTAATAAAAGGTAAATAAAATGCTTGACATTTATATTTTAATAGTTAAACAGTAAAACTTACCTCTAAACCTGCATTCTGGTATCAATTCATCACTATGATCACTGCAATCGGACTCCCCATCGCAAACGAAACGTATAGGAATACACACTCCATTTGTGCATTGGAACTGTTTGTCTTCACATTTATTCAGAAAACTTTGGGCTGCAAAAAAAAAGAGAAAAACAATTAAAACTAAAATTCAAAGGGAAATAAACAAAATTAAAGAAAAATTATAAAAGGTCGAAATGGTTTCGCATTTTCAACGGTCAAATGCGAGTCAGACCCAAACGGTTCCGTAGTCTTATCTTATACCTATGTATATATAAAAATGGTGTACAAAAATGTATAGTAATTCATCAATTAAGAACGGCTGGGCCGATTTGGCTCAAATTTTTTTTCAGTTGTTCGTAATTGCCAGGAGAAGGTCCGGGAAAATCGGGAAATTGGAAAAATCGAAATGTATGGAATTTTGTGTGCAATCGTTCCGGAATGGCTTTTCGAATGGAAAAATATAAAATTCTTAGTGAAAAACTCGGAGAATCCCGGAAAGACGCGAAAAGTTTGAATTTTTTTTTCAACGAAATTTTGCATTTTATCGCATGATTTGATGTAAAGATGGAAAATTCGTTGTGATGTTTGGATAATTGTGAAATTCATTGTGATAAAAGACATTTTGCGTGCATTTTGGGTGAAGAAGTAAACGAGGTAAATAATAGATGGTGCTGTGCTGCGACCAATGCCACAACCCGATAGATGGCGTTATATGTTAACTTAGGCTGTGCGCAATTTGAGAGGTATCCTTTTCGCATTGTCATTTTCTATTGAGCAAATGTGCTATTTTTCTTGCTGCAATTGATTCGAGTTTTGCGTATTATTTCACTGATTCCGGATAGTCTTATATCGCGCACCCCATCCGCAAACGGCACAAACATTACGATCAATTGAAATTCAATGTGATATTTATCAATTCGATCATTTTTTAAGAAAATACATTTTCTTTTGAATAGGATTAGTCAAAAACGATTTTGTTGTTTTTAGGGAGAGTTATTTGCTTGACTAATGCCTCCTATTAGACGATCAAACCTTAGACGACGTACACTGGACGATTTCGTGGGGCTATGATATTGCTCTCCAGAAATTTTCGTCAAACGCTTCCCGTCATCCCGAAATCTACTGCTGCCGATAAGCTCAATGCATGCCTGAAATCGTCGTCTTTGTGGCGGCATGTCAGCAAGTTGAAATATACCACGAACATGAGAGTCACATTGCAGAACGACACATCGGCTGCTGAATTCACGGGCAAAGGCCAACTGCCTGTTTATGTTTCGACTGGATTGATATCGTTCCCGGCAAATTTTTGCGACGTCACATCGTCGAAGGAGGAACTCATCACCAAAGTGTTCCCCGGCATTGCACAAAATTATAAAAATCTCGATTGGATTAATGAACGGTCAGATAGACAGACAGGTAGATAGATAGACAGATAGACAGATAGACATACAGACAGACAGACAGGCAGGCAGGCATACAGACAGATAGATAGACAGATAGACAGACAGACAGATGGATAGACAAACAGACAGATATATAGATAGATAGACAAACAGACAGACAGTCAGACATTTCATTTTGATTTTTGCACCTTTATGAAATTAATTCATTTTGAGTATTTATTTTACCTTAATACAAAACTGAATTTAATTCAGCTTATAGGTTGACACAACATTTATTAATTTTGAGGCGGTACGAAGTTCGCCGGATCAGCTAGTATTTTATGAAATTAACGAAAAGGTAGTTTTGCTCTTGGTAATTGCATCAAAAGATCACAATAAAGAATGTTAAGACGTCTAACTAAATCGGAAACAAATTTGTATATGATAGCTACGAATGATGTGAACTACAACAAATATTTTTGGGATGTTTCCAAATATGTCTTTACAACATACTACATACATAATGTGCATATCCACATATACATATGTACATATATACTATACATATGTACATGCATTACAGTTTTTGGAACAGATTTGTATGCTGTGTTCAAGTTTCCTCTTCGATACACAGAAACAAAATTACTGCCAAAAGCATGCGCAGGACCTCTGAGGTTGGAGGCTCAAAAATCACGATCTTTTTTCTTATTTTTTTTTTTTCATTTTTTTATAGTTTAGTGCAATTTCGGAAAGTCTGTAATAATACTTAAGTAATTATTTTATTTATTTATTTATTGTCTATAAGATTCTATTCTTAGACCACAATTTCATAATAATAATTACAATAATATTAACTACTTATGTATGTCTACTATGTTAACAATGATCAATCATACTAGTTTCATATAATTCATAATAATTTCAATATTTCTCTTTTAAATACATCTTTTGAACAATCAAGGTCAATTACATCAGCATATTTATTAAAGTGTTGGCAGGCTTTTGTTACAGGCTCATGGCAACCATAGTTAGTTGAAAGCTGTGGGATAGGAAAAAAGTTGTTCACCCTTGGCCTTAAACATCGAGCTGGAGTGTAATTTTTAAATAATTCTAATAAAGCGGGACAATTCATATGACCCGTTATTACATCTCTCGCAATTGAAGCCAGAAAGTAAATTCTCCTGGCTTCAAGTGTTGTTATGTCTAAAAGAATACATCGAGTTAGGTATGGTGGCAATGGCAATGTCCAACTGTGTTGTCGAAATGAATATCTTATGAATCTCTTCTGTATTCTCTCAATCCGATATGAAGCGTTTTTGTAGTATGGAGACCAAACCACGCAGCAATACACCAAAACCGGACGAAGAAGACTAACGAAAAGAGACTTTAACGTGTATGGGCACATGAAGTCCTTAGAGTTCCTTCACAAAACCCCAAGCATGGAGTTGCCTCTAGAGATAATATAATCCATATGCATTTTGAAATCTAACTTGGAATCAAACATAACTCCCAAATCTTTATGGATGTATACCCTAATGAGATCTATACACTATACTAGAAATATTATAGTCAAACATAATAGTGTAGAACGATCTTGAGAATGAAAGTATGCAGCATTTGCCAATGTTTAAGGAAATGTCATTCGAAATACAACATTTAGATAAGTTATCTAGATCAATTTGGAGTTGAGTGCAATCCTCAATGGATTTTATCACTTTATATATTTTTAAATTATCTGCAAACATCAAACAATACGAATATATAATACTACGAGGTAAATCGTTTATAAAGAGCAGAAATAAGAGTGGACCCAGATGGCTGCCTTGAGGTACTCCCGAGTAATTTAAATTTGTTCCGGAATAATAGAACCAATTTTTACGAATTGGACTCGATTTGTCAAATAACTCTTCAAACAGTTCAACAGTTTAGAATGGATACTCAAAGACTCTAGCTTACTAAGCAGTACTGTGTGGTTAACTCTGTCAAACGCCTTTGAAAAATCAGTGTAAATAGCATCTACTTGAGATTCAAAGACTTTAGGGATTTACTTACTTACTTAATTAGTTGGCGCTACAGCTCGAGTCGAACCTTGGCCTGCTTCTCGCAACCATTTGTGTGTGCGTGTTATATTTTTGCACGAATGGAAGGGACCTACAGTTTTTTGCCGACTCCGAGCGGCGAGTTGAAAAGCTCAATCGTGACAAATGATACTCTTTGATGCTTGTCAGACATTCGAAAGAGGTGGGCACTGTGAAAAACTTTAAGGTGTTTGCGGCGGGATTCGAACCCAAGACCGCTGGCTCAGTAGTCCGACGCACTAACCACTTGCGCTACGGGATTTACTGAAGTTTAGCAATTGGTCTTTTGTTTTGTACAGATTGTTTTGAGCCCGACTTGTGAATAGGAGTTATGTAAGAGCTCTTCCAACAATCGAGGAAAACACCCTTACTTAAAGATAAATTGAAAATATATAGAAGGGGCTTTGATAGATTGGATTTAAAATTCCTTAAAAATATCGCAGAAATATTATCCGGGGGCATGCTTAAACAGTTATCCAAACTACCTTATTCTAAAAGGATCTCATCTTCTGATAGGAAGATATCACCCATATTAGTGATAGCAGTAATATCAGAATTGGGCTTGAAATTAATTGAACTAACCGTAAAGTTCGATTGAATAAATGCGCCCGCATTTTTGATAACTTGATCGCAAGTTATAAATTCATTTAAATCGGTCCAGTAGTTTATGAGATAATCGCTTGAGAATTAAAATTTTTCGACGTGAATTTCTCAAAAGCTGTACAACTTATGAGATTCGCTATAGTTTTCGTTAAATATTTAGCTAAACATCTACAACCCACAATTTTTTCATATTTTTGACCTCAGTAGTTTCGGGGATAAGGTATTTTTTCACACATTTTCGGCAATAACTCCCAAAATTTCTTAGAAAAAATAGAGAAAAGCATATTTTTGAAATTTCTGCTTTGAGCCCTTTCGAAGGATGTCCCACATGGTATATTTTTCAGGAATTTTTTTCGAGTTTAAATTTTGCCCCCATCGTGGGTTGTTTCACAATATTTTTGTGTGATAAGTTATCTCAAATATGTTTTGTATTGTATTGTATTTATTAATTTATCTTACTATGTATACAATTTATAAAAAGTGATTAGAACAATTCAGAGAAAAACATTAATGAGTTACAAAAGTAATTGAAATAATTAGCGTTATAAACCACATAAAACCATTAGTGTATAACACTAATACTAATACATAAAAATACAGTGTTCTTCAAAATAAATCATATTTAAAAACCCAGCAAAATTAGGTCTGAGACGCTCTTTAGCTAAGCTGAAAACAAGAGCTAGTGGCAAGTGTCCCATCAAAAACATGAATTCAATTCATGTGGACTATCGCAATATATAAGTGTGTTAAAATT
Source organism: Brachyopa scutellaris (assembly GCA_949775065.1). Taxonomy (NCBI): domain Eukaryota; kingdom Metazoa; phylum Arthropoda; class Insecta; order Diptera; family Syrphidae; genus Brachyopa; species Brachyopa scutellaris. The sequence goes on from OX459113.1 coordinate 15,046,629, forward strand.
CAAGTTTCTAGGAAAAATGGTTTTTGATGTTTTTCTATTGATCTTATAATGGTTCCGTATTACCAGACGGGTATGGAACCCTAAAAACTAATGGAAGGAGGAAAATCAACTCTCTCTCGCTTTATGTCAACTGTCAAATGTCAAAAAATTCCATTTGAATTACAATTTTATTTGAATTTCTGAACGTAAAGGTAATTTCCAATAAATTATGGTTACATACGCCTATGTCATACCTAACCTAAACTTATGTATCTACTATCATTCCATTGAACATTGCTCAATAATTTGAACTGAACATTCCTCCTCCCAGTTCATATTTTCACTCAAAGTTATGAAAGCAATAACTGCACCCAATTCTTTTACATTTTCTAGAACATGTATACATACATACATATGTAGATTTATAGTGAAAACCATCTCCCTGCTCTAACTGCCTTGCCCCACAACATGTTCACTGAACTTCATATAATCTTATTATTTCATTAGTGCACGAGAAACGAACGAAGGGCATGCGGTGGTGAGTCGTATTCAGTGATTCCTCCCAATTAATTTGTGCTAAATGGCGCGGGAAAAATTCGACATCATGTCTCGACACCAAATCAAATGAATACATTAAGGTCAGTGCAGAAGAACACATTGATATGGGAACCATAGGCAGAGCCAGGCACTACCGTTAACCGTACTCAGCGATGGAATAACATAGGAATCGATAAAACAAAACACGAAGAAGCTATCGAAATATATTAACAGAAGATACTATATTGGACATATTTTGCAGCTCTTTTAGCTATGACTATGAGGCTATAACTACTGGGGCTATTATATAGGGAAACAATGATCGATTTTGGTGTCGATATTCGGAAAACATTGAAAAGCTCGTTTTGATTTAGTGTGATAAATTTGTAAAGTGACCTCAAATTAGTTTTATTTTATTTTTTGTTGATTTTCAATTGATTATTCATTGATGTAACCTAACCTGACGTTGTGCAAATTAAGTGATACAACTTATCCAATCCTCATTTGCATAGAGATGGGAGTTAGAATGTTAGCTTTCATTTGGGTATATCAAGAAAACTGATTCGAATAAACAAAACCAATTGGAATTACATAATTTAATCGACCCTTTTCACACTTTTATAGGATCGTTTGCACGTGTTATACTTAATTCTTTAAATTTAAGTATTATTCATATGTTAATGACTTTAAGGTCTGGTCATGCAAAAAAATAAACCTAAACCTGAGCGATTAATGAACAAATTGGGTTTATTTAATCGTTCGAATAATTCTTATAAATTGATTTACAGTCTGTTGCCGATATCAATTTAGCTTTTAACCGAATTTATCACATTTGCTATATCATATTCAAAAGGGAAAAAAATGAAAACAAAGAAGAGAAGCCATTTACATTTGCTGAACATCTTGAAGATGTCTTCCAACCATATGAAGATAATGATTCATCAAATAACGGAAGAATTGTGCGAAGAAGTGAGACACATCACACCGGTAACAGCTAAAGAGATTTCGAAAGAAATAAAGAAAGACATTAATAGGCGTGTTTTTTTTCTAATCTATGTAGGCTAAAAATGAGAAAAAAACGCTCGTCAGTGACTTGGCAGCACTATGATAATTGACATAAATATCAGTTACACATCTACTGTCAAATTCATTAAATTCATAAAAAGGCGTGTTTTTTTTCAAATTTATATAGGTGACGTGGCAGCACTTTGATAATTGACATATATCAGTTACACATCTACTGTCAAACTCATTAAATTCATAAAAAGGCGTGTTTTTTTTCAAATCTATATAGGCTTAACTAAAAGCGAGAAAAAAACGGTCGTCAGTGACTTGGCAGCACTTTGATAATTGACATATATCAGTTAAACATCTACTATCAAATTCATTAAATTCATAAAAAGGCGTGTTTTTTTTTCAAATCTATATAGGCTTAACTAAAAGCGGGAAAAAAACGGTCGTCAGTGACTTGGCAGCACTTTGATAATTGACATATATCAGTTAAACATCTACTGTAAAATTCATTAATTTCATAAAAAGGCGTGTTTTTTTTCAAATCTATATAGGCTTAACTAGAACCGAGAAACTTGGCAGCACTTTGATAATTGACATAGCTGCAAATCGGCAATTTTTTCATTAAAATTAAATAAATAAAATCTTTGACAGCACATTTTTTAAAGAAAAAAAAAACAAAATTTGAATATTTAAAAATATTTACATAAAATGTATAGTTTAATTTTTTTGAATTTAAAAAAATTCATATAAAATATATAATTTTGTTTAATTTTTTACATTTTCTCTTTGGAATCCATGTTTTCGTCGACGCAATTGTTTACAAATGTCCCACTTACATGTCATATTTGACATTTCGATAACATTTTCGATAAGAATCGACAGAAAATAGTTTGGTAGCACATTTTTCTATCCAGGCTTAGGACCTAAGACTGGATGACTATCCAGATTTCGTAATTCTATGTAGGCTTAGTTGTTAGTGTATTTAACATTGATTAATTTTTCTAAGTCTATAGACATACAACCAGCGTCAAAAGTGAGTAGACAACTATGCACACATTAATAACATTCACTTTTCCTATAAAAACAATATAGATACAAAATATTGAAAAACGGTTAAACAAAGCTTTGTTTATGTGAAACAAAAAGTTCATAAAAAACAACAACAACAACAATTTTTTTTGTTTAATATTAATGTTAAATAGTCCATACATAAATTATAGGAAAAGTAAATATTAACAATGTATGCATTGTTGTCTATTAACTTTTGACGCTGACTGTATGTACGAGTACATTAGAAAAAAAAAAACACGGCTTATATGAAATAGGCTCCGAGATTTGCCTGACATCGAACGCATCAGCGCGTCTGCAGTGCGTCCTAGGGCGCCTTCGGGCTGACATCAAACAAACCTATACTGTAATACTGTAATAATAGGGGCGTGATCCACCGACATAAATATGTAGTTCTGTCAAAGTGTTCAAGTACGATGAGTGGGAATAATCGAAAACAGAACTACGTCATCAATCACAAATTAAGACACTGTCAAAACTATTGAACTTTATTCCCACATAGATAAAATAAATGATACGAGTATTTTATCAGTTGTGCAAAATTCGAGCGCCGATTTTTGCGATTGTAAGGGTATTTCAATGTCGGATTGATTTTAAAGGGTGAATCTACACACAAAATCTTTAAATAATACTTGAAACGGCAGAATCCAAATTATGCGGGAAGAGCCCTTTCTTAATCAATATTGTCTGCTGTCTGTTTCAATTGGCATGAGAAATCTTCCTTTTTTTCTCCAAACTCTTGTCAAATTACGAATGTCTGCTGAACACCGCTATCATGTTATGTGCTCGTTTTCCATTCCATCAAGTGAGACATTGATCAAAATTATTATCTTTATTATGTTGCGAAAAAATAAATACGATACCAAAATAAACGAGTCAATAACAAAATATCGACTGGGGCTGTGTTCATAATCTCTTTCTCTTGCTACCACTGATTGGTAATATAATTGATAGGTATATGAACATTGAACCCAGCAAGACCAGCTGTTTGTTATGTCTAGGTTTTTTTTGGCTGTGTCAATCATTGCAATGTATTCATTTTGGCCAAAAAAAAAATGGCCCAAGGATTTTTCTACTATTCATCTTTTTCTTTGCTTCTTTTTTTTATCGATTATTGTGTGCTTTTACGCACACATATACAACGTTACGTACTTATATACTTGTATTTCATACATGTGTGTGAAAACGTAAAAAAAAATTGCACTGTCATTTAGATTTCATAACATTTTTCGATGGTTCGATTAATATGTGATTGACAACTCTAAATGAAAAATAAAGAATGACAGTGTTTGTAAAATGAAACCCTTAAATGAAAGTTCTCAATTGAAAAGATATATCAGTTGAACCATCTAACTCTAACGCAACATGGCTTTTGCAAACTCATCAATAGAACGTTCCAGTTTGTGTGTACAATAGTCGCGTTTTTTTGTAACCTATGTATGTATATAGGCTAAGAAAAAGTTCGCATAAAAAAACGAACGAGAAATTAAGCCGCGTTCTCATATGGCTCACTTGGCACCACTGGGTATAGTGACACTTCAGTTGTAGTATTTATTTTTCGTTGGATATTTAAAAAAAAAAGGATATTTGTATTGAGAAATTTTCTAATTAGCTTTTATTTTTGATTATTACCTTTTCTTCTTTAAGGAGGGCAATGCCTTTAGAATGCTTCAAAATAACTCATTTTTTAACAGTGTTTTTAAGGTGATAAAATAATTGAATCGTGCTGAAGTTGTAACATCATTTTATTCGATCTATGTATAACCAATTAAACACAAACGTTAACTATAAATTGAATTCACTATTTCTTCTTCGACGTTCCAAATATACGTCCGCATTCTCTGAATGCCTGTCACTCTCTGTTAGTGTTGCCAATGCAACCCTACTTTTCCACAACTGCCCGTGCTGCCAATGCAACCCAGTCAGTCAACATTTCTCAATCGTGAATGTGAAAATATAAAAACATTTTTTTTTTTCACAAAATGGCGGCTCAGTTCAATTTCTCTTTAGGTGCCTTCTACACGAGGTCCAAAAGTGCTGCATTTGTCAGTCTTTCTCTATTTATCTTTTTACCAAAAAAAAAATTACTTTCTATTACTGACACATGCATGGGAAGGACAAACCTATAAAATCATAAAAAAGTATTACATTAAAAATTAGGTATGCTGAAAAGTCTCACAAAATTTCAGCAAAATCGATCAATAACTTTTTAAGTTACAGCACGAGCAGTTTTTGAAAATACGCATTCGAGATAATCGTGTTTAAAGTTTCACTGTACCATATGCAGTATACTATATGCGCTCGGATATATGTGCAATAACTCTGTAAATATTTAATATTTTAATTTTTCCTCGGGACAATATACTCTCAATGCATTATATTTTCGAAATATGAAAAAAAAAAAAATTGATTTTTTTTAAATTTCTAAAGGGATTGTCCCCCTTAAAAACATCCCTGTCTGTTTAATTTTTTTCATAATTGACATTTTCAAGAAAAGTAATTTGGAAGTACAGCTCTTATCGCGGCTTAACACCTTATACCCGCCAGCTACCCAGGCTAAATGAATTCTATATAGGTTTAGTTGTTATTGTATTTTACATTGAAAGCTTCTTTTAAGCCTATTGTCGAATTGGTGACGAGGCTACCCTAAAATATTTTTGTTTAGGTTCACAAGTATTTAAGAATCAAAATAAAATAAAAGAAAACAAATTAATATTGTGTTACTACTGAATGCAGGGTACCTATCTATATTGTAAATTTAAAGCTTTAAAAGTGTTGCACTTGCAAAGCATTAAGTGTGAACATAAATTAATAATGAAATACACATTTAAAATGACAGATGCTTAAAAACGTGTTCTTGTTCATGTGAATAATTTATTGCCGTGGTCCATATACGAGTAGCTTTGCAGTTGGAACTGCATTTGTTAAAGTTGATTACATTATGTATGTAGGTAGATACATACACATGTATGTATGGCAATTTGATTTTTAATTGATTTATTCAAATAGTATAATTAACATCGTATGAAAGCCTGCATTTTTATACTACATAGCATATTTCTACACACTACAAGTTGGACAAACACAACAACCTTTTTAGTATACATATATATGTACATATACATATGTATATATAATTGATTCGTTTGAAAATAATGAATATCTATCATTTCAAATCGAACATACATACATATGTATGTTTTGTACATATGATTACTTGCGCATAAGCAAATAGTTGCATTTGATAAAAGGTTGAAAATAGCTAGCGCTCAGACAAAGGTCTAAGTTCTAAGAATTATAAATAAAAAATATAAATGCACAGTGCTGTAACCCACATATACATACATATGTATTTTATGATCCGTTTTTTTCTGTTTTATTGTTATGTCACTTGTGACCGCAGGTGGGTTAGGTAATATAAAAGCATTCGATTGCTAAAAACATCATGACGACGGCCGATTCAAATTCCAGTCAAAACCGATAAAAAATTATTTTTGCCACAGCACTTCTCAAACCACAAATCGATATTAAAAGTTGATAATAAAATTGAAGTTCCATTTCCTTATAATTGTTTCCCATAAAGAGGTCTCCGGCCTTGCGGAAATATCAAAGAGCTAGCAAAGTCTACCATATACCGGATTCAGACTTTCAAAATTACGGTTTTCTTACCAAAATGATTATGATTTGTTTTTATATGTGACACAGCAAGACAAACGAAATTTAGATCTACCCTTAAGATAGTTCATGTTACATTACGTAAATATCTCTTAATTTGCTTACCGTCACAGATGGTGTCGCTCATCATTTTACATGATGAAATCTGTGCAAAGACAAATAATTCACGAAATCGATACCAGATTCGATCGTAGATATACGCCTTTAATTTTGAATTACATAAATTGATTACTTTGAACGTCACAACGAGGTTATTATGTTCAGAACGCAACTTAATCTTGGCCAGCCAGATCAACCGCTGCGGTTATGTTCGCATTTTTCCCAAAGATCTTGGCTGACAAGATCCAACTGACGTAAGAATCGCAGCCAACATACCATGTACAACGTCGGTCGTTCATTCATTGATTGTGTGGTGAAAATCGATGCAAATTGAAACCAATTGACTTACATAACATATTATGTACATTGTTAGTGGGATACGGAACGTACCATATAGTACGTTTGTAAGTCATTCAGCGATCACATTATGCATAAAAATCTGCGTGATTTGACACCACTGGATTTCTTTAAGCCCCAAAGAGAGAATAACATTTATGTACGATTGTGCTTGAAAGGCAATATCCAAACTGCTATTGGTAAAATTCAATACATAGTTAATTGAAAATTTCCTCAAAGCAACAGCCATTTGCAAAAAAAAATGTACGCGGCGGCCATTTTGGTGATATTCTGGTCAGCGTTTAATCGAACAGTCTGTACTTCAGGTAAGAGTTAAAAGATCATAACTTTCTCGTAAAACAAAAAATTGTTTATTCATTTCAAACGAAACATCAATATGGAAGACCGTGTCGTGTAGTATACGTATGGCTACTTATGTACATACATATAGACATGCAATCTACAGCATCCAACTTCCTTCGATCAAAAAAAATTCGTATAGTTCGTGTTCAATTTGATCGAAACGGAAAACACAACGAAAAATTAACGAATTCCAATCGAAATGGAAAGTAGGGATGTCAACCAATGGATTAAAAGTAGATACAATCGTTTGTGTGGTCGCCGTGGCCGTGATGGTTAGTGCATTGGAGTTCAATCCCAGCAAAAACACCTAAAAGTTCTTTCGAATGTCTGACAGCAACCAAAGAATATCATTTGTCATGAGAAGCTTCTCAACTCGCCGTCCGGGGTCGGCAAAAAACTGTAGGTCCCTTCCATTTCGTGGAAAAAATAACACGCACACACAAATGATTGCGAGGAGCAGGCCCAGGTTCACCCCGAGCTGTAGCGCCACCTAGAGTAAAGTTAAAGCCGACTCTAAATATATAAAGTGAAGTTTGGCTCATTTTAAATTTCGAGTCGGCAAAAAATCTATTTTAAGTTATGTAGGTGAATAACTTCTTTTAATGCTGGCTTTATCATGAATTTGCATCATACAGGCCAATATCGCTAATACCAATTATGGCAAAAGTTTTCGAAAAATTGTTTCTGAAGAGGTTAAGTAAAATTATTGAAGAAAGAAGACTTATTCCAAATCATCAGTTTGGATTTAGAAACAAACATTCCAATACAGTGCATCGAATTACAGATATAGTGGAAAAGGCACTGGAAGTATGTTGTGCTCTATTTTTAGATGTTGCACAAGCCTTTGACAAGGTTTGGCATGAGGGACTTGAGAACAAACTGCATAGGGATTTACCTAGACAGTACCTACGAAATACTGAAATCACATATTTCAGATCGACTCTTTAGAGTACGATACGAACAAGAATATTCGGAACTGAAGAAAATCGAAGCCGGTGTTTCACAAGGCAGTGTCTTAGGACCTACGTTGTATTGGTTATACACCAGGGATATTACAGTACATGACAATGCTTTCATGGCTACCTTTGCAGATGACACTGCAATATTGGTGCCAAACAACAAAGTTCCAATATTGATTAACAATCTAGTTGTACTTTACCCCAATATGGCCAAATACCTTGGAATGACTTTGGATGCGAAGTTAAAATGGAATGAGCACATCAAAAAGAAAAGAAAAGAACTGAACTTGAAATACAGAAAAATGTACTGGGAAGAAACTCAGACCTATCTATCCAGAACAAAATAATGATATTTAAGCAAGTACTGAAGCCTATATGGACATATGGCATCCAATTATGGGGCTGTATAAAGAAAACAATTACAGAAACCATACAAAAATTCCAAAACAAAGTCCTTCGTGGAATAATAAATGCCCCTTGCATCGTGACCTACAAATAGACATGATTTCAGAAGTGGTTAGAAAGCACGCTCTTTCACATAGCCAGCTGCAGCGTCTTGAAAACAACATCAACTCCGAGATAGAGACCGTCTTAAATGTAAGAGACAATGTTCGGAGTTTGACAAGACGAGCTAATGGTCGAAAAACTATGGGAACGTATCATCATATATATTATTTCTGTAGTATAGGTACCATTTGCGGCTCTCACACTTAACCAATCTTAACAAATGCGGTGTCAAAAGAAAGAGATTTTCCAGTAGCACTGACGAATTGCAATTTCACTTTATAAATTTTACCAAATTAAAATATCGATCAAAACAAATATTCTACTCAAAATGAACTCCCAAAAGAATAAACACTTCCCGCATGATTTCCATGGGATTTCCATGGAAATCATAGGGGAAGTTTGGATGTTGGGGGGTTAGATTTTCTCTTGCGAGAGTTTTCGCACGGGCACACTAATATATTATAACTTTAAACTTCCCCCAAAAGCAAAATCATTTGTCGATCTTCCAAAGATTGGTTTTGATTCCCAGGTGTTTTTGGTGCGGTAAAAATCCCAATCGCTTGGTACCGATGAACTAACGAGTGTCTTTTGAAGATTTCCACCTGGAGGCAAAAAAAAAAAATAATTTGCGCCAATATAAATTTGTTGGGATCCTCTCGTAGTAATAGTGCGTTATGGACATCGTACAGAATTTATTTACATTCGTACATTTCCTTAGCGTGCAATTGCACGCAAATGTTTATTATGGTTCTCACTTCAGATTGGTGCACCAGTTTATTGCGTATAAAGTGAAATGTTTTTTTTTTGTTATTTTTCTTCCCACGACGGAAAAATAAACAAAAATAATCATTTGACCATTTTCTTGACCATGACAATCAAGAAATCAAAGAAATACGAGTACATATGTAGATGAATACGATTTATACATATGTATGGTTTCTTTTTCATTTAAAAATACATTTAATTGGGCTTGACTTGTCAGGCCCCTTTTGTCGAATGGGAGTGTTTGTTTTTCACAGTTGATTTCTTCTCTAAAACAAATATAGCTTTAGAAGGTCAACAACTGGTTATATACACCAAACGAATCAATGACTATGTATGTATTTAGTCGGTTGGTATAATACATACACGCAAGGGTTAGAATGTCGGTAGTAGTAGCTCTTAAAAACCCCAAAAAAAATTGTTTACTTAAGCACGAACCCAGTACCCGGTTTAAACAAATATTTTCTACATTCTTTTAGCCGGTTTTTGGCCCTTCTTTCTACGTTGTATTCTCTTTTTCCGTCTTTTGAAATTCTCCTCTTCTTGCGTTGATTTTGGTATTTTTCCACTTTTACCAGTCGCTTTGCTACGTGTAGCTTTTTTTTGCATGACTTTCCAGTACAAACCGAAATCTTGTGATTCATTATCAAATTGTCTGTTTGCTGTTCTCGCATTTATTACCTGTGTACGTCACGTTTGTTTGCTTGTTAAATTTTTTATTTTTTTTAATACAAATACATATACGTATGTATTATGAAATTAAAGGGAATTTTACAGTTCTTATACAATATTTTTCTATGTCAATTAATTTGATGAGTGTGCACGCATTTATTACAAACTCCAATATAGCAAAGCGATCATGGAATATGAGGTCAGGTTAAGGCAAAACAATGTTATATACATACGTCATAAAAAGTTATAAAAAAAAAAACAAAACACAGGCTAAAGAGTATTTTTCATTTATTTTCTCTTTATAATGAATTTAGATTTAAACGTAAGAGAATTTAATTCGTAAAATACAATATGTTGATGTTAGTGTTATTCAAGAGAATATAACACTAGTGTTCAAGTGTGTTGAATTCATTTATTTGTGATTCATATTTCATTCAGTGTTTTTTCTTGCAAATAACAACACAACACGTTGTATTTTTGTGTGATGAAACAACTTATTTATTGTTTACGAATTTTCGAAATAATTGTTTTTTTTTTTTAAATTTTGTGATACAAGCGATGACTGTGGAACTAACGCTCATTCATCGAAAGTTAATTTATTCGATCTATGACGAGAATACTAGAACAATTTATTGCATTTGCATGAGTCAGTTAATTGTTTTAGCCAACATAAACAAGAATTGGACAATAATATTATTGTTAAGGCATTCTATGAAAGTTGTATGATATAGAACCCTTAGAATAGCAGCTTCTAATTGACATACAGATTTATTAATCATCCCGTGATTTGTGTAAATCTTAAACTGGATTTTTTCGCTAATAGGTAATAATTAGATAGGCAAATTTATTGGCTACTTGGTTAGATATTAATTTGCACTCTTAAAAAATATTTTACAATAATTAAAATAGAGAGCCGTGAAACGTTCATTTTGTGCTTTTTTTTTTTGTTTAGTCATTCGACATTTTCTGTGTTTTGGCAAGTACTTCCTTAATGTACCTCTATCTAAATGAAAGAAGAATCAACAAAGTGAAAGATAAGTGAAAGATAAGATGTTGATAAACTAATTAGTAACAAATAATTTTATATTACGCACCACAGTATTTATAAATAATTTAAAACTAAGGTAAAGTGAAGTAAAATGTTTGTGTACTATGCAATGAAAAATGTGAGAGATGATAGTACACACGTCTTGGCTTAACATTATGTTTGTATGTACAAGTACAATGTAAGGTTTCTATAAAAAATATTTAGGGCAGGTTATTCGATACCCAGAGTAATCAAATTCCATTTGCGGTATAAGCAGAAATTTCACTGGAATTTGTCTACATATTGAGAAAATACCGTGAAATGAAATCTACTTAAAAGGGTAATGGGAGCGAGAGGTGGGTGCACCATGTAGACATCGAAGCGGGAGGTGGGGAAAGCTAATAAGAAGGATGACAACCCAACAACGAACTTCCCCTACCTCAGTGCCCTGGACACCTTGGATGAAGACATCGCCCCAATTGACAACGAGGAAGCAGTTGCATTCTACGCTGACACAGGGTCAGCCCAACGCCGTGGCTAAACGCGAACCCCCTCTCAACCTACACTTAACTCGCCACTGAAAACCGGGACGGAACACCCCGAGGACATCTAAGTCAACCGAATTTTAATTTTAAGTTTACATGTACAATATATAATTATATTTTTTTTATTTTTAAGTCAATGTATAAGGTTAGGCCCCCAGTGTGTCAACAAATTTGTATTATCAATGTATCTTATAGCTGTAAGTTTATCTTAAGTTTATCTTTATCGGGTGGTGGGTGCATTTACTTCACTGTTGCTACTGATCGTTCAGAATCTTAAAATCGCTTAAAAAGGCTGGATGGTTACAGTTGCCAGGCGTCCTATTTTTCGATGACATGTCCTCTTTTTACCCGGGCGCGAAGCGTCTTCTATAGTTCTTTGTTAATTGTCCTCGTTTGTCCTCTATTTACCCACACATTTTCCCAATAAATATAAAGTAATTTTTTCCCAAGTGTACCATGTTGATTATAATAGAATTATCTTATCCTGATTTAATATGAAAATAGACCAAATTTGTCAATAGAGAAAATTAAACAAACAAACCGATCTCAATTTGACGTTCAAGTGTCAACAGTCTAGATGTCAAACTTGAAACATTGGTTCTGACAGTTCAGAATAGAAATATATCAGGTTTTCGTGTTCAATGAGAAAAATTTCAGTTTGAGACTGTTTTGCTTTTTGTTCAATGATTCTGCTCTGGACAGTTTTTCTGCTGGATCTGACATTTTTCACAAAGTTGTTCCGGTCTGTTCTGCCTTTTTTTTTATTGAACAAAGTCGGACAGCATGATTGCAAATACAGAAAAAAAGAACTCAGTTTCCTGCCGTTTGGTAAGTTATAAAATAAAATAAGCTTATTCTTATTTTATCGCTCTGTGTCCTCTTTTTTAGGTAGGCGGTGTCCTCTTAAGTCCTCGATTTTAACACCCTTTGTCCTATTTTAGCTTAGACCATCCTGCCAGCCCTAAAGATGGTATATGTAGGCAGGGTATAACTTCGAACTACTAATTGAGAGACAAGGCTAAGTAGTTTATATGATTATTTCAGTATCATACTAATATATAAATTTTAATGTGACGCTCTTACCTGTCAATCTTACGATTAGATAAACATAAAAACTAATGCACACAATGAAGTAAAACTTCGTATTCAAGTTCATTAACATCACTTGCCTAAATCATTGGCCGATTTTTAAATTAATTTATTGTAAGTAACACTATATATTTTGTAATAAAGTGAAGTATGACTCAACAATAACTACGATTAGTAGAAACATGAAAATATTAAAACGGTTAATAAAGGCTGCTCTCAAACTTCCACTGTAGTATCTCATTTCAAAACATATGCATAAATGAAGTTAAAGAAAGGCATATTTACATTGCATACATACATATGTATGAATATGTAGGTTTGTAGGTACACTGCAGCACGCTAAAAACGTTGAAAAATAGCTCTCAGTAATCAGCAGCGACATTTTCGGTTTCATTTCGATGGAAAAGTACTATTATTTATATGAAAACTTTCTATGGATGAACTGATGCACAAAACTGTAATAGGAAAAAAAATGAATTTTCGAGAAAATGTATTTATGTTTTTTTGCTGACTTTCTTCGAAAAAAAATTCGTACCATCCCAATCTAAACTAAGTACAATTCGTCCAAAAAGTGGTTAGATATGTACATACATATGTATGTACATACATACATACATAAGTAAGTACAAATACAAAACTGAACATTAAATTTGAAACTGGATCATGTCTCTGGTAATGGGATTTTAGAACCGAAATTTAAGATTTAGAAAAGAAAATTTTTACAATACTATGTTGGCCCAATAGAACATTATCTACCCGCTCTCTTTTAGCCAGTTACACACTGTCTTAAATCACCATCTGTGAATTAAGAGTGTTAATGAATAATAAGTAAGTGCCGATAAGAAAAAAAAAACAGCGAATCGTTAACCGAGAGACCCGACCAATCGGGAAATTAAACAAAATGTTGCTATCCCATTGAAACTCGATTAACCGGAAATACATAGCTTAATTATCCTGGATGCAATGAACACAAATTAAAAAATTGTGTTGCAGGTTGGGTATGCTCATCAGTTATTACAATCGTGCAGTTGTTCAGACTTATGTTAGCTTGTGTGTACGTTACTGATGTGTCAAAGAAAAAAAAAACCTTAAACATCGTGTTCGTCTTCGCAGATATTTTCAATTTGCCGTATAGAACTCGATTCCTACCATCCCGGTTAATCAAATCTCTACTCTACTTGATCCATTACCATTGTCAGAACCTTTCGAGCATTTAGCCTACTTTGTTATTGAAAAAACTCCCTCGAGATCCATAGTATATACATTTTCATATAAAACTGGTAATAAATAAGATTTGGAGGGAAAATTTAGCTAAAAATTTAAGGATCCTAGGTCCATCAGATAATGCAGGCATGTTAAAATTGTATATTTTCATTAATAAAATGTATAACCGAGGGCCGTCTTTACTTCTTTGGGGTACCAACACCAAAACGAGTAATTTTAGAATAAAATGTAAAATTTAAAATAAAACTTATTTCACAGCTCGTTGCGAATAGGTATACATATGTACATACAAACACGAATATAAACAGATAATTAAATTTTTAATCGAAAACAAAAAAATTATCATGATTTTGTAAACAAAACTGGTTTTTATAATTAAAAACAAAACCATTTGGGCTAGCAAAATATATTTATTTATTCATCTTGTTTTATTCTCATATTCTCGTAACCTTCATCGTACAAAACAAAACATTTGCAAATAGTAAACACAAAAAACATCATAAACTGCGTTGTTTTCTCATCGCTGAAAAAGGATTAAAAAAATCATAGAAAAAAAAATTAAATTGACAACACTGGTCTAAAGTAAATATGATAGATGAATGAAGAAATCTATGTATTATGTACATTATGAATTTTCGAATATCTCAAAAAATGTTGTTTTTGTTTTGTTCCATTTTCTTTTAATTTCTCTATGCATACCTAAGCTAAAAATAAATTTAAAAGAATTTGCAAAGCATATCGCGGAAATATCTGAGATAAAAGTACTAAAATGTTTGCAAAAATAAACTAAATTTATTTATGATACTGGCATTATGTAAACAGTTGTTTCTATTTTATTTATGAAATATGTAGCTGGCCGGTGCTCGCTTTGGTTCGCCTCTCTACCGCATTTATGGGATGTAGTTAATGGAATTTTGATCTACTTTGTTGTTAATATTGCTTAGCGTTAAGAGCACGTAGAAATATAGTTTTGGACTTAAAAGATGCGTATTGTAAAGCTCTTAAAACTGATCTGAATTCCAACAAAATAGACGAATGAGAAGTTTACTTTTTTAAGGTTCAAAGTCTAATTATGAACGAATCTGCTCTTTCTCAAAACCTAATCAACACGAAAAAAATTATCAATGTCCATTCAGCCGTTTGCTGTGTAGGTCCATGCAAAGGAATTTTCACTTTGTTTATTATTAGGGATTTGGCAAATTCCATAAAGATTGAAATTTAAAATGAAACCCCATTATGGCATCAATTTGTTTTTTCAAATGATGGCCTGATGGCAGTTCAGTGTATGATTGAAGTGTTAACTTTTTAACATAAGGCTGCTAAAGGTTTTCTCTCATTTTCCAGATCTCTCTTGAACTGTCTCGGAAGAAAATTTAATGGCTTGAATTCAATTCAATTGAGGCTTCAACCGATAAGTGTCAATAAACCTTAAAACAAACAATTGGAAATAATGAAAAATTTGATCCGGTCCAACATTATCTGACAGACTTGGTCGGATTGATGTCTGACAGACCGACATTTGTTTGCCCGACTTAACTTTGCAAGTGGATTTGACAGACATCGGACGTACTGAGAGCACTTACATATGATTGATACATTTTTAGAAGAAGAAAGAAAAAGTAAGCGAATTTGGGTACAGGAATGGATAAAAAAATTATTATGTTAATTATTTGCTAATAGAATTACAATATTGAATTCTCCAGACGATTATCAGAATTTTCTTATTTTTCCAATTTTTTTTTTTTTTCCAAAATTCAAAATTTTCATACACAGCCATTTTCTATTCTCCGACAACCACACCCACACAGATTAAAAAACATTTCAGAAATTAAATTTCGCCTATATCGGACAGACAAGCGTTCACATTAGCCGTGTTTTTTTTGCAGGCGTACATAAAAGTGCACAAAAAAAAACGCCTATCGCCGCCTAACGAATTCATAACAAACAATTGGCAGCACAGATATATTTATGATAGATAATGACACTTGAGCTGTCAGTAGTTGACAAAATTGAAAAAAAAAATTTTTTGAGGAATAAAATTACATATAAAAATGGAAAACTCAACGATTGCACATTCAAATATATTTAGTCCCGATAAAATAAAACATTTACTATCTTAAATGATCAATTTATTGCTTATTGACTTAACCAACCGTCGGTAAAATTACAAATAAGAGATGGAAAAATTGTTTTCGATTGTTCTTTGTTTTCGGTTGGGTTTTTTCCGGTTGTCAAAAGAATGAATTTTTTCATAGGAATTCATTGCAAAAGAAGAAATTTGTATTTGGTATCACTGTTTTTATATCCGCTTAGCTAAGCGGGGATACTATCGCCTCTTATTTTAATTTTGTTGTAGTTTACATGTAAATTTGCAAAATAGGCGTTTGCATATATGCGTGCAAAAAGCACGGCTATTATCAGATATGTCCGTCCGACCACAAAAATATAAAAAAAAATATAAAACCATCTGACATGCATGTAATGACCGTCGTTTCTTGCGTCCACATTGTCAAATTTGGTCGGACAGACGAAGTCTGTCAGATATGCCCCCTAATAACGCGTTGCTATTGAAGAACGGGTGAAGAATAATACTTAAAACCGTTGTTTTGTTTTTAAGAACATTTGTCACTTTGAAAGATGTCTGGCAGGCCAAGATCTGGCAAAACTTTTACTCCGCGTAATGCACGTCATTTTTTTTTAGAAATTTTACCTGCACTTAAACATTACTACTTATTGCGCGCTGTGTACCCATATAGGAGGAATTAATACTGATAGACATCACTTAACCAGGAATGACGTCTTCATAGAGAAACTTACAACAATTTCAACGTAAAACCCTGTTAAATATCTTCTGCCTCATAAAACCTTGTAATACAATTAAAACATTCAACTTGAAGTTGGTAATAAATGTTTTAACTGTCACTCATTATTTGAACGTACACATGTACTTGCAAAAATAAACCCAACTTGACCCTCTGTACTTGCGCAGTATAAAAATGTAAAATTACCAAGTCTAAAAGACCAACACAACCAAGTTCAAAATATAATTGTTATTCAAGCAAATGTAATTAAAAACTAAAATAAAAATTAACCACAAAGGTGGCCACTAAAAACTGACCTCGCTCATTTTTGTCGTCATTACTTCACCTAAAAAAAAAAACACTGTTTGACGGTGCTTGAGCCTGACATAGTAAACGATTCAGTCCTATGCTATGGTGAAAGTGTGAAATTGTGTAGATAAACAAGCAAAAAACTCTGAGGTGTTAAATAGGTTTATTTTCACCTGTCAAACCAATTCTTACACACTTAACCCTGGTCTTGAGAAGAATTGTCATTCAAGCACTATTGATTGCGATGATGTCAAATGTAATACACTCTTAAACCCATGCAGAACTTTACGGACTTAAATAATTCGAAGGCGAATTTAATGCGGAAATTTAAGCCAATCAATGCAGCGCCTGAGTGCAGCCAAACTAAATATTTATTGTATATTTGTAGGTGGTACTGAAAATTGTAGCAATAGATACTCCTTCTTAGAGTAAAAGGAATGATTCGAAATCGTATCTAACACCAATCCAAGAATTATAAAACCCCTCTACGTAAATCTGAACTGACCTATGACAATAGACTTAGAGTTGTTCCAGATACAAGTTTAAGTTTAAAGTCCAATTTTGTTTCCCTGGTTCAATTTTGATTTATTATCATTTATTATGCAAATGTCACTGACATAAACAACAAATAAAACAAAACATAAATATTGAGCAAAATCAATAAGGCATTGAAAAAATCATTTCCGGTTAGCGAAAATAGATTCGAACGACACATACAACGGTAATTTAAATGAGCATACGAGTAGATACTATGAGTCACAGCGACTAAATGTTGCATTCAGTAATTACTGGCAGCACTTCTATGTGCACAGAGGCGCAACGCATCTTTCTGACATAATCGACCTCCAATCTATGTGGTTGTGTATTTCCTCACATACGAGTACAATGACACAATAATATTATTTATTTCGCACAAAAGAGATACAGTTTTAAACAAAACTAAAAGCCAAGAGAAACTACTCAATCTGAACGCAATCTAACTTATCTAGCAGCTAGAACTGCGAACAAAATTTATTTTCTTTTAAACATCTAACGTAAATAGTTTTTATCTTTATTTTAGTAGAAGATAGCATGACATTTGTCAATGCCAGAAAATAAAATAAAACTACGCGTTCGTTGCATAACATAAAGAGTGTGCGAGTATCTCCTTATCGCAGGGGCTAGGGAAATTAACGAAACCTATTAAACTGCCATCTTGATCGTGCATTGTAATAAAAATAAGTAGGCAATAAAATTTGTTAAACGGTAAAAAAAAATCGGTGCACACTTTTACGAATATACTTAGATGTACATTATACGTATGTATGTTGCTCTATATATGCAGACGAAGAAACATCAAAACAATCCAATTTGCTAAAACGCAAGCACCGTAATTGATGATCAATTGCAGAATAAACTACATCGCAAAATAAGAAACAAACAAAAAACAAATACAATCACAAATTAGCTCTATCAACAACAATGTGTGGTAAAATATATAGATTGCGGAGTACCACAGTAGATACTACGAGTAGATATTAATCGATGTTGTAAATTGGAAATAAAAGCAAAAATATTATTTAATGGAGCAAAAATTGTGTTTTAATGATTCCTGATGGACAAATTGATTGTTACATTCGACGCGACGCGGCCGGCGTCACTCTTATATTCATAGCAGTTGTCCACCAATAACGTGACCATTTAACGAAGTATTATTGACAATAAAATTGATCCAATTAATGTGTTACTAACTAAAATATAGGCTACAAGATCATGACACTTTCGCAATTAAAACGTTTAAAAATAATGCATCTCTAACGTGTGGAAAGGTATAAATCTATAGCATTTCATTTTAATTATAACCCATAAAATATATAATAATATATAATTTAAAAACAACCGATAATTTTAATAAAATTAGTTAATTGGGTTAGATAAAATAACGTTTAATATTTTTGCGTATGTATCTGGACAAATAATACCTTACAGGTGCAGCTACTATGTACAGTCCTGTGTAAAAAATTAAGACCAGTAGGGAAATTGTTCACATGTTCTTATTTTTTTGCAGATGTAGATTTGTACATAAGTTAAAACAGTCTTTAAGGTAATGCAGTAAGTCTACAAACCTATTACATTTTTAAGTTTGAAAAAGAACTAAAAATATGTTAAAGTTGAAAGTCAATATTTTATAAAAATATCCTACTGGTCTTAATTTTTTACACAGAACTGTATGTTTAGTGAGCCAAAATCGCATCGTCTTAAAGTTGATCATTGAACAAAATGTTGAACAAAGTTATGACGGTCTTCGAATTTAAATCTCGGTAACAATATTCACAAATCTATTTTATTTAAAAGCTAATTTGTGGTGGCTGTGGCGTGCGTAGTCGTAGTCCTCGTCGCTTGTCACGCAGAAGGTTCACGGTTCAAACCCAGATGTCTCCGAAACATTTGTTTCTCACGAAATCAAATTAAGTTGATCAGTTTCAGAAGTTAATGTGAAAAACTATTGCGAAGGCATAATACTAGCAGTAGGATGGTGATATGGCTGAAGAAATTGATCGCACAAACAATAATAATAAACATCTGGAAAAAATGTCTGTGAATCATAAGTAAGGACAAAACTTTCAATAATACACAACTATCCAGTTATCCTGGACACCTACCATAGAGTTAGTTGAAACCAAACATCTGAGTTTCCTATTAATACGTTGATCTATCTGTCTATCGTTCTTGTTCTTCGTGTAATCGCGCTGTGTGGAAGCATTATAAGGCTATTCATATCACCTTTAGCGTGTGTAGATTTAACAAAAAATTGATTGATAAGAGACATATTGTCAAACTTTTGGCATTTTGACAGATGAGACTGAAAAAATCACTTTGACACGGTTACTATCGGAATGTTCCCGTACTATGAAAATCTACGAAAATCAGTCAAATCCTGTTCCCGCGTACGAAGATTTTTCGTAGTTTTTCGCAGAAGAGAGCGGTGATAGTAAAAAATTTCTGCGAATTTCTTTGGGCAGCTTTGTGAAAACTGTCAAATCTGTCAAATGACAAACAATTTTATATTTTTGTTGTTCAATGCGTTTCGGTACTTTTGCACATGTTTACCTCTCTGTGAGAGGTACGCCTTGAAATTAGGGAATCTGTGAATTTTGGTGCATAAAGTACGGGAAAGAACCTATTGTATTTTCTCACCATATTATTAACTATTGAGGAGCAGTAATCAGTATTGCCAATTTTTTTAGGTTAGTAAAATGCTTTGAGAAAATTGTGGCGGTTTAGGTGCCATCTTGTGATGGATTTGTAGGGGATCGCGATATGCCCACTCTGGTGCCTAGTGTTTTGTGATAGCTCAGCCCCACAACCCCGCTCTACATAACCTAACCTTAACTAGGGGGGTAATTGATTTATGTTATATCGTGTAGGCAAAATTAAAAACCCTCGGCCATAGCAGGCCATTCCAACGGTGATTATTTTTTTTTTTTTGATTTTGTTTTTTTTCTGCTTTGTTACCCCGGGTTGATTTTTTTTATCTACCGCTACGGATTTTTCCCAGCCTCAACTTAAATATAATTGCTGACATATGTAAGTAATTTAATAAATTTTTTTTTAAGTTTTTTTTAAGAAAAAAAGTTACTCTGCTTTTTTCTCCTGACATTTCGTCTTTATATGGCGCTACGATTCGGGGTGAACGAGGGCCTACTTCTCGCAACCATGTGTGTGTGCATGTTATATTTTTGCACGACTCCGAACGGCGAGTTGAGAAGCTCCTCATGACAAATGACACTCTTTGAATGATTGGAACCCGGGTTTTTTCCTTCTGACTTTTCAGTAATTTGATTTCTTCTGAAGTCGGGACGAATATTCCTGGGTTTCACAATTCCTATTACAAATTGTATGGCGCTCAACTTAGCGAGCATCTGTATTCGCTACTAATAATAACTGAACCCACTCCCAGCTGAGAGACGGAAATCGACAGCTTCAACGAGCTGCGGTTCCGCTCGATCTTTTATGCATTTTGTTCCCTCACGATGATGTTTAATTTTTTTTGCAGTGTGCAATTAATTTTCTATTGGCTTCGTTTTGGTGTGCTGTTAATTATTAAATAAATACCAATTAATAATAATAGAGGGAAAAAAATTTAACAATTGCGTCGGGTAGATTTTGGATTGCAGTCGCAATAGTCGGAGACGAAAAAATGGAATAAGAAAACTGTGCCCCGATAAAACGATTCACTATTTTGGAATCTCGCGACATACCAATAATATCCATAACGCTTTTAGTCTTAAATACATATCTTCGACGTCTCTTTTGCCGTAAATGGAACTTTTGAAAACGACTTATTTATCATTATTATTAAAAAGTTACTAATTCGTAAGTTAATTACAAAATTAATACTTAATTATAAGAAGCGCTAGCTGTCAGGGCTTTTGGCTATTCCATATTTTTATACGCTGCCTGTAAATATGGTATCCAGATTTGTAAAGAAAAAGATAATGTGATAAATTCTGACCATTTCACGAAGTGAAACGTTAAAATGTGGCCTTATTTCTCACTCCCAAAGTGAATGAAATGTAAAAAGTTGGCCTTATTTCAGTAGGCACCGAATAGAAGACATGATGCACAGCCAATGCGTACATCAAACAGATCTTATCTTGACAGTCACACTTAACAAGGCATGACTACAATTTAACAAGCGCCAGTATATCAAGTTATCAATACTATCAAGAGATTAAAAATTAATAAATTGAGCACTCAATGATAGCAATTCTCACCGTATGGTCTTTAGACATTTTCCAATCTAATACCGATAGCCGAAATGGTCAAGGGTACTCAAGAATGGTGACGAGCATATAAAAATAATCATAGTCGCCTAAAGACAATCTGATAACCATCATCCAATCGCATTACTCAGCATCTGTTAAGACTTTCTGGGAATGTGTAATTTTGTAAGCTGACGCGGTATACAGATATGACATCCAAGTCTCGACTTTAGACGCAGAGGTTTCAACCTCGGTTCAGATAAATTATAATAGGTAATATGTATACACGTTTAAAAATGATTAAAATTGACACACAATTTGCAAGTGTATTTACACTCTTAACCAAACGGCAGATTGGTGTTAACGCTAACAAAACTGATATCACGTTACGTACGACGAAGTCCCCACTTAAAGCAGCACTCTTGAATGTACACATTTATCGCAAACAATGCTCGGTCATTCATGTCCATTCTTTTTTTTTTTTGTATATAATCGTACATAAATATGTACCTATCATCTCTATCCATTTGTCCATTACACATTGTGGTCAATAGGACTTTTCTATTGTATACAAGTATGTATCTATTGTATCAAATCATCTATCCATAGTATGTACACACATCGTTCAAATATGGGAAGTAGGGTGGTTAGGTTCGTTACTCGTATCCCAATGGATTGGATGAAAAAAAGAGAGAAGAAAAACCAACAAACAAAAAATGCTTCACTAAACACAAAATACCACCACCACCGGGACAACCCCGTAAACAATAACCGACAGAGAACATGATTAAGTGATATGCAGCAGTAGGGCAGTGTTGAGAGTTGGTTGGCCTCAGATTTAGTTATGGTTATTGGTCAAGCAGCTTCTGGGTTTTGTGTTGCACTATTCTGTACTGCTATGCGGTTCCTTTTGTGTTTTAAGGCTTTTTGGCATGCTTAACTTGTTTGTAGCTAATAAATATCGATTTATAAAATAAATACACGCTTTTTTTAAACAGTACCTTACCTACTCTTGGTGACATTTGCATCAAAGACATTAATTTATGATCCCCCCATGTATTCACATACTGACCCCGAGTTCATTATGTTCATATATACTCGCCCATTTGTATGTATGTATATGTACACACGAAAGATCAATACAAATATTTAAGAATTTGAAATTACGGGTTGAAATGCTTGAGGAGGTTATTTTAATTGAGAAATGACAGGACAATCATTTTCAACCAATTTAAAGCAATATTTGTTTTTGATAAAAGTATAAATATCCGTATATAGAGGGGATTTATTTCCTGTCCCTAATGCTGTAGATTTTATCGGAACTTATGTATATACGTATGGTACCCTTGCAGAATAAAGCTGGATACAGATATGCGAAAATTGGAGAAGACACTTTCCTAATTTGAATGGAATTTCAGCATCGATTGCCCGATCCACAAGAAATGAGACCCCTTTAACTGCTCCAATCACAGAGGCATAAGTCTCCTCAACAAGATCTCATCTTCCATATTGTGTAAACGGCTGAAACCTTTCGTCAACAACCTGATTGGCCCCTATCAGTGCGGTTTGAGTCCAGAAAAGTCCAGCAAAGACCAAGTTTTCACACTTATGCAGATCCTGGAAAAAACACAAGATGTCCAAATTGATATCCACCAACTGTCGATTCGATTTCAAGGCCGTCTATGACAGCATCTGGAGAGATGGACTTTTATACAGCCATGTCTAGTTTTGACATACCTGTCAAACTCATCCGTCTGTGCGGGATGACGATGGAGAAAGATCGCTGCTCCATCAAGGTCGGTAATGACCTCACCGAGACCTTCGATGCCAAAAAAGGATTCAGACAAGGTGACGGACTGTCATGCGACTTCTTCAACATCATACTTGAAGGAATTGTTCGAAACTCACAAGCCAACACACAAGGAGCGATCTTTCAAAAGTCTGATCAACTACTTGCATACGCCGCAAAACAAAGTATATGCTGTCATTGAAAACGGACACTCAACATCGACGAACTGGACAGAACGTCACAATAGACAGCTACAACTTTGAGTTAGTAAGGGACTTTGTCTACTTCGGCTCTGCTATAACAAAAAATTACATCTCGTCAAAAATCAAACGAAACGTTGTTTCTTTGGCCTAAAAAGGCAATTGAGTAGTAAAGCCCTCAACCGATCAGCTGAGGGACTCTATGTAAGACCCTAATCATCCCATCCTGATATACATACATGGAGCTGAAGCATGGTCAAAAAACTGCGCATTGGGCGTTTAAGATGACTAAGACATATAGAGCGGATGGACATCAACACTCCGGCTCGGAGAATATTCGATTCTAACCCGGAGGGTCCAGCGCAGCAGAGGACGGACCTCGCCTAAAGTGGCGCGTACATGACCTCAACCAACTTGAAGTGCGCAGCTGGGGGCAGTTAGCTAAGCACCAGGCTAACTGAAAGGGGCTGTTGGTTGAGGCATTGGTCCATGCCGGACCTAAGTAAGTAAGTCAGTAATGTACATATCAGTAAATTTTTGAAGTCATCCGATTGTACCCCGCTTTTCCAAGATTTTGAGTCCAATATGTGTCAAATAATTTTACACATTTGTTTTCCTTGCAAATATGCATGCAGTGGTATATTTCCAAAAATTTGACAATTGACAGTACTAGATCTGTTTGTAGGTCTAATTGAGATTACCTCCTTTGAGTCCAATATGTGTCAAATAATTCTACACATTTGTTTTCCTTGCAAATATGCATGCAGTGCTATATTTCCAAAGATTTGACAATTGACAGTACTAGATCTGTTTGTAGGTCTAATTGAGATTACCTCCTTTGAGTCCAATATGTGTCAAATAATTCTACACATTTGGTTTCCTTGCAAATATGCATGCACCGCTATTTCCAAAGATTTGACAATTGACAGTACTAGATCTGTTTGTAGGTCTAATTGAGATTACCTCCTTTGAGTCCAATATGTGTCAAATAATTCTACACATTTGTTTTCCTTGCAAATATGCATGCAGTGCTATTTCCAAAAAATTGACAATTGACAGTACTAGATCTGTTTGTAGGTCTAATTGAGATTACCTCCTTTGAGTCCAATATGTGTCAAATAATTCTACACATTTGTTTTCCTTGCAAATATGCATGCAGTGCTATATTTCCAAAGATTTGACAATTGACAGTACTAGATCTGTTTGTAGGTCTAATTGAGATTACCTCCTTTGAGTCCAATATGTGTCAAATAATTCTACACATTTGTTTTCCTTGCAAATATGCATGCAGTGCTATTTCCAAAAAATTGACAATTGACAGTACTAGATCTGTTTGTAGGTCTAATTGAGATTACCTCCTTTGAGTCCAATATGTGTCAAATAATTCTACACATTTGTTTTCCTTGCAAATATGCATGCAGTGCTATATTTCCAAAGATTTGACAATTGACAGTACTAGATCTGTTTGTAGGTCTAACTGAGATTACCTCCATATACAACTGTCAGTCAATCAATATTTGTTACCACTGATTTTTCTCACGAAAATTATACAAATTTCAACTTCAACCAAATCAAAGGTAAATTTTTTTGCAGACTGATCTAATCTAAAAACCAGTTCAACCCAGTATAATGTAATTTTACTAATGAAACTTAATCGATGCAAATGCGATGACAATTAGATACAATACCCTCTAATGGTAAAAAAGAATTGATTTTAATTACCCGAAACGAATATAGCGGCTGCTACATATGTATACCGTTACGAGTACTTTAATTAAAATCTATAATTGTTTACTACTTGTCAACCAGATGGCATTAGGTAGAATTATTATTGTTTTATTCATAAATTGTTCCCGACTAATGGATTTGTTTTTTTTTTTTTTTTTGAAAAACGTAACAGTGGCATTAGATAAATAAAAATGACAGCAAACTGATGGAAAATTTACGTCAATCGGATTTTTTGACAGTTCACGTAATTCCTAACCTACAAAACAATTTCAAATTAATTTAAAATGATTTTTTTTTTTTTATTGTAGGTACTCGTGCCTTGTCTTTGTGTACGTAATAGAAGCCTATTTAACTTTTATTTCATGTTAATGTTTTTTAATACAGATCAACTGACAGATCATGTGCTAACAGATCAAGAAGTCGTTTTTTTTTAACCCCCAAATACTGAAATTGTATCCCTCTTCAATCTCTAGAGAAGCAAAGATACTAAAATCCATATTTTAAAGGGAAACAAAATGTGTCCCTTTCACTTTCCACTGTTAAACTAATGCAAATTGATTTTATTTGCATCGTTTGGCTAATGTTTTAGCACTTCAAAGGGAATAGAAGTTAAATCGCTATGACATATTAATGGCCATTATCATCACATCGCCTCTTTTGTAGTGTCGACGATATAAGGGTTGCTCCGCCTGTCATCACCACGTAGACCATAAACCCTTGTGAAATCCAAATAAATGGATGATTGACGATATTGACTGGTTGGTTTTGCTTAGTTTGGTTGTCCTGCCTACCCCGGTCGATCTTCTTGCTGTCGCTTTGGGTTTCATTTTCATTGTGCTGAGTCTTTCGAGTATCATCTTCATTTTAAATGGGTTAGTTCTCGACTTACTGTGGATGACTTTATTTCATTGTTTTGAGACATCAACATAATGGGGTGTAGAATAAATTTGTTGGCATATTTGTTTGACGTTTATTCCTCTCTTTTCTTCTTTTTGTATTGTTTTGTTTGTTTTAAATACGAAATCGATTAAAGACTGAAAGCATTTAGTTTGAACACTAAACTATCAAATATATGAAAGTCTCCCATTGTAAAACTCATGTCAAAGGTTGATACGATTTGGTTAATTGTTTTTTTTTTTATTATTCTGACGCCATCACCGTACGTCAATGGGTTCTTAAATTATTATTATTTTTTTTTTAATGTCTTCAAAAAAGACTTCGTATTAAAGTGCCTAATTTGTTTTTGTTTTTTTTTTTATTTTATGTGTGCGATTATGTTTTTCATTTATTTAGGAAAAAATTATTGTTGGCACTTTGGACGCTGTAAGTGTCGCTTTAGCTTTACAAACAATTGCCACTCGTTGACGTATATAACTTTTTTGAATCATTCTGATGTCGAACGGACGTTAGGTCAGGTTAGAAAGGGTGTGCGATTGAACGAGCAATCATTTCCACTCGGAGACCCGAAGGTCCATTGTGAATAGTTTGGGAGTAAATTCTTTTTTTTTAGCAACTCGTAAACCGGTTTGTCCTCTTGGTGAATCTTCGAAGATCCGATATCTTTACATTTCCGAGCTCTGGCATGTCTTCCAAGAATCTATGACCTAAAGTACGGAGCAGCGTCGCCGCGATCAAAATTCGAAAGCATCCAAAAAAGTGCTCCAGAAGCAAAAAAGGGGTCCCGCTCATATTTGTATGAAAAAATGCAATTTTTCGAAAAACTGTATTTTATTGCTGAACTTAAAAAAATAAAATAAATATAAAATAAAAATAACAGAGACAAAAAAACATGTATGCAGAACGAGTTTTTGGAAAGGAAATTCTGACTAACAAAAATACTTTGTTGATTTCATCACTGGTTGAACAAAATGGGTGTATTTAAAGAGTGAAGTAAGTAAATTAAATTAAATAAGGGTCCTATATTTTCAAAATGCGTCAAAATCGCAGTTTCTTTTAAAAGCGGGTACCCGGGTCCCATCGCCGAAAAAGCATCAAAATAACACAAAAGGGTCCGAAACGGCAACGCTGGTACGGAGGCGTCGTTCTTGGGACAGTGGCAGAGCAGATGTTGGATCGATTCGCTTTTTTCCTCATCTCCGCAGCAAGTACAGATATCGCTGGACTCAGGTAGCCATTTGCTTGTCATGTGACCTATGGCACAGTGTCCTGTGATTATTCTAGTGATTAAGAATATGAAGGATTTATCCAGATGTAACATCGTCATTGTCCGATTAAGCTCAAGCTTCGGCCATAAAGAACGAGATGTGACGCCGTCGGTTCGTGTAGGCCACAGAACGTTGGTCTCTTTTTCGGTTATATGGTCGATTAAGCTGAACAGTGTTTTAATCGGTGGTAGTATGGAGGTGTCAGCATCACTGTTGCTCATGGCTGATCCAGCTCTAGCTAGTTCATCTGCTATCTCATTCCCTTCGATATTGCTACGCCCGGGTACTCAGCACAGTCTAATCTTGCGGTGTCTTATGGCATTTAGTGCATTGCGACATATTTGGACTGCCTTTGATTTTATTGTGTTTGATCCTATTCCTTTAGAGCTGACTGACTATCCACCAGAATGGTCGCTTCCTTTTCAATCACCAGTAGTTTTCGCCTGGAAAACACTGCATGTATCCGGTAGTCTAAAAGATTCCCGTTTATTAAGGGGATCCAGTACCTATGTAAGTCCACTTTTGAGCCGTCGTAGGTGAAGAGTGCTACTTCTTTTGAGCGAACGTTTATACGCTCTTCTATCGAATACTCGAATCACAGACTATAAGATCCTAAAGCTCATCACCGAAAGTAACTATATAACTCCTGTTGGGCGCCACTTTGCTATTTTATCCGAACAATAGAATTAAAGTTCATCGAGCAGGTAGTTAAGCTCTCCCACTCCCTTCCTAGTCGATTTCGATGCTCTACTTCTAATTCTTAGAAGCCCGTTCGATTCCTCTTCACCTGGGTCTAAATAATTGCCATATTTACCGTATCAACTGAAAAATTACCGTCTCTTCTATACCAGCCCTCATTATTTATTATCACTGTTTCGAATTACCGTCCACACTATGGGTATACGCTTCAGGGCACATCAAAGGCCCAAACAACATTGAACACCTTTCAAGAATACTTCCGTAAGCACTTAAGCTAGTGCCACTGTTTCCATTGATGAGCGACGAGCACTCAACACCGGCACGGGAAGGTCGACTACGTCGTCAGCACTCGATGAATTTTGTAGTACATTTGTGCGGGAGTTTTCAAGTCTCCCGGGGGTTTGTTTTCCCGAAATTCTATTTGACATTCTTTTGGCGTTTTGTTTTTGTTTTTCCTTTTTATGTAAGTCGCATCCATAATGAAGTGTATACTGTACTGTGCGGATATTCAATGAAGGGTGTTTCATCCCCAGTTTTGGGCGGAATAATTTCCCGCCACCCTTTCTTTGTCTGTGCGCTTAGTTCGCATTCGTCGTCGGAAAGTGTGAAACAAATTGATACAAACAAGAGGACCTGGAATAACTAACTATACGTGTGCCGCACGATTATCAACACTTTGATACATTCAGCAAATCGGCTTGTTTACACAGAAAGCATAGACTGGGATCAGATGTACATTTGCGAGAGCTCGGTTGTGTATTTGCCCTTCAGCGGGATGTAATTAAATTATGTTTTCCCTATGGAGTGGGAGAAATCCAAGCTATTTAAGTGGCAAACTTAAATCATAGTGTTTCGGTTATGTATTTCGTTAAATCTCCATCAGTTCGGTACATAACGATGCCATATGACGAAAAACTGGAAAACTGCTTAAAACCTAAAAGTTTTCCCAAAGTAAATTAAGGTGGAAAGGAGAAAAGTAAAAGTTTACTAGATACTTTACATTTTCTTTACAAAAAAAAAAAAAAAGGACAGAAACCAAACTTCGTTCGGTGCCTCAAGGAGGGACGTGTAACTATTTTCTTCTACGAGTATATCCGCTTGCCGGTAACGACATTACAGTGTAATGCACTTATACAAAATCCAGTGATTAAGCTGTGAAACTGATTCCAGCTATACATACAACATAATGTGCACGATAAGCCCTCATTCAGGTACCTACAGGTAAAACGAAATATGCAAGAATTGCAGAGAATCTGCTTTAACACCTCAACTGCATTAGTGAACGAACACACCACATTTTTCGATGAAGAGAATAATTTCCCAGAGCTAATAATCCTGATAAGCTGTTGCAACTAGGTTGCAAACTACTCACTTGATTTGTGGGCAAAGTACGTGTACTTGACATTAGCTTAATAAGTAATTTACATGCGACAACAATTTAGCATTTCCCATCCCGCCAAACAATCACATCCAACTCTTTCAGGAATCCAAGAAAATGGCGCCAAAAAAAAGCAGAAACTTCTCACGCGACAGATGGCGTTACAACTTATCATAAGTAAGACGGCACACCTGTGCCAACCAAAACAGTTATACCTACTTACTCGTAGTTCAAGTTCAAACACATTTTTATGTAAGCTGACAGTTTGACGTAACAGCAAATTTCCCCAAGAGGATTAACCTGAGATTTGTCTGATAAAACGATCAAAATTAATCGATAAATTAGTCGCTTCATTCTAAACGTATCTTATTATATAATTTTGTTTTTCTTTTTTTAGAAGGAAAAACATTTCGCTACGTTATAATTGTTATGTGGGGTTTTTGCGTTCTGATTCTATTAGCAGGTTATAATCTTTTGCACGTGGAAGGGATTTTACTGTGGCGAATTCAATTGATAAGATTGCCAATTACTTTGTTGGTTTTTGTTTATAACGGTGACATTGATATTTAAAAAAAAAATCACTAATATAATAGTTAAGAATCAGTTCCTTATTATATGACTAGATAAGATGGGTGCGAGTGCATTATCTACATTTGGAATGTTGGTAAAGGAAGTGAGTTATGTTTACGGGAAAAGACCGTAATTGAATGACGCTAACG
The DNA here is from genome assembly GCA_949775065.1 of Brachyopa scutellaris. Taxonomy (NCBI): domain Eukaryota; kingdom Metazoa; phylum Arthropoda; class Insecta; order Diptera; family Syrphidae; genus Brachyopa; species Brachyopa scutellaris. The sequence goes on from OX459113.1 coordinate 15,077,018, forward strand.
GTAGCTGTTTTCGATATTTCGCAAATAAATTGGAGCATCAAGACTTCATTTTATTTTAAAGTGGGTATAGCGGTAAACGAGGGCAAAACAAAGTACATATATGCTGTCAACGAAAAGGGACACTCAACATCGATGAATTGGACAGAACGTCACAATAGACAGTTACATCTTTGAGGTAGTAAAGGACTTTGTCTACCTCGGCTCTGCTATAACATCAAAAAATGACACCTCGTCGGAAATCAAACGAATGATGATTACTCTTTGCAATCGCTGTTCCTTTGGGCTAAGAAGGCAATTGAGTAGTAAAGAGACTCTATATAAGACCCTTATCATCCCAGTCCTGATATACATACATGGAGCTGAAGCATGGACCTTATCGAAAGCGGATGAAAATATCCTTGGTCTCTTCGTAAGATATTCGGTCCCGTTTGCGTTGACGGGTTTTGGAGGAGAAGATTCAACGACGAACCTTTTGTACAGCGACACCGACCTGTTCAAAAAACAGCTCCGGCTCGGAGAATATTCGATTCTACCCCGGAGCCGGATGGTCAGTGCAGCAAAGAACGACCTCGACTAAGGTGGCGCGCACAAGAAGAAAAGGACCTCAACCAAACTTGGAGTGCGAAACTGGAGGCAGTTAGCTAAGGACCGGGTTAACTGGAAGGAGTTGTTGGCTGAGGCCTAGCCGCCTAGCTCCACCCCGAACTGTTGCGCCACCTTAGTAATGCTAGGTTCCCACTTGTCGATTTGAAATTGATAAACGATGTATTTTAACGTCAATTAGAAAATTGGTCACCGTGGCCGTGGTGCTAAGTGCGTTGGACTACCACGCAATGCTGCCCGGGTTCAACTCCTGGCCGGCTCTAGCACCATTTTTCACGGTGCTACCTCTTTTCAATGTCTGACAAGCATCAAAGAGTATCATCTGTCACGATTGAGCTTCTCAACTCGCCGTTCGGAGTCAACAAAAATCTGTAGGTCCCTTCCATTCGTGCAAAAATATAACACGCACACACAACTGGTTGCGAGAAGCAGGCCCAAGTTCACCTCGAGCTGTAGCGCCAACTAAGTAAGTAAGAAAATTGGCAATTGGAAACAATGATATATAAGTAGTTTTCCATTATTTCTACTTACCAATTTTCTAATTGACGTAAAAATACGTCATTTTTTAATTTCAACGGACGGGACGGCTTTAACCCGTTGTATACTTTTGAGTGAAAATTTAACACGCAAAGTTTGTTGCTGACGCGGAATATTTATTTATTTATTTTTATCCTATTAAGGACACATGACATGCGGACCCTTTTTTACATAAGGTCTGTTTGGTAACCTCTTAATTTACGTAAATTTACATCAAACTGTCAAAATTCAATAGAAAAGAGAGCCAAATGAGAAATCTATCAAACAGTAATCTGACAATTTGTGAAATGTCAATCACTTCTTGTTAACAAAATAAAAGAAAATTAGTTTTTCGTCAAAATATTCAATAGTTAAAAAAGAAGAGAGGATTTCCCTTCACTTTTACTATTTGACGGATGTCACATTTGTGTTGATAAAAATTACCTATATATTCATAGGGTAGTAAATGCTAATTTATTTACAGTGAAGCCATTTGAAGCGAGGTGTCCAACGAACAGACTCAGTGATCTTTATCAATATAATCATTTTCTGCACTGTTTTAGTACAATGCTTTTAATATATGTAAAGTCCTCTTTTCTTTAGAATTTCTAAAAACTTGAGCTGTACTGTAAATTCTTGTGCAAATGCCCATACGCTACCTACACTTTGTGAAATTTCATTTTTTTTAAATTCAAGAAATGTAACATATATTGTTGACTCTTTTTTACATTATGTAATAAAAACAAGGATGCATCTGTTTTATAGAGGTGTTTATGTTAGAAGGGATTTTGATACTGCTATCTTCTTTCTTAAAAAGTTAAACTAACAACATTTTCCAGGTCTAAATAAACTCTTAGATGAATAATGTAAAAATATCCAATTTTGACACACTGTGTCTCTTATTCAAATTTCTCGACAATTTTGCTCGTTATCTTTCTCTTAAATTGTTTATGCAATTCTTTCAGCATCTGTGTTTTGAAGCTACTTAAGACTATAAATCAACACGCATAAGCAATTGGACGTTTGAAGGTTATGTAAATGGGCACATTCCGTTTTTTAGTCAACGACCTCTGAGTACTTGAGAGATCCCAATGTTTATGGTTTCTATGCATACTAAATCTAGTAAATACTTAAAATATTAGCTTCGACTAGAAGTTCTTGCATTTACTTTAACCTTTTACTTCTAGTATGCACTTAAGTTTTATGCATAGGTACGGCCTATTGTTTTGGTGTTTACTGCTTGGCTGTTATTTGCTTGTTACGAAAATTAAAATTCAAGTTAATTATGAAGTTAATGTTAGTTACATAACTATTCATCTAAGTCTTCCGTTAATATATGCTTGTTTTAGCTCTTCTTTTCTTTAAAAATAGCTTTGTTGTCTAGATACATACATATCTTGCAATCACAATTCTCAAACCATTTAAAGTGAAAATAGAAAGTATACCATCACGTTTGTGACATGTGAACTGTCCACTAAATGGTTAGTCAAGTTTCGCATTCCGTTTTTTGGAATTGACTAAATGTTTAGTCCATTAAAGACGTAATGCGCCTGATAACAAATACATACCTACAGATATGCAGATCGCCAGAATTTGGTAAGTATGCATTCATTTAAATACCAAAACTTCAAAGTACATATTATTTCTCTTCAGTTTGTGGGCTCGCTTTTCAACTTTTAATTCTTAAATAGTGTACTGGTGCGAGGAATCTCGCATATAGAAACCCTATACCCGTAGGTATAGGTAATAATATTTTTTTCGTAATAACTTTACTCGTATGGGTTTTTTCAAAAGTGTTGGTATTGATAAACAAAGTTCAGGTGATGAGCTTTCGATCAGTGTAAGACTCATTGAAATCGGTGCAGGAATAAACCCTCAGGAGGAATCACAAGCTCTTGCGCCAGCGATTTAAATATAATGATGATGATTCTTTAAATTCTGCGCGGTGTAACATACATTTCTTTTACAATTTAACTATGTTTAGATGTTTACTCCTGATATACGTATTATACCTACTTTAGGTCATAGATTCTTGGAAATTTAAATATATCAGATCTTCTATAGAAGATCGTATACGATTCATCAAGAGCACAAACTGGCTTACGAGTTGGTAAAAAGAGGATTTACTCCCAAACTATGAGGGGAAGGGGGATTCACAATGGACATTCGAGTCTCCGAGTGGAAATGATTGTTCGTTCGATGACCCTTCATAACCTAACATAACCTATATCTACCTATGTAACAAATTTAAGTTCTTAAAGTATGAATATTATTTTCAACAAAATCTTGAATAAATTTAAAGGTAATTGTATCTTATTGTCTGAAGAAATACTAAAATAAAATTACATTCTTTAAAATGTATCTGATTAATAGCAATCTTAAGAAATTTTTTCAATCGATAGAACTCATCCCCAAATCCAACTGCGTCGTTGATGATTTCTTTTAACGAGAATAATGATAAATAGATGACTAAACAACCAAAAAAAAAATAAGAACTGCTGATTACCCAGAAACACCGGACACATCATTGCGTTACAAAACGTTTATGCGTGGGAGCTGGCGGTTTAATTTATTTCATTTTGGCCAGACTGACTGTGACGAGTAAACTGAGCAAATGTTTGTTTTCGGTGCTTATACACTCGTCAACCAGAATGAGAGAACCTGTTAATTTTGAATAACTTTTCTGTTTTAATAATGAACTCAACCAGCTGGTTGGTAGGTATGTATGACAAGTAAAACAGCAAAACATCAGAGAAAAAAATATGTTCATTTTTATTTTCAGTTGTTACACCTAAAGTACGAGTATCTCAAACCCGTTTGCGTATAATTCGAGTTGATTATTTTTTTGTACAAACACAAATCGATTTATAAAAAAACAAAACGTCAACAATCATCTAGTACAAAAAAACAAAACAAAAATAGACTTACCAATTCCAAGAGCAGTTCCAACCTTTCCGGAAACATTTAAAAATTTCATCTCCATGAATCCCTTACCCGCACCAAATGGCACTACACTCGACTTTGATAACCCGGATAACGTTCTCTGTGCCGGCGGCGGTGCATCCGTTGTTGATGCACCACGAAACGCGTTAAGTTTTTCCATTAGGGCCGATCCATTAAAACTTAACAACAAATTAACATTACTAACTAGAGACTGTGCTGGAGCGGTTGTAGTTGGACCAGCCGCAGATGGTGTATCTGCTGTGCATAGCTTACTGATGCTTAGGATGAATGTGATGTAAAGGAAGTTGGATGAGGTAAAACTAAAGCTTATCAACTGCTGAACTTTACTTTGGTAATTTGTACTACTGCTAAAGAATTTACTGATTCTTGGTGGCTCAGTTAGGGTTGCCATGATTTATTTATTGTCTTTCACTTTATTTTTTTTATTTTCTGTAACGAACGCGAGCGACTAGAAAATACGATTTATGTAAATGCCGATTTAAACACTCCGCGTGCGACACACACTATTTTTTTTTTTTTGTTGTTGTTTTCTTTTTCACAAAATATTCTCCCACTTGCGTAGGTAATTTCCTTCTTTTTGTTTTTTTACTTCTCAAACCAGGTGAGCGAGTTGAGATATCATTCACGATAAAACATCCGATCCGCTACGACCAATGGAAAATCGAACACGTGCTTGTTTTTCTACACACACACGACCACAAAATTTCAATGTGTTGAAGTAGGTGAAGGTGCACAGACGCAGGTACCTTCCACAAATATATATATTACCGCACACACTGTTAAAATCGCGTACGTACTCTCTCGATCAAAAAATTCAAACTTGCTTACGATCACTTTTGCTTGCTTGCGAATTCTCTTCGAAATTCCTTAAGAAATTCGTACAGACAGAGAAGAGAGGCGCAAAAAAAACACGAAATGCTTACGAATACACTATGTTAAATATCTAGTTTAGCGCTAACTATCGCTGAATATATCACAATTAATCACAAAAATACCGATGATATCGTAATTGAACTCACGCCACTCCAAACTCAAAAACCAAAAATAAACCGAAAACTTAAAAATTCTTTTGAAATTCCTCACGCCAATTAGCGCATCCAAAATACCGGCTTCTTTTGCTACGAACGGAAAATACTAATTTTCTAACGGTCAACTGGTGAAGTGTTAAATCCCGAAATACTATTGTACTAGTGCAAGTACAGTGGCCGCTGGCTGTCATAAATCCCACACACAGAGCATAAGAAACCGTCCAACTCCCTTCACGTTCGTTTCGTATTTGAGGCGACGACTACACCGCAGCCGTTGATATTTGCACACACTATATGCGGCGTTTAGACGAAGGGGTGGGGGCGGGACGGAAAGTTGGACAAACGACAAAAATCTATTTTGTGTTGCTGTCTTTTTTTTCTATCGGTGTGCTTTTCTTCCACCCGATTTCGTCGCCCTCGATATTGAAATCGAGTGCTATGCTTAATGCGAGCGCGGTGAGCGGTGTTTCAATGCTTGCTGAGAACGATATGCAAAATAATGCAAGTGCGCCAATTCTACGTTGACACTTCTACACGTAGAGAACAAACAACCTGACAGCACAGAAGTCACGGTATGTGGAGTGCGAATTAATTTTTGATTGTTCTTTGACGATGACAGCGACAGGACCGTCTGTGAGTTTGGTGTTAATACACACGCCACCTTTCTAAAATCAACCGGGAAGCTTTACTGACACTCGTCGGCTACTACACCGACTACAAGTACGAGTAGTATATCTGCTCGTTTTCAAAGAGTTTCGACTGTCATTGCTGTCGTATTATAAGGCGGACTGTGTTGTGTGTGCTCATAAAAGCGCAAAAGAGATAAATAATACGAGTATCCAAAAAAAAAACAAAAAAAAACCACTAATACAAAGGTATGTGGCATTCTGGAGATGACAAAATACAGAAATACAATAACAAGACAAATGCGAGAGAATGGTTATTTTTTATATGGCCTGTTAAATACACTGTGATGGTGCTCAGCAGGCAAGTCAAAGAAGAAACAAAACACAAACGAATCGAAGAAGAGCAGACATATGCAGGCAACCAGCAGTGGCAGTGGCATGACACTGGCAGCAATTCGAATCGAATATAGTGGTGTTAGCTGGTACTGGTGGGCTTTCGTAACTCGTAACAGCAAAGAAAAGTGATACAAATAGCATAGCAACGTCACGTTGACTATATGACTTGCTTCAGAGAGATACAAGATACAAGATACACGAACAGTGAGGGATGTTTTTATCAAGACATTGAATGTTAGAATACGTCCGACCAATTCCGATATACAGAACTGTCAAAAATCGAATGGACCAGTAGTTACGATTACCTATAAACCTTAAACATGGAAACACTTTCGTAGCCGAAGAATTGTATTAACTGCTCTTAATTTCCATATGTATCGTAAAAATTAGCGATTGGCGCCCAGCACTTGTCCAATATTTTCAATGCATATTTCCCAATTCCACTAATTGGTTGAATGGGGACAGCCATCATAAAAAAAGGCTGTGCCTTTCAGAGCTGCGGCAGAACAATGATGCAGTGAAAACTCTCCCGACGGACACTCCTGTTAGGCGGACACCCCTCTTGTGCGGACATTTTTTCTTAAACCATGTTTTTTTTATGTTTTTTTTTATATTTTTCGAAACAATTTGACCTCTCTTGGACGGACCCCCCTTTTAACCCGACGCGGACAGCATATTTTTATGAATCATGAAAAACGCTTCTGTACGTCAATAGAATTCAGAATTTTTTTAAACTATGAATTGTAACGTTTTTAATTAAAAAGTCTATAGATCGAAGAGATCATATCTCACATCATGTTCTAGGAATGGACCTTACAAAATATATTGATTTGAAAATTTTTACCTTCCTATTTAAACTAAAAGTCAGGCAGGTTCCAGTATACCTTTTCTCGAGACTGTAATTTACAACATCAAATAGAAGCGCATCATTTATTATACATTCTTACAAATATAACACAACGAAAAAACAGTTTTTAGGGTTCCGTACCCATATGGTAATACAGAACCATTATAAGCTCGCTCTAACTCAAAAATGTCTGTCACGATAAAAACATCAAGAACCGTTCTTCCTAGAAACTTGAAATTTGGCACAATTATACATTACGGTGGTCCACATACATGGACAACATATTACTCAAAAATATTGTGAAAGGGTGGGTTAAATGTAATTTAAAAAAAAAAAAAATCAAATATATCATGTGGAACATCATTCGGAAGGGCTCGAAACAAAGATTCAAAAAATGTTTCTTAATTTGTTCTGTTAAAAACTTTGAAAGTTATTGCCGAAAATGTGTGAAAAATTTCAGACCAAAAAGCCCGCTGCATTTTTCTCAGGAACTACTGAAGTCAAAAATATGAAAAAATCATATTTTGTAGATAATTAACTATATTTCTTAAAGATAACTTAGCGACTCTCGTGAGTTGCATGATTTTTGAGAAATTCACGTCGAAAAATTCGATTTTATGTCGAAAAATTCAATTTCTCTACCGATTAACTCGTAAACTACTGGACCAATTTTGAAGAAATTACCACTATTCGATTGACAATAATTTTGGGAAAATTGAAAGCTATCCGAAATTGTGCTGCCATATAAAAAAAAATAAACTAAATGAAAATAAAAATACGGATTTTGCCAGGAAACGAACCTCAGACCCCTGAACTCAGTAGTACAGCGCAAAAAAGGTTAATGGACGCGCTACACACTCAGCCGCGTTCTGAATGTTTATTCAATTTCTCATAGTAAATAATATTACTTATTATTATTATAAGTTTGTAAAGTTAATATATAGGTCGTTTTCGTTTTTTTGTGTTAACGAAACGAAACAGTTATTTAAACAAAATATAACTCGAAACTCGGTACTATCTATAGACAACAAACTGCTCATTTACAAGACGATCATTAAACCAATATGGACATACGGACTTCAGCTGTGGGGAACAGCGAGTAAATCAAATATTAACATCATCCAAAGACATCAATCAAAAATATTAAGAACGCAAATAGACGCTCCATGGTATATTTCCAATGACGACATCCATACATAACTCAAAATAGCGACAGTAATGGAAGAAATACAAAAGACAAGCACAAAACACAGAATTCGGTTACTAATCCATGATAACAATGAAGTCAACTCTATCCCGCTACAAGAAATAACCAGAAAAAGAAGACTGAAGCGCCTTAGATCATCAGACCTAACTCAGAGACTTTAAAATAAAAATTATAAAAATTATAACAATTGTAATCTTCACTTTTTGAAATTCGTAAGATATAAAATAAAAAAAACACCTTATTGTAAAACAAAAGTATGTAAAGGCACTGGCCTTATAAACTATCATATCCCGTTCTGTAACAACAATTACTAGGTGTCCAATTTGAACAGATGTAAATAAATAAAAAAAAATAAATAAAAAATATATATAACTACTTATATAGTTTTACAACTACGGAACCCTTTGAGCGCGAGTCTAACTCGCACTTGGCCGGTTTTTTAGTTATGCCATAAGACAGGCGAACTCGCTTCCGGTTACCATTAAAAGATCTACAGGCATAAGCGACTTCAAAAGACAACTTTTATTAGGATTTACTACTTGTACTAGGATCTAATTTATTTGTTTATTAATTAATTTATTTATTTATTTAGTAATTATTGTTATTAATTACTTTTATTATTTTCTTATATTTATTGTAAAATAACCAAATATTACACGTCTGAAAGATATATCTAAGTGTTAACATACATATATGAAATAAATCCAAATACAAATTAATGTGAATACTCGTAGATCTACTAGGTGCAAATACATCTACTCTCACCATTTCATTATATCTGTTGTTATGAAATAATTAATCTGTGTAATCATTATCTAGTATTACTTTCAAAAGCACTGTTATCATTCTGGTTAGCTACTCGTATCAGAATTGAATGCAATTTTTTTTTGCTGGCGGCAATGTGTCTACAAAAGGAAATTAGCAAAACAAAATAAGACCCCACAATGTTAGAATCTGTCGAAGAAAAGAAAAACAAACTTATCAAATTTTATTAATTACAATCTAAATTACAATAAGACAAAGAATGTCTTCGCAAACCTCTCAAGACTTGTTTTTCGAATAAAAGATTCCAAGAAACGCTTTTAATTAACTAACGCATTCAAATTTGCAACAACTGACAATGTACATACATATGTATGCATATGTATATTCTGTTAAATACAGATTACAACTCTGAATGCCAAACAAGTAAGTATTCATGAGGGCATTGGAAAATTGTATTTCTCTTAAGTTTTAACAAGAAAAGCTATCAGCTAGAATGATTTTAAGATGAAATAGCATCATAGGGAAAATCGAGAAAATCGCACTGCATAAATGAGCATTATGGAATTTCTCATCCATCATACCTATACAGAACGTTACAGCGCACTTTTCGCTGGAATGTATTGTAATGTATTTGATTCAAATGCGGCAGACTGTTTGACTCGATTGTAAGATGTAGATCTACGTATCTGGGATTATCATAATGAGTGGTTTCTGGTAAAGAGGGTTCTTATGAAAAGTGGTATAAGTTGTTTTTTTTCCCTTTGATTAAAATAATTTCTATTAAATTACTCATAAATTAAATGGTAACTTACATAATGTAGGGTTTTGTGCTTAGATTAATGATTGTTAATGTGATTTTTTCTATCGAATCACTCAGGCTTAATATTGGTTCCCTGCTACGGAATTGGGGACTGTTGTCGCAGACAACTACTTTCGCTGTTCCGAAGAGTAGGAAGACGTTATCTTCCATCTCTTTACATACGGATTTAGCGGTAGCCGATCTTAAAACAATAAAGGAACAATAAAATAAATTAAGAAAAATAATCAACAACAGACGAACCCCATAAACGATTTCGGAAGTGGACCAACAATGTCCACACAAACCATTTACCAATGCCTAGAAATCCCTACCCTCTTCGATATGAGACCAGCTGGATTCTCATTCACCGGTTTCACTTGTTGGTGAGCCTTGCAATTTCGAACGTACCTAGTAATGTTCCATCTCATATTTGGCCAATAATACTTTGATGCTATTCAAGGTCTTCCTAACCCCAATGTGTCCCGCTAATGGAGTATCATGACAACTCTGCGAAATCACTAATCTTCCTACTTTCCCTACTACTAATTTCCATTCGCCATTGCTTTCATGGACTACCATGATCCATTAGGCTCTACCTCTGAGATCATTTTTAAAATTCACAGGTCTGTATCCATATCCGAGATCTCGGCCACTACCGGAACTCCTTCTGATAGAATATCTGAAACCACATGCTCTTTACCCTTTCTGTGGATGATCTCAAAGTCCTATTGCTGCACTTGTACGCTCCTACTCCATATTAGGTCTGGATTTGTACTGGTGTGTGTAATATGTAGTTCGAAGTAAAGAACAGTTTTCTTTATCCCAGAGCTTGACATGATCTGCGCATATGGTAATACGGAATGGTAAATGACCACTTACATGAAACTTTATGCTTCGGCAGGAGGTTTGATACAGTGATCCCAAGCCTCAGACTTAAAAGGTACCAAATGGTAAAAGGGTGGATTGAAGATGTATACCGGGGTGGGTGCTGGTAGATTTGGACCAAATACTAGAATATCGATGTCAAAAAGTGTATTTCAAGCTGGGTGGATTTCAACACAGGGTGTTTCCAAGTTAAATGTCAATACTTTGTCAACTGATTCTTGGGTTTATTCTAAGAAAAAAATCATTCTACAGCAAGGGTCTATCTCCAATTTGGACACCATTTATCGAGAATTTAAGAAAACACCTACTTTGGTGTACCTTGACCCGTACTAACTCAAATATCTCCGCTAGTATGTACTTGCTACCGAAAGGGCTTTATTTTAGAAGAAATGACATCCTTTTTAACTGCGTTTAAATAAATTGGATACCTTTTTTTGCTTTCCAGATATTTCATTTTTAAGCCAATATCATAAATCTTGCCCTTTGCCCATACATTTTTTTGACTTTCAGGTCGCTTTTCTACAAAAAAAATCGTAATAAATATACCGTTTTATTATTTTTTTTCTTGTGAATGTAACAATTGTAAACAAAAAAATCTGTAGTAAAAATGCTGAAAAACTCACAAATTTAATGATACTTGGAAAAAACCGCAACAGGTAAAAAGAGAAAATATGATTTTTTACCTACTTTTTTAACGAAAATTGGCAATCAGTTCGATTTTCCAACTAGTTCATAATTACGCAATATTTTTTTTTATAAAGTATGGCTTTAAAAAGTTTTTAAAGTATGCTCATTTATTAGACTATCTGTCAAAACCCTCATTTCCACACCATTCTCCCATTCAAATCCCAGACTCAAACTTAACTGAATATGTAGACCTTTGGAAAATTTACCTATAACAAATTATGTGAAAGATTGGTAAACAAAATTTAACTCATCAGTTTAATTTTTGAACGCAACAGTTGTTTAGAAGCAGCATTTGAAATTCCATCGTTTACAAACCAAGAATACGCACATATTATCTACGTCCATGGGCTGTGCAAAGGAAGTTGCAATCGAGCTCGACAAAGATACCGTGCGCTTTTCCCTAACCGGAGAATTCCTCAATTCCTGCGTTCTATTCAAACCTGACAAGAGACAACTTTGCAAACAACTTGATTGAGTATCTGTCGGGGGTTGGGTACGATTGTCCGCATTTTAAAATTTCGTTTTCAAAATCTTGCATAACAAAGTCTTGCATTATTATAATCTCACATCATCGGAATCTCGCAATTACAAAATCTCGTATATCGAAAAATCGCAATATAAAAATCTCGAAAACTGGAATCTCGCATTGAAATAAAATAAGCGGGATTTTCATAATAAGCAAGATTTTGATAATGCGAGATTTCGATAATTCGAATTTTTAATAATGAGAGAGTTTCAAATGCGAGATTTCGTAATTCGGGATTTATTTAAAAAAAATGCGAGATTTTCGTTATTAGAGCTTTTGTTTTGCGGTCAATAGTGGCGCTCCCTCTGTCAAACTGCTGTTTGGGATTATCTTATTCGCATTTCAATTGATCGCGCAAGTGCATTGAAAAGAAAATCGGCAAAAATAATTCATGCAGCAGGGGGATATGCCACAGCAATGATCGAAAAATCCATGATTTCGTGTTGGCAGGCCAGAGAGTGACGGCACGAGTGATTGTTGAACTGGCGTAGTTGTTTCGATTTTGCATTAACATTTGAATATTAAAATCGAACAAAAATCGCATGTACACATTTATGAAAGAACAACAAAAAAACATGAGTAAACGCTGCTGGAGTAGCTCGGAGGGAAGCAAATGTGGTTATTTCAGCTGCAAAGTTTATATCTACTAACTACTACCTTTTAGGATTGACTTGATAAAATATTCAGTGACTGGAGATACTTCAGAATAACTGGATTTTTTGCAAGACTGACTGTAGTGGAAGTAGAAAGTTGAAGTTGGCTAAACTTTGTGCTTCACCATACAATTCATACAACAGCAACAGCTTCGCATTGTGTTCGCGCTATAGGGCTTACGTGTATTTTAACATTGACAGCGCAGTCTACTTCCACTACAGCGTCACCGTTGTGTTCGGCCAGCGAATCCAAGCTAAGCATCCACATTTGGTGAAGATATAAATAGAAAAGGGAAACTGTTAGATTTTTGTGAAAGATTTGGTAAATCGTATTATTCTTCTATCTTTAGGTGGCGCTACAGATCGGGGTGAACCAGGGCCTGCTTCTCACAACCATTTGTGTGTGCGTGTTATATTTTTGTACATATTGCAGGGACTTACAGTTTTTGGCCGACGCCGAACGGCGAGTTGAGAAGCTCAATCGTGGCAAATGATACTCTTTGATTGCTTATCGCACATTCGAAGGAGTGGCACCGTGAAAAAACGTTTAGGTGTTTCCCTGGGATTGAACCCGCATTACATCTTAGTCGAACGCACTTACCAGTTACCACTACACCACTACACTGATGGCATGAAAAGGTAAAATGTGGTTTTCTAAAAACATACAAAATTTTTTATCCGGAATAACAAAGAGTGCATAAGAAGTAGAGGTAGGTTTAAACAAAAAACCAGAAATAAAGTTTAGCATTTTTTCTAAAAAAAAAAACGAAATCTCAAAAGACCTATAGTAAAATCGCTGACTATAACCAAAACCTAAACACATCTTCTGCTACTCACTTCTTCTTTCACTTCGCTGGACGCCTTTAGCACCGCATGGCGGTTGTCTGGCATAAAAGAAGACAACCAGGCAGTACAGAGAGCGCAAATATACGTTAGCGTACGTGGAAATTACCCTTATGTGTGGTGTGCGTTGTTCACTTTATCGTCATCATTGTCATTGACGTCAACATCATCGTCATCAACATCATCAGAGCCAAAGATATGGTATGGTCTTTATCTTTTGGATTTGGATGAACGTAATCGCAGTTGACTGATATGCCGAGGGGAGACTTGGGAAATAGTAAACGGTTAAGGAAAGAAAGTAGTAGATGTGGCTAAAGAATGGAATGTGGTAGCTACTATCAAATAAAAAACAAAAGATGAAGATGTTTTCTTCTTCTATTGCAATTAAGTGATAAAAGCCAAAGCCAATTTTTCCTATCGAAATATACTAATAGAGCAAACAATTGAAAGTTTAATAAATAATTTATCAGGCGAGCTTGTCATTTCCCTCCAACAGTTGAAAACAACATAAATACAAATCGGTAGTGATATTTGAAAAAATGATAAAAATAATGCCAACGTAAGTGATGAAAAAAGTACTAGAACTGGTCCCAACACTACTGGCAGTGGTGGTAGGTACTTTTAGTGGCACTGAGACTGGTACGTATGTACTTTTATTGTTACTGATTCTTTCGAAGATGGAAAGGAGGATAAAAGATAGAATATTGTAGCACATCAACCGACCCCAACCACTACTGAAACTAAATATGACCATTAAATGACACAATACCAGCAACAATGGCGCTGATAGCGCCTAAAGCGGAAGGATAGGATTAGCAAAGGAAACTGCAATACCATTGATCTGGTGTGGTGGTAAAACAGTCGTTTCCCGCCTTTAAGAAGTTCCGTGAAGGGATGTGAGGGAGCGAGAGCAGTTGATTCGATAAAACAAAGCATGTGCGATAAGTTGGTGGGAATTTCTTCAGCACACCATAAACACCCTTTTATGATTAAGAAGGAGATAGTATTAAATGTTTTTTTTATGGTATAGCGATACAAAACTGAAGCTAAAAGATTTGAATTCATTGATAAAGCTTTACATTTGTAAGGCAAAACCATGATTCTGGGGGAATCCAGTGACGTTTGAATAAAGGGAAATCTAAACCACGGAATTCAAAGAATAAATACCATTTGAATTTTGATTTTTAAAGAAAAATGTTCTGTTTGGTTTGTTTGGCACTTGAGAGTAATCTCTCTTCTCCATTTATGTTTTACTACTTAAACAACAGCCTAAAACTATTATCTTGTGTTTAATGTACATAATGGATGTTGTATGTTCATACATACATACATGCATGACACACCGATATAATTTTAAAGTTGTTACATAATCGTTGCTGGCTTATATCGAATACGCGAATTATCTTTGGGAGTGCCGATGGAACATTCCAGATGTCATTCCAGGTTTTAGAAATGTAGAAAGGTAGACATTTCATAGTTTAGTACCAGATTTTTAACTGAATTGATCTGCTGGCCGGCAAGAAAGTACCACAAGCATAACTCTCCGATGAGCCATGAGCGTATAGGTCTGGCCAGACCAAAACGGTTTTGAAATGTGCTTCAGTTTTTTTCTGGGTGTTTCTGAGTAGCAACAGTCCATGACTTCTTCAATTTCATTTTAAACGACTTTCGTGAATTATGCACACATGGGACTGAGCAGACCCACAGTTGATGCGTAGGATCACAGTGCGAATATCGAAAGTAAATAAGTAAAGTTCATTAAGATAAACAAAAAAAAAAGAGCATATGTGCGAATGCAAAAGAAGATTTAACATGTTAAACAAATCATATGTAACACGACTGTTTCGTTTTTCTTCAACTGAATTTTTGCTTGCAACACGGATAATAGAGTCTTTTCCGGTTAATCGAATTTCAATAGGAAAGCAACTTTGTTTTAAACTTACCAGTTAATTCGACCCCGTTCTGATATATTGATGATGAATATCTGATGAATACAATTGAATGCACCTAGCATTCCCATACTCAATTCCCATACCAAACGCAAATTTCGATTTCTCCTATTTCCCGGCTTTTCATTTAAGTGTTTCTTAATTTTCTTTCTTACTTACTTAGTTGGCGCTACAGCTCGAGGTGAACCTGGGCCTGCTTCTCGCAACGATTTGTGTGTGCGTGTTATATTTTTGCACGAATGGAAGGGACCTACAGTTTTTTGCCGACTCCGAACGGCGAGTTGAGAAGCTCAATCGTGACAAATGATACTCTTTGATGCTTGTCAGACATTCGAAAGAGGTGGGCACTGTGAAAAATGCTTAGGTGTTTGCGGCGGGATTCGAACCCAAGACCGCTGGCTCAGTAGTCCGACGCACTAACCACTTGCGCTACGGTGCCCATTTTCTTTCTGTTTAAACAAAAAACAAAAAAAATAATCATGAAAATCGGCCCAGCGCCAGCGGTTCCATACAAAACGCAAATTTCGATTTTTCCAATTTCCCGGCTTTTCCTTTAAGTTTTCCGAATTTTCTTTTTTTTAAAACCTTCGCGTAGCCTTCGGGTAGCAATTAAACCTGCAGAAGGAAGTATCCAATTTGATCCAGTCGTTTTCAAGTTTTAAGCATCCAAACAAACCGCGATCCATCTTTATATAACACTAGTGGTTACCCGGTGCGCTTCGCTACACCCATTGAGAACAGTGCATATGTCATAAAATGTTCCGAAATCTTTTCGAGTAACTTTTGGTGCACTGAACGATGTCATCTGGAAGCACGAATTGTATTAGCAAATGTTTTTAAGGAAGTGCTTGGAATTGAATACATATTAACATATTGTACGTAAACACATTTTGTACATCTCCGGTCATCTCCCGTTCCATGTCCTGAAATATACATATTTAATATGTATGGGTTTGGGCAGACCCTTTACGCTCCATTTACCGCCTAATATACCAGCGCTCATCGGAGGGTTAAAGAAACGCGGACTTCATTTTCCACAATCAATTTTAAAGAACTTATTAAAGTGGCTACGGGAAATGAGGTTTCGAACGGGTTTTTATTGGTACAGGAAAGTCTGTACGAATTTTAAATAAACCTCACATTTACACTGCAGGCCAAAAGTATGCGGCCACCATGGACGACCGACGAATGCTGTACTCACTCGGTTGCTAACATGAAGAAGGTTTTGAGACAAATACAAGATAAAAAAGACAGAGAAATTACTGTCGGGACAAAGATTTAACTTTCTAACTCAAATTAGACATTTTGAAAATGTATAGTATTTTTTTGAGCAAAAACTTTATTTATTTATTGGAGTTGGAATTAATTCGTAACATTTTTCTTATCGAACAAATTGTTTATATAAAATGAAATTGAATAATTATATTATTCAAAGTATTGTCCATCGCTAGCCACTACTTTTCCCTCCGAATACCATGTTGGAGGAACTCCTCATTTGTAGATGCAACACACGAAACAACCCATTTTTTGCAATCTTTATAAGAAGTAAGCTTCTGCTCGGACAGGCCATGAGTCATCGATCGGAACAAGTGATAATCAGAAGAAGCAATGTCTGCAGAATACGGTGGCGGGATAAGTATGTTTTGACCAGTTCTGCGACTTGCGGACGAGTATTGTCGTGCTGCAAAATCACTTTGTCTTGTCTTGCGAAGTATGTAGGTATTCCGGCTCGGCTCAAGTGCATCAATTGTAGTCAGTAGCGATCTCCAATGATGGTTTTATTCGGCTTTAGCAGCTCATAGTAGACCACACCCTTCTGGTCCCACCAAATACAGAGCATGAGTTTGTATCCATGGACATTTGGCTTCGCCGTTGAGGTTGATGGTTGGCAGGTTGACTTTCTGCCAAGAGCGCGTTCACATCGCTCAATTTTTTATAAATTGAAATTGGGACCGAGAAATTACCGGGAAGGACAAATGACAAAGAAATGTTTAAAAAAAGTCTATATCCCAAACGTCTCGTATTGGCAACCCTGTTTACTCAAGACTTGAAGAGTTTCAAATAAATATGTTTTGTATTGTTCACGTAAACAATTAAGGTAAAAGAAACCTGATGTCATTTATAAAACTCAATCTCTATGCATGAATGAAGTCATTTATCTAGGGTGGCCTCAAACTTGTGGTCTGTAGTGTATTCCACATTTAAAATTATAGGTCCGTTCGCGTAATTTTTGCACCAAATACGTGTTTTCTCTCAAATTTTGAAGAGTGGGCGAGTGAAATTCTCTCAAAGACAGAAAAATTACGAATAAAGCGGAAATGATACAGGGGAAAAACATATGTATACAGAAAACATTAGCTGTTTGTCTGTATGTATGTACAGTACATATGTCTTTCTGTATGTCTGTCTGTTTGTCTGTGTCTGTCTGCCTGTCTGTCTGTCTATCTGTGTCTGTCTGTGTCTTTCTGTCTTTCTGTCTGTCTGTCTGTCTGTCTATTTGTCTGTCCGTCTGTTTGTCTGTATGTATGTACATATGTCTTTCTGTATGTCTCTCTGTTTGTCTGTGTCTGTCTGCCTGTCTGTCTGTCTATCTGTGTCTGTCTGTGTCTTTCTCTCTGTCTGTCTGTCTGTCTCTCTGTCTATTTGTTTGTCCGTCTGTTTGTCTGTATGTATGTACATATGTCTTTCTGTATGTCTCTCTGTTTGGCTGTGTCTATCTGCCTGTCTGTCTGTCTATCTGTGTCTGTCTGTTTGTCTGTCTGTCTGTCTGTTTGTCTGTCTATTTGTCTGTCCGTCTGTTTGTCTTGTATGTACGTATATATGTCTTTCTATCTGGCTGTCTGTCTGTCTGTCTTTCTTCTTCTCTTACACATTACATATGCACAACTGCTATGGATTGAATAAGTATTCACTTCCCCCGTGAGCTTATGCGGATGAGGCTCACACTTTTTTTTTTTTGTGTTAATGTGTTCCTGTACTTTTGCACACTTTTCCCTCTCTCTGACAGATTTTTACCCCCACTCCTTGAAATTTGATAATCTATAAATTTTAGTGCAGAAAGTACGGAAACAGACCCATTCGCCCAAAGAAATTCCTTGTGCTAAAATTCGTAGCATTGGGGAATTTCTTACCCTCACTTGAGCACTCTCTTTTACGAAAAACTTCGAAATTTTTGCGTATGCGAACGGGTTTGCGTAACTTTTCTTTACTTTTCGTAGATTTTCGTAGTTTTAGGAGCGTACGCGAATGGACCTTGTATCTTAAAAATCTGACAAAAAATAAAGTCTTGGAATGACATACCTACATACTAAAGTGAAAAATTATAACTAACCCTCTAACACAATTTATAAAGTATACGACTGAGTGGTTTGCTATTAACAATTTCTCTTAATTTCAAATTAAATTGGATTTAACTAAACAAAAACTTCTTTTTTCCATTTTCTGTTTAAAACCTGTCTCATTTTCATACCCTATCAAAATCTCTAGATCCAAACCTTTCAACGAAACCAAAACCAATACTTGGCCTTTATCCGTCGGAACGAGTAAACATTGGCAAACGATTAAATTCCATTGAATATTTATCTTTGCAGGGCTTTAAAACCGATGTTATGTGAATTTTTGTACAGGCGAATCGGCTATTAACCAATGTCCTGCCAGGACGAACACTTGATAAATGAATTTCCAATGATTAATAGAGATTTCATGTTGTGTTTTGCTTCTCTTGACCGTTCGTTCGTCTCCATTTTATTTTTTTTATTTTTTTTATTATTTATTTCGATGACTTTTTCCACCGAAAGGAGCGTTGACAATTATATGCAGTCTCCATTTTGGGTTATACGTTCTACCTATACCTATATAAGTACATTTGTGTACGATTGGGGCGATGTAGTTTTATTGTGCAGACTTATCCAGTTGATTAGGCGTCCAAAGGTTTGCTGCTGACATCTAATGTCATTAATAATTTCTACACTCTGTCATATTTCCACTCACACGTACTTCTAGTTTGGGGGGTATTTTGACGATAAGCTTTCAAGTGTGTCACATATACATATTTATTACTGGTACTAGGTATAAGTGGCTATGTCTTTTATAGGGACATGCTATGATTTGACTTATTTGAAGTTTTGGGAATTTCAAAATTTGAAAAGCAGCAATAGAGCAGATGATGAGGTCTCGCAACGGGCAATAAGCGGTCCTAAGGAGGGTTTTTTTTTGACAGACTGAAAGTACGAGTATAGTCAACTTTTACATTGGATTAGAAAACTCAGCCGACACTCGAATGTTAGGGAAAGAAAGGGTTGCCGGGGCTTACAACAACTACAACACGAGTACAAAAGAGAATAACGGAAAATCGGCCGAGTTTTCTCGTCCTATGTAAAAGTTGACATACATGATGCTGTTTTTTATTTTTCAATCAACAGCTCTATGTATTTAAAAGGTTTTAACTTTTTCGTCATTTAGCAAGAAATCAAAGGCCAAGCTGGCTCGCGCTTAAAAAGGTATGATATAAGTAATATACATATATAGACTAATAGTACGAAACTCAGTTATAAGGTCTTAGCACTTTATATGTAAAATCTCGGTATCTCTATATTATTATTTTTTTTTTTTTTTTATGTGCATAAAATCAGTCGCCGCATGTATGACTGATCATCGCTTGAGAACGGCTCGACCAATTTGGCTGATTTTTCTTTTGATATGTTCGTCATTGTCAGGACAAGGTTTGTATGAAAAAATATTTTTGAAAAATCCACCGGAAAATTTGTGGAAAAACGGAAAGTGTTTTTTTTTCCATGGGACGGTTTGGCCCATTTCGTTTTTTTTTAATATTCTCCCATTATCAATTGTATGTCGCCTGTTCCCGTATCGGAAAACTATCCTTTTTTTTTAAAGAAAATGTAAATAAAACACCTTGAGATTCATTGTGATTTCAAATTTAATGGAAGAAAATAAATTATTTGGTTGACGTTTTATTCTCATTTTTATTTTTTCATGAAGTGAACTAAGTTTAGTTATCGACAATTTATCAACAAATTTACAGATGTACCTACGAAATACGCTGAGTTTTGAAGTACATTTTCAGTTGAATTGGGATTATGTTGTAAGATCAAGTTTGGTGTATTGCAAACTCAACTGATTTCAGTTCGTGGTTAATTTCTTCGGAAAAAATGCCACCAGTAAGTCGTCGAAATATCGGCCGGCGTACGCGCAACTCAACTCAACTACATGATCGTCGAGTCAAACGGACTGACGAAGAGGGTGTACCTACCTACAGCGTTTAGAGACAAATTGAATAAGAAAATCTAAAGCGCGATCCATTGTGACTCCGGAGTAACGGATACAGTCAAGTTCTGGATATTTCCACCAGATGCTAATGATGGTTATCATGGTGTTCTCAATTCATACTGTGTGATTCTATAAAGTCTGCTGATCTTAGCGACTATTAGTTCCATCTTAAACCCAATTACCAGATCAATTATCTGTCATGTGGGTAACGGTACTGTTTGCGTACACCGGCTAAGCCAGGCGTGTCAGCTCGTAACTAACCCGTTTCATGCCAAAAGACATAAATTTTATTACTGTTTTCAATCGTTTGCTTTTTAGTGAGTTAAGAGCCTTCTAAGAAATACTTTCTATCGTAATTTTTTCTGCCCTTTCCGAATCCGGGGAATTGTTCTGTCTGTCGCCATTTTCGAAACATGGCAGCTGAAAGCAGAAAAAATGTGAAATTTTAATTGTTTTTTTTTTTCCAAACAATCGTAAATTTTAACATAAGCCACCTACGATAGGAGGCTTATACGTCGTATCTGGTGGCATAATTGATTTTTCTGAAGGATAGGACCGATAAAGTAAGGAAATTCAATATGGCGGATTTAAGATGTAAAATGGCGGTCATAAGCACAAGCACGCCATAAATTACGATTTTTACAAATTCAACCGATCTGGACCAAATTTGGTACAAAGGAGTTTTTAGGGTCGCTGATCACGAATCTGAAGTCCAAGATGGCGAATCCAATATATCGAATATATCGATTGACTTTGTAAAAATCGTCATTTATGGCCGCCATCTTAAATCGAATCTTTAAGGCTGTTGTTCAGGCGGTTACCTTATGCATTTGAAACCTCTTCATCGTTAGGCTGCGGCCACGCAGTGAGCGACTGAGTGATGAGCGACTGAGCGATGCAAAAAAAATTAAAACATATGAAATCAACGTCAAATTAAAACAAAATTGAATGTAGAGCGACGTCACTCAGTTGCTCATCGCTCAGTCGCTCACTGCGTGGCTGCAGCCTTAGAAGCCCTCGAATGATGGCTACAAATAAAACATCATGGATTTTCAAATAGACTTCAGTGAAAAAGCGTTAAACTTTTTGCTTACTTATGTAAGTCACAAATTGAAACTGTTTTAATGACCGCTCACGTACATACTTCACGGTAATATCGGTGATTGATGGTTTTTTGGTTGTTAAAATGTAAACAGTAAAAACTAATTATCAATTTCACACATAGCTAGAAACTTTAGACCCAAGTCAATTTATAATGCCATCGGCTTCATGCACGTACCTTTTATTGTCCGGCTCCGGATCACCTACGTTTCAACCGTAAATAAACTGTTACAGATACATGTATCTATCACTAAGCAAATAATAGTAGTTTTCCAGCTTTGAGAAGCTTAAACTCCTCCGTTTCACCAAGTTCCAATCATAGAAGGAAGGGATACACCTTCCTGTGTGAATGCTTAAGAGACATTGCCATGCCATGCGGGGCCAACATAATCGCTCGCCTTCCCCATCCTTCATTCCATCGAAGTCCAAACGGACTATGAGAGGAAAAGTACAATAAAACAATTTGCCAATTTTAACGAACGAACTGTGAACTTGCAAACCCATATGAAATATTTCCACGAATTTGGATTTGATCCCGAAATTCGCCGGCAGGGTTCCACATCCACACACATGTCCATGCCTCGTAAACAAATAAACAATTTATGCTACTGTTAAAGGGAGTAACTATGCTGCATTGCCGGGTCCGTGTTGGTTGACTGGCCTCCTCCTGCGTCCTGCAGACGGATATTTGGTCTTTGTAGAATTTTTGTATTTTGTCCTAAACAAAAGGAAAAGAAAATTGTACAAAGGACTCATAGAAAAGGCCATGTGCTAAACAGTTGTGCTTAAGTCGGACAGGATTGTTGGAAAGTGGTGTGGTGGGTACAGTCTAAAATGTGGCGCGCTGGGTAGGAACAGGAATTCAGCTTCAATACTTTTAAGGATATTTGCGATTTGGTTTTTTTTTTTTTTTCAATTTATATTTTTGGTTCCGTTTCTTTTTGTTTCTTTTTTTTATCTTTCGTTTTCGGTTCGTTGATTTTTCCTTTTGCATTCTTCTGACAGACTGGTGTATAAGTTATTTTACCAACTCCCCATCAGTAAATGACTATACATACATATGTATGTACATACGTACGGGTTGTGTATAGAAAGTCGAATTATAACGAAAGTCGTAATCGCATCATATTTTTGTCCCACTGCGTACGTAAATATACTTCCTCCAATGGGGGATGAAAATAACAGGCCATTAAATATTATAATAATGCCAGAAAGAAGGGTTTGTTGTGGTCTTGTGTATAGGGTTCGATTCATTGCGCTTCGCGGAACGAGATTTATACATCGCAGATACTCGAGAGTTCGGAATCCGAGCGGCAAAGATTTCTCCCTGCTCCGTGACTGTGATGTGAGGAAGAACTCTTCGCCGTGCTGGAAACATTTTGTATGTTCGCATGTGGATACATACATATGTACATCCAACATTTTTGAAGGTTACTGTAGTTAGAGAATTTGATGTGCATACCATAGGTCTGGTTCATAAATGGATTTGTTCTTTCAGGTCATTAAACGACAATTTATTTCGACCCCTTAAAATGTGCGGATTTTTGTTACACAACTTTACACAAGTTTTGCATAGTCAGCTGGCCCTAAGTCAATAAAAATTTTGAATTGTATTCTTTACAGTCTGAAATATAAAACTCCAATTGGTAGGTACGAGTTGCAATGTTTGACTGTCCTGCTATTTGTATTTTTAATGTTGCAATTTATTTTTGTTTCATTTATTTACTACAGAGCTGACTATAAGTACACGAGAGCTTGACATTGATACCATGCTTTATGCAGCCGAGCTAAGAAGCAAAACGAGGCAAACAAGTCTTAAAATATTTTACATGAATTCATATAAAGCCCTGGCGAAAAAAATATAAAGCGACTCCTTTTTATGTTATTCTAGTTATATATTTTTGGTTTAGAAGGCCGATTTAGTTTATGTCGAAACGTAAACACAAGAAAATTGAGGACTACATACATATAAGAACTTAAATAAATTCAGAACTAATTTAAAAACCACTTTACTTAACAACAAAAAACATATTTAATATTTAGTACAAAAATGTCTCAATTTTATATTTTCAATTTATTATATTTATTATAATTATAAATTTATTTACACGCTTGGCAGTACCTCAATGCAAGTTTGAAGGCAACTGATTTTCATCATCTGTCACAGGAAAGTGTCACTTCACTACGCCGAGTGTCAGAAAAAAATTAAATATCCCATCGCGGCGGCATTCATTTGTTTTAAAAAAATCTTATAATTTTCAGAGAAAAAAAATTCTAAATTAAAGCTAAAATGTCTGGCTTCGGCTTACCAAATACAGCACCCGCAGGTAACTTCAATTTCAGTGCGCCCTCAATGGCACCAGCGGCCCCGGCAGCAGGAAATCAACCACAGGCGAATTTTGCTTTTGGCGCTGCCAAGCCTGCAACATCAGATGCACCTGCTTTTGGTACAAACACTTTAGGCCAACCTGCGCCAACTGGGGGATTTTCTTTCGGTGCTCCTGCAGCATCGTCAGCACCAGCAACAGGGATTACCTCATTCGCGTTTGGTGGGCAGGCAGCTCCCACAGCTGCTGTTGCTCCAACTGGAACAACAGGTTTCGGCTTTGGTGCGCAAGTACCCACATCAGCCCCTGCAGCAGCACCTCAATCATTCAGCTTTGGTAATCCAAGTGCAAATCCTCCCGCAGTCGCCAGCGCAGCAGCTCCAACATTATCGTTTGGTGCAGCACCCGTAGCAACAAGTACGGCGCCAGCGTTGGGTTCAGCATTCTCATTTGGAAAGACAGCGGCGCCAACTTCTGCTAGTTTGAATTTCGGAACAACGACAACTGCGGCAACGTCGTTTACAGGACTTACTCAGAACACTGGAATTGGCGGAGCTTTTAATGGCTCTGCATTTGGCGCCAAGCCAACATTAAACACATTCAACTCTCTGCCGTCTACATCCACAGCAACAGCTCCAGCGCCGTTTATTGGGCTAGGCGGTTTGGATGTAACTGCCTCGCAGCCAAAACCAGGAGAATCCAAGCAGGATAACGTCAAAGTTAAAGAGACACAAGTACCAGAGGAAATCGCCAAAACCGTAGAAGTTCTGAAGACACACATCAAAAATCAAAAGAGTATAAGCTCCGACATCGGCAGGGCATCTACCAGCAAACTATCCAATGTATCCAGCGAGATCATATCCCTCCAATGGTCTCTGCAAGAGATTTCTAACACCGTCGAGACAAACTACAATCAAATCAAACTCCTGCGCAAGGAAACCTCACGGGTAATGCAAACTGTCGAAATGGCCCAACGCACGCAAGACACTCCAGCTGGACTGCAGTTCGAGAACTCTACACCATTTCAGTTCTTTCAAAATCTGGTCCAGAAGTACGAAACCGATTTGATTAACTTTCGCCACCAGATTGCGCTCACCGAGAAACACATGCACTCGCTAACCACACCACAAGCTGTCTCGCCCGACGATCTTAAACGCGGATTCAAGCAAATCAACGAAAGTTTCGTCTCATTAGCTGGCCGCCTCAATGAACTGCACCAGAAAGTCGAAGCACAGAAGGAACAGTTCCTGAATTTAAGGAAATATCGCCTGCGGGACACGTCAAATGTTTTCGCTAAGCTGGACAGTGTCGAAACCAACCTCAACACATCGAAGATTACTTCAGGTCCTACACCATTTTCAAACATCGGTGGCATAAGCACCCTAGGCAAAACAATGTCCTCCATTGGAAGCTCCGCTGCGGGTCAAACCAAAAACCCATGTTAAATTTTATTATGAAATAAATATAACAACATTTTTTCTAGAAACTGTTCTTTTATTATCGTTCTTTGTATGACGCATATAACAATCTTAACAAATAACAGCTCATTGCTAGCTAAACCCTAGCAGGGAAGCCACTACAGCGATTTTATTTAAAAAAAAGAAATGGAGAAGTCTTGATATCCACGTTTTTGCTATTTTATTTTTTCACAACTTGAATGACATCCTCGTCGTGCATTATGTGACTGATGCCTACTCTTTGTGGAGAGTATTTCGTGGAAGTGCCCCAAACTAACCCATACTTAAACTGAGCAGCAAGCGTCCGATGAATCGAGTGACAGACGTGTTCAACGCTTACTCCCTGCAAATATAAAGTAATGCTGATTGTTTACATTGACATGTGTATAAGTATAACTAACCTTTCTTAAAATAAGGCCATCATCGAAATCTGGTGGTGCACCAGGCTTTTTAGTGTACACCCGAATCAGCTGCAATGCCTCCCATAGGGCCTCCAATAGATAATCCAAATTCAGCTTCATATTACAACTGACCACAATTGAGTTCGCTTCACGGGCCAGCCGATCAACTTCTTCGATTGAAATCTGATCGATCTTATTGTAAACGTACAGACAAGGCAAGTATACACGATTGGCCGTAACTACATCTATGAATTCATCCTCGGTGCAATCCTCACGAAAGAGCACTTCGGCGTTGAAAATTTTAAACGAATGCAAGATGGTTTGTACCATTTTCTCATTGCATCGTGATAATGAGCACGTTGCATTAAAACTTAATCCACCGCCTTTCTTCACTTTGTAGTAGATGTTAGGTTTACGTTTGTTCAAACGAATTCCGACAGATTCCAGTTCGCGCTCTAACAGATCTCGATGAACATTAGGCTTTGTGGCGTCCAGCATCATTACTACCAAATCGGCTGTACGAGCAACAGCAATGACTTGTCTACCACGTCCTTTGCCCTTAAAAGAAAATTTTTATATATGTAAAAAAATTGCAAAATCCTTAAGGTAGTTTTTCAAAGCTACATACCTGAGCAGCTCCCTCGATGATACCAGGCAAATCGAGGAGTTGTATATTTGCACCTTTATATTCAATAACACCAGGGATACAGGTGAGTGTTGTGAATTCATAATTCGCGGCTTCCGATTCAGTTTTGGTCAACGTAGACAAAAGCGTTGACTTACCCACCGACGGGAAGCCGATAAGAGCCACGCGAGCATCACCGCTTTTCAGTACATCGAAGCCATCGCCTTTTTCGCCCTTTTTAGATGGTTCCAGTAATTGAGATCGGTATTTGGCTAATTTCGCTTTCAATAAACCCAAATGATATTCAGTTGCTATACGACAAACAGAAAATGTATTACTTTGGGAGTTAACCTAAATAGTTAGTAATGAGCACTTGCCTTTGTTTTTCTGAGTTCTAGCGATTTCCTTTTCGATTTCTGAAATCTTCTCTAAAATACCCATGTTGGCAGAGGGTTTTCTTTAAATATATTTTCTTTATTTAACAAGCAAATACATTAATAATAGCTGATATAAAACAAAAACTGTTTCTATCGAAAAGTTTGTGAAGTGCGAAAACGCCGTGTGCTGACAGCACAGAAGGAGTTGACGGATTGGCACAATTTTTTGACAACGACTGTCAACGTCAAATGCGCTTTGTAGCGTTCAGCAAATGTCGTAGGGAGAAAAGAATTCATATGGTGACTTCCATTTTAAATTATATCGAATATCGGAGGAACAAATTTAAAAACCTTGGCTCTCATCAAGTATTTTCACCGACAATTGGCGATCACACAACAGTACCAAACGACGTCGACGAAACGATCCTTCCCGAAACACTACCAGTCTCATATCGTCCATCACCTTCGTCTTTTTCCAGTTTGAGAACCACAGAAAACAACATTTATAAGCGATTTCGCATTTGCGGATGAAGTCATATTTTGACAGATGTTCGATCATGGATCGCCAAAGAGTACGGACGCGTTTAAAAGCGCGGTAAAAACTTCAAACTTTTTTCAAGTTAGCAACTGCCTTTCTCACACGCAGAAAGTTTAAAATAATTAAAGTAAATAATTAACCATACATTTAAAGTGACCAGTAGGAATTAGGCCGGCGTAACGCGCTACAATGGCCGATTCCATAAATAATACAGAAATAGTGCTTCAGTAACGGTTCCAGTCTCCTCGACACATTGCACGAGGGGACCAAAAAATCAACGGGTTGCGAAAAGAAGCGCCCTCACACTTCAACAAACGGCAGAAAATTGCGGTAATACAGGAGACTCAAAGTAAGAGCTCCAGCAACATAGATCTTTCAAGTAAGATCTTTCGTGTCCCCTGACACGACATGGAAGTCCACAGAAACGTGGCACCGTCAATACAGGAGCTTCAAAGTAAGAGCTCCAGCAACATAGATCTTTCCAGTTAGATCTTTCGTGTCCCCGTACACGACATGGAAGTCCACATGTGGCATCGTCGATGTCATATGCAGTCATAAGCAACTGCAGCAATAACGGCATCGGCAGTAACAAACACAGCAGTGGCAATAACGGTACCAGTGCTATCAACGGCAACCGCAGCAAACAATCATGAAAAAAAAAAAACAGTACACTCAAATACTGGGAAGCATAGGCGAATAAGCAGCAGTTTATTAAAATTTTGATTTCAAAAAATCCACATATAGGTATAATAAAATATTTTAATAGAGAATAAATAAAAAACAACAAAAAACCAAAAATAAAATAAATACACAAATTAATGTCAAATTCAAAAACACATCAAATCCAAACCAACAATTTTATACTAAGTGCACCTACATTCAAAAGATAAATAAACTCTCGTTTATATAAATAATATGTAACTTTAACTGTTCGATAACTTAACACAAAGCAAAAGTCAAACTCATACAATGGGCACTTTCGTTCCCTCTAACCGAATGTATATTTTCTCAAATATAACTGTATTCATATATGTTATATGTATAAATGTAAATTCAACATGTAAATAATAATCAAGTAGTTTGTAAATAGTTAGGGTAGTCATAAGTAAACGAAGACATCACAGTCGAATGTAACAGTTAAATACATTGACATATTATATATGGACTGCTAGTGAAATGTCACTTTCATACAACGTCTGCGGACAATTTGGTTCCAACATAACTAGCCACGTGTTTCGTAGGGACAGCAATGTGAAACAATTATTCGCCATCATACTTATTTTACGTAGAAACTGAGGCCATCTATTGCCTTATATACGAGTTACTGCGAAAATACGTTAAATCTTAAATTATTGCCGCGTTGGTACCAACAGATGCCACTACCCAAAATTTCAATACAAAATTTGAAAAACGCCGTTACTTTTCTTTACTGACCCATAAACTAGATAAATATGTTAAATTTATTTGGAATTCATATTTTGTGTTGATTAATACTTTTGCTTTATAATGCAGTACAACTTCTCACAATTTATTAAAAAAAATACTTAAATCACAAACCAACGGCTTTCATGAATTCAAACACAGTCTAAGTTTCCACATTTCTCCGCTACGAAACAAGAGGGCTAGTGCTTATGTTGGAACCAACGCGAAGTTGGGTACTAGCAGTCCATATATAATATGTCAATGGTTAAATAGCTCCGCGAGCAAGAGCTAAACGAAACACAAGAAAAAGCAAGCCATGTGGCATATAATAATTTAAGAAGCAAACCGAAAGAGACGGCCATACATTAAAGCCTCCATACTCAAAACAAAAATGTAACTTGAATTAAGACATTGATGTAAGAAAGAGAAAAATAGAGACTCAATAAAATTCAATTCAATTCATATTTTGACATTTGTGGTTTTGGCGGCATTTTCATATTTCATATTTATTATTTATTAATTAAGATCATTTACAATAGAGTAATGAAATCTTTAAGTTTTATTTAATTTTTTTTAAATGAAAAATGACAGTAGACAGAAAGGAGACTATGCATTTTTACTTTAAATTTTTATATTCGTTATTTTACAAATGAAATTCGTATTTTTGCCAAAGAAAATTCAATTTAAAAAAAAGGCAATTTAAAGTGAAAACGCTCGGTCGATTTTTATGTCAACGTGAAGTCTCGCTATCGTTAACGATGTCGAAAGCGATGACGACTGTCTTACGTAATGAGGGCCCTTATTCTATAAGGGTATTTTTAATTAGACTTGGAAACTTTGATAATAATATAAAAAAAAAATATACGAAAATCCCCTATAACTCAGAATAAAAATTATTTTTTATTAACGTCTTACATTTGTACATTAGCAATTTATAATGTTCTATATTGTTACGAAAATAAACATTTTTTTGTTTGTTGTTTTTAATTTACATTCCTCATATGTGTTTTGTTGATTTTGGATCTGTGCGTCATAGATAGTCGTGCTCTACTAGTTTTTATATGCCCCATCCCCTGTATTGCCCATAAATTCAGTCCATCTTTGCTTCTCGACATCATCTAGCTCTGAGCAGACTTCACCCTTTTCCAGTGAACGACATGTACATGTCAATGTGATCCTGGTGATAACAATTTGTGATTCATATCTGGGTAAAGTTTGTGTTAAGCTGCTGATACTCCTAGCGCTGAGACATTGTTTTAAGAACTGTTTTTGCAGAACACTTAGATTTTCCGCTGTATAACCTGTAAGAATTAAGAAATAAATATTTACCCACTGAATTGCTTGAAAATATTTCTCACTTCGATAGGCGCTGATTTTTTCGTCCATACAATTCCAGTCTTGGGGTAGAATTAACGGTGGATAAGTCTCTGATTCTCTTATGTTTAGCAAAAAGGCATAGTCAATAGAGCTACGTGTATTATTTAGGGACTTAAGCAAAGCTCCACTGGAAGATATAGATGCAAAAAAAAGTGCATCATCCTTTTCTTCGTTGCCATCGTCTCGTTGTTGTCGTTGTTGGGCGCCATCATATTTTGATCTTTCCTTGAGGACGTCTTTTTCCTCTTTTTCTACTTCCAAGTCCCATAAACTTAATGGTTCCTCTTTTTCTAGACTATTTTGTAGAACGCTTGGTACGGTATCGTTGGTGTTATCTTCCAGACTTATAAAGTCGCTGCGTACGTCTCTATTTCCCGGGTATTTACTTCTCAAGCGAATTGGACCACCTACATTATCGTTGTATATCTCTTGATATTCCTCTTGACTATGAGGGGTTTCTACATCATAATCTTTCTGAAATATAGACATTTTCCAGATGAAGTTAATTTTTTTTGAAATAGTTAAACATCTGCAATATAAATTTAGGCTTAAGTAAGTGTTTTACGATTAAAGTTTTGAGTTTTCTGTTTTAGCAAGAGAAACTACGTATTCTAAAATAACTAAGAGTTACCAGCTAGGATTTTTAAGACCTAAATGCCTAGAAGTATTATTTTACCTTAATGCTGGCGTGTGTTATTTATTCCAGCGTTTTTTAAATTTTAAATTGATCGACGCGTATCAAACATTTTAAAGCCGACATATAAAAGTCGACAGTCGCGCGTCTGCCACGAATCTGAATAACTGCAAAAAGCATTATTCTGTGTGGCATAAAACTTAAACAAAAATTCTAAAGAAACCAATGTAATATGTATAATTTTCTGATAAGAAAAATACTTACAAAATCCTGTGTGGGATTGCTTTGGTATGGCAAATATTGAAAATTCCTGCCACTACCATATGCCGGCACAGTTTCTGGTTTATCGTCGAAAGAACTCTTTAGCTTACCGAAATGTTTCGGTTTGTTGTGTGGTTTCGTTTTAACTTCTACTCCTTTCGATACGTCTGGTACGTTAGTTGCTTGTTCTATTATCGGCTGATCTCTGTTCTTCATTAATTTATTTAACATTTTCGGATGCTTTAGAGGCGACTTGGATTTTTCCTTCATTAGTTGTGGAGTTTCGGTGCGATTTAGGTGAACTTCCAGGTCGTCTACAAAAAAGGGGAAAATGTACGACAATTTCTTAAATTAATAACAATATCTTACCTGTGCTGAAGATTACAGCCCCCGGTGGTTCAATATGCCTGGCAATTGCATACAATTTAACGACAGTTGATTCGTTGTACCGAAGTATACATGTATCCGCTCGGGCCTGAAGAATTTTATCTTTTTTTATCATACTTAAACTGAGCAGCAAGCGTCCGATGAATCGAGTGACAGACGTGTTCAACGCTTACTCCCTGCAAATATAAAGTAATGCTGATTGTTTACATTGACATGTGTATAAGTATAACTAACCTTTCTTAAAATAAGGCCATCATCGAAATCTGGTGGTGCACCAGGCTTTTTAGTGTACACCCGAATCAGCTGCAATGCCTCCCATAGGGCCTCCAATAGATAATCCAAATTCAGCTTCATATTACAACTGACCACAATTGAGTTCGCTTCACGGGCCAGCCGATCAACTTCTTCGATTGAAATCTGATCGATCTTATTGTAAACGTACAGACAAGGCAAGTATACACGATTGGCCGTAACTACATCTATGAATTCATCCTCGGTGCAATCCTCACGAAAGAGCACTTCGGCGTTGAAAATTTTAAACGAATGCAAGATGGTTTGTACCATTTTCTCATTGCATCGTGATAATGAGCACGTTGCATTAAAACTTAATCCACCGCCTTTCTTCACTTTGTAGTAGATGTTAGGTTTACGTTTGTTCAAACGAATTCCGACAGATTCCAGTTCGCGCTCTAACAGATCTCGATGAACATTAGGCTTTGTGGCGTCCAGCATCATTACTACCAAATCGGCTGTACGAGCAACAGCAATGACTTGTCTACCACGTCCTTTGCCCTTAAAAGAAAATTTTTATATATGTAAAAAAATTGCAAAATCCTTAAGGTAGTTTTTCAAAGCTACATACCTGAGCAGCTCCCTCGATGATACCAGGCAAATCGAGGAGTTGTATATTTGCACCTTTATATTCAATAACACCAGGGATACAGGTGAGTGTTGTGAATTCATAATTCGCGGCTTCCGATTCAGTTTTGGTCAACGTAGACAAAAGCGTTGACTTACCCACCGACGGGAAGCCGATAAGAGCCACGCGAGCATCACCGCTTTTCAGTACATCGAAGCCATCGCCTTTTTCGCCCTTTTTAGATGGTTCCAGTAATTGAGATCGGTATTTGGCTAATTTCGCTTTCAATAAACCCAAATGATATTCAGTTGCTATACGACAAACAGAAAATGTATTACTTTGGGAGTTAACCTAAATAGTTAGTAATGAGCACTTGCCTTTGTTTTTCTGAGTTCTAGCGATTTCCTTTTCGATTTCTGAAATCTTCTCTAAAATACCCATGTTGGCAGAGGGTTTTCTTTAAATATATTTTCTTTATTTAACAAGCAAATACATTAATAATAGCTGATATAAAACAAAAACTGTTTCTATCGAAAAGTTTGTGAAGTGCGAAAACGCCGTGTGCTGACAGCACAGAAGGAGTTGACGGATTGGCACAATTTTTTGACAACGACTGTCAACGTCAAATGCGCTTTGTAGCGTTCAGCAAATGTCGTAGGGAGAAAAGAATTCATATGGTGACTTCCATTTTAAATTATATCGAATATCGGAGGAACAAATTTAAAAACCTTGGCTCTCATCAAGTATTTTCACCGACAATTGGCGATCACACAACAGTACCAAACGACGTCGACGAAACGATCCTTCCCGAAACACTACCAGTCTCATATCGTCCATCACCTTCGTCTTTTTCCAGTTTGAGAACCACAGAAAACAACATTTATAAGCGATTTCGCATTTGCGGATGAAGTCATATTTTGACAGATGTTCGATCATGGATCGCCAAAGAGTACGGACGCGTTTAAAAGCGCGGTAAAAACTTCAAACTTTTTTCAAGTTAGCAACTGCCTTTCTCACACGCAGAAAGTTTAAAATAATTAAAGTAAATAATTAACCATACATTTAAAGTGACCAGTAGGAATTAGGCCGGCGTAACGCGCTACAATGGCCGATTCCATAAATAATACAGAAATAGTGCTTCAGTAACGGTTCCAGTCTCCTCGACACATTGCACGAGGGGACCAAAAAATCAACGGGTTGCGAAAAGAAGCGCCCTCACACTTCAACAAACGGCAGAAAATTGCGGTAATACAGGAGACTCAAAGTAAGAGCTCCAGCAACATAGATCTTTCAAGTAAGATCTTTCGTGTCCCCTGACACGACATGGAAGTCCACAGAAACGTGGCACCGTCAATACAGGAGCTTCAAAGTAAGAGCTCCAGCAACATAGATCTTTCCAGTTAGATCTTTCGTGTCCCCGTACACGACATGGAAGTCCACATGTGGCATCGTCGATGTCATATGCAGTCATAAGCAACTGCAGCAATAACGGCATCGGCAGTAACAAACACAGCAGTGGCAATAACGGTACCAGTGCTATCAACGGCAACCGCAGCAAACAATCATGAAAAAAAAAAAACAGTACACTCAAATACTGGGAAGCATAGGCGAATAAGCAGCAGTTTATTAAAATTTTGATTTCAAAAAATCCACATATAGGTATAATAAAATATTTTAATAGAGAATAAATAAAAAACAACAAAAAACCAAAAATAAAATAAATACACAAATTAATGTCAAATTCAAAAACACATCAAATCCAAACCAACAATTTTATACTAAGTGCACCTACATTCAAAAGATAAATAAACTCTCGTTTATATAAATAATATGTAACTTTAACTGTTCGATAACTTAACACAAAGCAAAAGTCAAACTCATACAATGGGCACTTTCGTTCCCTCTAACCGAATGTATATTTTCTCAAATATAACTGTATTCATATATGTTATATGTATAAATGTAAATTCAACATGTAAATAATAATCAAGTAGTTTGTAAATAGTTAGGGTAGTCATAAGTAAACGAAGACATCACAGTCGAATGTAACAGTTAAATACATTGACATATTATATATGGACTGCTAGTGAAATGTCACTTTCATACAACGTCTGCGGACAATTTGGTTCCAACATAACTAGCCACGTGTTTCGTAGGGACAGCAATGTGAAACAATTATTCGCCATCATACTTATTTTACGTAGAAACTGAGGCCATCTATTGCCTTATATACGAGTTACTGCGAAAATACGTTAAATCTTAAATTATTGCCGCGTTGGTACCAACAGATGCCACTACCCAAAATTTCAATACAAAATTTGAAAAACGCCGTTACTTTTCTTTACTGACCCATAAACTAGATAAATATGTTAAATTTATTTGGAATTCATATTTTGTGTTGATTAATACTTTTGCTTTATAATGCAGTACAACTTCTCACAATTTATTAAAAAAAATACTTAAATCACAAACCAACGGCTTTCATGAATTCAAACACAGTCTAAGTTTCCACATTTCTCCGCTACGAAACAAGAGGGCTAGTGCTTATGTTGGAACCAACGCGAAGTTGGGTACTAGCAGTCCATATATAATATGTCAATGGTTAAATAGCTCCGCGAGCAAGAGCTAAACGAAACACAAGAAAAAGCAAGCCATGTGGCATATAATAATTTAAGAAGCAAACCGAAAGAGACGGCCATACATTAAAGCCTCCATACTCAAAACAAAAATGTAACTTGAATTAAGACATTGATGTAAGAAAGAGAAAAATAGAGACTCAATAAAATTCAATTCAATTCATATTTTGACATTTGTGGTTTTGGCGGCATTTTCATATTTCATATTTATTATTTAGTAATTAAGATCATTTACAATAGAGTAATGAAATCTTTAAGTTTTATTTAATTTTTTTTAAATGAAAAATGACAGTAGACAGAAAGGAGACTATGCATTTTTACTTTAAATTTTTATATTCGTTATTTTACAAATGAAATTCGTATTTTTGCCAAAGAAAATTCAATTTAAAAAAAAGGCAATTTAAAGTGAAAACGCTCGGTCGATTTTTATGTCAACGTGAAGTCTCGCTATCGTTAACGATGTCGAAAGCGATGACGACTGTCTTACGTAATGAGGGCCCTTATTCTATAAGGGTATTTTTAATTAGACTTGGAAACTTTGATAATAATATAAAAAAAAAATATACGAAAATCCCCTATAACTCAGAATAAAAATTATTTTTTATTAACGTCTTACATTTGTACATTAGCAATTTATAATGTTCTATATTGTTACGAAAATAAACATTTTTTTGTTTGTTGTTTTTAATTTACATTCCTCATATGTGTTTTGTTGATTTTGGATCTGTGCGTCATAGATAGTCGTGCTCTACTAGTTTTTATATGCCCCATCCCCTGTATTGCCCATAAATTCAGTCCATCTTTGCTTCTCGACATCATCTAGCTCTGAGCAGACTTCACCCTTTTCCAGTGAACGACATGTACATGTCAATGTGATCCTGGTGATAACAATTTGTGATTCATATCTGGGTAAAGTTTGTGTTAAGCTGCTGATACTCCTAGCGCTGAGACATTGTTTTAAGAACTGTTTTTGCAGAACACTTAGATTTTCCGCTGTATAACCTGTAAGAATTAAGAAATAAATATTTACCCACTGAATTGCTTGAAAATATTTCTCACTTCGATAGGCGCTGATTTTTTCGTCCATACAATTCCAGTCTTGGGGTAGAATTAACGGTGGATAAGTCTCTGATTCTCTTATGTTTAGCAAAAAGGCATAGTCAATAGAGCTACGTGTATTATTTAGGGACTTAAGCAAAGCTCCACTGGAAGATATAGATGCAAAAAAAAGTGCATCATCCTTTTCTTCGTTGCCATCGTCTCGTTGTTGTCGTTGTTGGGCGCCATCATATTTTGATCTTTCCTTGAGGACGTCTTTTTCCTCTTTTTCTACTTCCAAGTCCCATAAACTTAATGGTTCCTCTTTTTCTAGACTATTTTGTAGAACGCTTGGTACGGTATCGTTGGTGTTATCTTCCAGACTTATAAAGTCGCTGCGTACGTCTCTATTTCCCGGGTATTTACTTCTCAAGCGAATTGGACCACCTACATTATCGTTGTATATCTCTTGATATTCCTCTTGACTATGAGGGGTTTCTACATCATAATCTTTCTGAAATATAGACATTTTCCAGATGAAGTTAATTTTTTTTGAAATAGTTAAACATCTGCAATATAAATTTAGGCTTAAGTAAGTGTTTTACGATTAAAGTTTGGAGTTTTCTGTTTTAGCAAGAGAAACTACGTATTCTAAAATAACTAAGAGTTACCAGCTAGGATTTTTAAGACCTAAATGCCTAGAAGTATTATTTTACCTTAATGCTGGCGTGTGTTATTTATTCCAGCGTTTTTTTAATTTTAAATTGATCGACGCGTATCAAACATTTTAAAGCCGACATATAAAAGTCGACAGTCGCGCGTCTGCCACGAATCTGAATAACTGCAAAAAGCATTATTCTGTGTGGCATAAAACTTAAACAAAAATTCTAAAGAAACCAATGTAATATGTATAATTTTGTGATAAGAA
Organism: Brachyopa scutellaris; assembly: GCA_949775065.1. Taxonomy (NCBI): domain Eukaryota; kingdom Metazoa; phylum Arthropoda; class Insecta; order Diptera; family Syrphidae; genus Brachyopa; species Brachyopa scutellaris. The sequence goes on from OX459113.1 coordinate 15,113,966, forward strand.
AAATACTTACAAAATCCTGTGTGGGATTGCTTTGGTATGGCAAATATTGAAAATTCCTGCCGCTACCATATGCCGGCACAGTTTCTGGTTTATCGTCGAAAGAACTCTTTAGCTTACCGAAATGTTTCGGTTTGTTGTGTGGTTTCGTTTTAACTTCTACTCCTTTCGATACGTCTGGTACGTTAGTTGCTTGTTCTATTATCGGCTGATCTCTGTTCTTCATTAATTTATTTAACATTTTCGGATGCTTTAGAGGCGACTTGGATTTTTCCTTCATTAGTTGTGGAGTTTCGGTGCGATTTAGGTGAACTTCCAGGTCGTCTACAAAAAAGGGGAAAATGTACGACAATTTCTTAAATTAATAACAATATCTTACCTGTGCTGAAGATTACAGCCCCCGGTGGTTCAATATGCCTGGCAATTGCATACAATTTAACGACAGTTGATTCGTTGTACCGAAGTATACATGTATCCGCTCGGGCCTGAAGAATTTTATCACTGCCTAGAAGGAGAACAGATGCCAAGTTAGGGCATACGCACATACGCATACTGCGCTTTCGAAAAAACTCTCCACTTACCTGGAATAAACTCATAGGCATCCTTAGCATCATACTTATTTCTACACTGCGTCTGCCAGTGTAGAAAAAAGTCTCCACCAAAAGTCTGTGATATTGACATGCCACCCAGTAAACTACTGGCACCACCTGAGTCAGTCATCATTGCGTCCATTAATGGCTTTCCCGTCTGACCATCCAAAATTGTAGTCTGCGAGTAGTAGTAGACTGGAAATCCTGGTCCCGTATTATATTTTACCATAAAATCGGTGATATTATCATGATTAAAATGCCCCGGAACAACGGCACTGACACTTTCACTCGCCGGGAATGTGTAGTTCCATAGCATGGAAAAGTTTCGCCCATCAAATGCATAGATTGTCGAATTGAACGATGACACCACTATGTCATCTATCGAATCACCTGTTACGTCAGTTAAAATAGCAGGTACCATAAAGCCAGATGAATTCTTTCTGTACAACGGTATAAATTGTTTTTCGCTTGTAAATTGCATCAAGTTGAGAAGACGTATGGAATAAATGCCACCGGGTGTATTCTGTCCACCAGTGATTATCATCAGAACTTCAGTGCCGTCCTGTTGGGTGACAATTTGTATTGGAACGAATGCCTCTTCGCGGAATGGTGTTGGAATTACACGAATGACTTTACCGGTTTTACCGGAAATTAGCTTAATATGACCCGATCTGGAAGTCTCTCGTTCTTCAACATGAACCGCTACAATCTCTGGTATCTCATCACCATCCAAATCGCGAACTGAATTGATCGTGTATAGATCAATGACAATTGGTGAGTTCGTTTCGATTTCATTCTCCTGGAAATCCCAAATTTTGTTGCCGTTTCGACCGTTAATTGCAAAAATCATCTTAAAACAATATCAACTATTAGTTGCAGAAAGACGATTATAGTTATTTTTTCTTACCCCCAAACGTCCGGAAGCTATGCAATCGGTGAAACCGTCCTTGTCAATATCTACTGTACAGTACAAAGAGAAGACATTGCTCCTACTCCATGTTTGCCATAGGAGTTTTCCACTAGCTCCATCAAGTGCAATGACTCCACCCTCACAGGGTACATCTTCATTTGTGGTTTGTTGAATTGATTTGCACTTTGGCAAGGAAATATCCTCGTATTGGATGTTATCATCTGCAAGGAAGACATTTTTTTTTTTAAATATTTCCAAACCCACCCCAACGACTTATAGTACGAGTATATTGAATTTCACTCACCCAGACCATATCCGAAAATGACATCCTTCACATCATCCCCATTCAAGTCGGCCTTTCTTATGGGACTTTCACTGTTAATTCGTGGAAATATACGAGTCCAAACCTTTTGTACACTGATTTGAGTGCAAGGTACAAATTCTGTACCCATACTATCGCCATACGAAGCCGATGACGGCAGACTAAGACTCGGCTCCTTTTTCAGCCATATTTTAATTTTTTGCAATGGAATGGGAAACATTGTTAGAATCAAAGCAGCCAGCATTATTAGGCCAATTAAAATAGTTAAAGCAGCCAGGCCATAGCAGAAGGGCTCACAGTATTTCCAGCATTTTCGATGTTTCTTCATAATCGGCGGGATCGAACTCTGTGCTTTGCCACCATTTTTTCGACGTGGTGCCATTAGAGGGCGTTTAAGACCCTTTTCTTCACTAATCTATACAAAAATAAAAATTTATTTTCCACTGAATTTTTTTGTAAATAGGTACACAAACCTTAGCCGAACGAGCATCTTTTATGAAAACATCATCTTCAACTTCATCACTAATGTCTTCTTCGATGCTATCGCGAATCGCAATCCTATCCGACGGAACATATGGTCGCATTTTTATCATAGTTACTGGAAAAATCTTGGACTTATATTTTTCAAACCGTAGTTTGTAGGTTTCGGAAGCAAATGGACTTTAATATAAAACTATGTCCTTTTAACGAAGAAGGAAGATTTTTTTTTGTCGCGCACAAAGTCCAAATGCCTACTCTAGATTATACATCCGAATGGAAAAAAAACAATTTGTCACTTTTTTGTGGAACACGGTTGGTAACGAAAAATCAATATTTAATTCATAATGCATTTGACGCGTGTTCATGGAACATGCGCGGAATTATAAAGGCGCACGTGGTGGATTGTTTATTATTTTGTTTGCTTCCATTCCTTTGGTGGGTGAACTTGTTACGTTTCATTGTTTACGTTTGCGAGGGTGCAGGGTGGAATCGGTTTGTACATCCCTCTTACAATAGTATTTCTTTTAACAGCATTCTATGCGGTTTTCAGAATTTTCTGCTTTTCGACTAAATAGGTACTTAAGGAGGTCCATTTCAAACATCTCTGTCGTTAGGTGTTTATGTACAATCGTGTGAAATTCAATTCTTTCAGTGCAAAAAAAAGGAAAATTCTGCAAGTATTTGAAAAGGAAAAATCAAGTTTTAAATTGGACCTTTTTCCATTCAATGATATCACACTTAGAAAAGGTTAGTTAAGGTGAAAAGGATTGTTTGAATAGTGTTTGCCAACTTAACAAGCCAAACCTTTGTATCTCAGCCAAGTCAACTAAGCTGTCAATAGCTGAAAACTCAGCTGAACAGAAGTGTCTGGTGTTTTATTGTTCTCAGTGACCTAGCACAAAAAGACGTGGGAAGCCTTTTTCGCTTTATACAAAGCTCCAAATGGTGCTCATAAGTAGGGGGGTTAGATATCCCCGAAATCCTTGGTATCACAATGGGCCTCTATAGGCCTAAGTGCGCTGGTACTTTAATGTTCTTAGAAGGTACCGTGGCGTAGTGGTAAGTGCTTTGAGCTTCTACGCAACGCTGCACGGGTGGCCGTGGGCGTGGTGGTTAGTGCGTTGGACTACTACGCATGCTGCTCGGGTTCAATCTCAGCCCGGACCCAACACCGAAAAAAGTTTTTCATGGTCGCCACCTCTTTCGAATGTCTGACAGCAACCAAAGAATATCATTTGTCATGAGAAGCCTCTCAACCCGCCGTTCGGAGTCGGCAAAAAACTGTAGGTCCCTTCCATTCGTGGAAAAATTAACACGCACACACAAATGGTTGCAAGAAGCTAGGCTTGGTTCTGGATAGGACTGCTGACGCCGTATATATTTTTTTTTATGTATGATATGTATGTACTACGAGTATGAATCAAAAATATTTAACAAAACAAAAACCAATCCCTTTTTATGAGATCTGTCCAAACAACCCTGGCAACACCACGGTGATTTTTTTCAACTTGTCTCAACTGATCTTATCTACCATATTGTATAGACGCCTGAAACCTTTCATCAACAACCTGATTGGCCCCTATTAGTGCAGTTGTAGGCCAGAAAAGTCCACCATAGGGGTGGAAAGTCAACGAAAAGGGACACTCAACATCGACGATTTGGACAGAACGTCACAATAGACAGTTACAAGTTTGAGGTAGTAAAGGATTTGTCTATCTCGGCTCTGCTATAATATCAAAAAATGGCATCTCGTCGGAAATCAAACGAAGGATTACTCTTGCCAATCGGTGTTTCTTTGGGCTAAGAAGGCAATTGAGTAGTAAAGCCCTTTGTCGATGGACTAAGGAGACTCTATGTAAGACCCTTATCATCCCAGTCTTTCTATATGGAGCTGCAGCATGGACTTTATCGGAAGCAGATGCAGATATCCTTGGTCGCTTCGAGAGAAAAATTGGAGGTTTTGGAGGAGATGATTCAACCACGAACAATACGAGCTGAAACGCGATACCGACCTGGTAAAAAAATCTGCGCATTGGGCGTTTAAGATGGCTAGGTCATATAGAGCGAATGAACATCAATGCTCCGGCCCGCAGAGTATTCGACTCCAACCCGGATGGTCAGCGCAGCAGAGGACCACCTCGCCTAAGGCGCACAAGTAGAAAAGGACCTCAACCAACTTGGAGTGTGCAACTGGAGGCAGTGAGCTAAGTATCTGGCTGACTGGAATGTGTTATTGGTTGAAGCCTTGGTCCACCCCGGACTGTAGCGCCATCTAATTGAATAAGTAAGTCTCAACAGATTTAATTTCTTTTTCGACCATATCTAGTACTACATAGTCAACTTTGCACTTTGTAACTTTTTTTTTGTCCTTTCTTGTGTTGTCCTCGCTATAACTTGCAATAAGTTTCTTAGTGCGTACATACATACACACATATGTCAACCTTCACTACCATTTGTCCTTCCACCTACCTACTTTAGTATTTAACTTAACTCGCGTTTCACCTTTTCATAGTAAAAGTAAATTACAGAAAGTAACATCTTGTCTATTTACAATTATTCACCGCATAACCTCAACATACGCCTTCAGACAGATAAAGAAAAGCAAACAAACAAAAATATATACATACGAATATATCTAACATTTTAAACAACCACTTTTAATATAATGCAACCGCCTCCCTTATCCTTGTGCCATGCTTAAGCAAATAAAAAACACATACATATGTACATAGTATACTCGTACATTTACAAATGCTGCATTTTTTTCTAGGACCTTGAATTTTTTTTAGCAAGGTTAGGCTGGTGGTTAAGAAATAAAACAAGCACAGTACAACGCCTATTGAAAAGTTTACACTTTCCTGGAAGATACTTATCTTCATCATCGTCGTCATCATTTTATCGTGTACAGAGTATCACTTAACCTCATCTTTGATTCTATTGGTAGTGAATCAAATCCTTTTTTGTAAATAATTTTTAATGTAATGTAGAAAGTTCCTTTTCTGCTATTGAAATTGTAAAGCCGCAGAGGAGCAGTTTCAATAGATTTGTAATTTTTTTTTTTTTTTTTGGCAAGGTAAACTTTAAGTGATTTTACAGTCAGATACCTAAAACACTTGTTTTTGTTAATTTTATGTCTGCGAGTTGTGCGAGATTTGCCAGTCGTGGATTAATCAGTTTTTCAAATAAGGGTAAGAGATTTTTTTATATTTGAGGTGGTGTTGTATAAAACAGAAAAGGAACCCTTAGGTGTATCAAAGTTGCTCCCGACATCTTTCGCTACAAGGAGCTAGAAGCTATATTATGAAGCCAAAAGGTCACTGTTAGGTATTCGAGTATGTACCTCACTTTTTATTCAGATACGTATTTGTTAAGAAGTTTATTTAATCAGAATTTAGAAATCAAAGATGCAGATGTTAAACTACCGATCGCTCCCAAAAGAATATATGTGGGCTTTTTACGCTTTTGGTTCTAGTTTTTATAGGTTATAGGACCCCTTGGGGGTCCGCGACGGCCTTTCAATAAATCATCAAAAATACGTCACTATTTGGAATTCAATCGAAATTCAATTCGATGTTCTGCATACCGTGAAATGAGTGATTTGGAAATTTTGGAATCCACTTCGAATTCATTTGTTTGAAATGTCAAAATCAGCTGCAAAATCATTTCAAAATCAGGTCCGTTCGCGTACTTTTTGCACTAAATATGGGTTTTCTGTCAAATCTCGAAGAGTGGGGGAAAAATTCTCTCAAAGACAGAAAAATCACGAAAAAGTAATCGAACGCATTAAGCACCAACAAATGAAGAATGTATGTGATTTGACAGATTTGACAGATTTCATAATATACCCCAAAGAAATTCATTGGACTGAAATTCGTAGCATGGGGAAATTTCTTACTCTCTCGTGAGCACTCTCTTCTACGAAAAACTACGAAATGTTTGCGTATGCGAACGGGTTTTCGTTGTTTTTCGATATTTTTCGTGGATTTTCGTTGTTTTGGGAGTGTACGCGAACAGACCTATTATTTAAGATTTTCAGCTCGTTGCTTTTGTTTTGTGAATGTGAGTGAATAATTTACAAAACAATTGTTTTATTAAAAATTGATTCTATTTTGTTGTATATGAGGATGCTAGGTACCAAAGGTCAGTGGGTAAGGATTTTGATCTTGGCCTTGGTAGATCCACAGCCAGCAAAGTTCATGGCAAGATGTTAAACATTTTGCAATACAAATTGGCAGATGGAAGAAGAAAAGATCTTCTTTTTTGAAAAAAAAAGACTGTAGATGGCTTGGATGATACAAACATTCACCTTCACCCATTAAAAAAATATAATGTTTTATTTTGAATGTAAATAATTTATTACGTTTTAAAATACAATGGATTACTACCGCATAGTTTACAATTCAGCGATATGATATTACTATGTATCTTTCTACTGAAACATTGTCTTATTTTCTAAATTAATTTGTTTAAGGAAAATTTCTTTTGAGGGAAAAAAACGGACAAACCCCTCCATTTGGTAAAAAAGAAAAAGAGAAAAAAAGAAAATTAATATTTACAACAAAATGAATGTACATACATAATTATTGTTAACTACAATTTCTGATTTCTTTTTATATCCATTCGTTGGAAGACCTTCACTCTTCAAACTTGTACTTGTACAAACTTGCTCCACGAATCCTTAGTATATGCCATTAGAAGAAAACTTATTTAACATATTAAATAAAACTAGTATGGCCTGTGGTCGAAATTTGACCGAATGCGAGAGAATATTTATTATTTTACTACTTTTTTTCCTGGTTTAGGTACAACATTTTTGAAAGAAATTACATACTGAACTGCATGGCTTCACAACCTTTTGAACAAAAAAAATTAAGCGAATGTGTGGTGTTTAAGGCAGTTAAAAACTGTTTTGAAGTGTTGAACTGTTTTGCCTTCGCCTATTAATATAATGATAAGGATAACAAACTTCAAATAAATAAAAGTCTTATTGACAAAGCAATATATTTGCGCAAATTTTGCATTTTATATAATTTTTCGGGATTCCGTTTTCGGGATTTTGGATTTTCGGGATTTTGGTTTTCGGGATTGTTCCCCAACCCAATTCAAGAATATACCTACTCTCTTGGATATAATTTTTGTGTTTTTTCTTGCCCCGTTAAACAAATCAATTATTTTAATACGCTTATGAAAAATCTTATATTTTACTCACATCTTTCAAAACGATTCTGATCATACAACGGCACGTCAAGCAACTCAAGTGAATTCAATTCACTAAAAACAAAGGTTTTTCGGAATGCAGAACACGAATTTACAGTTGTCATTTCGATTGGAATGTAGAATACCAAAATATTCACTTTCGAACATACAATCCACAGTAATTCATAACTTCGTTCAGAATACAGAACACCTATGTAATTCCACTTTCGGTGGTTGAATTCACTAAAATTGGAATGCAGAACAGGGCGGTATGTCATTTCAATATGTAAAGGCCCTGACCCATAGACTGCGCTGGTGCATTACTGCATCGGTTTAGCAGCAGCTCGATAGAATACACGCATTCTTATGGAAGGTGGCCATTAGGCTTGCCATCCGTCCTCCTTTGTAAGGTGATGTCCTCCGTCATCCACAAAAAGAAAAATGTCCTCCACACACATAAATACTAAAACAAAATCTAATTCCTTTCACTTCCACTGTGTGACACTTTTCAGGTCATCGTCTCGGGCCTAAGATTTGAGCATTACCAAAACTGGAAAATCTGCATCATTCGTTTTGCCAGATTGGCTGCCTAACGTATTTTATAGCCTCATAAATATTTTGGCTCAAACCTGATTTTGAGCACTTTTTGGTTTTTGGTTTTTGGTTAACCGTAGGGATATTTTTCTGTTTTCAGCAAAGTTATAGGTATTGACTAGGAGAAAAAAGTGCAAAACAAACTGACCCAAAAAAACTGCATCCAGGGCCTCAAAATCGTAAAAGTAAGTACTTTCAGGATCAATACTCAAATCTTAGGCCCGAGATTAGTGGTTGCACTGTGTTTTTAAAGAGTCAAAGAGTACGATTTTATTTTACAAATGTGGCAACACCGCATTTTTTTTGTTTTTTTTTTTTTGTATCTTTCTAGTCTATTTATTTATCCGAATTTCATTGAATTATTATTTTATTATTATTTATTTTGTAATAATTCTAAGTTTTAAAAAAAAATTTATTTAGTTTAAGTCCTCCACGAGATTTTCTAAAAGGTGGCAAGCCTAGTGGCCATAGGCCATGCAGATAGTCCGGAAAAATTGTGATTGCGATTTTTTATTAACTATGGAAATACTTGTAAGATTTAAATCGAAGAATGCTTTTACTCCGTTAAAAAACGTAGTGTGTATATTAAAAAATTATTTTTATTTAAATAATTAATATTTACTAGTATACCAGTGCGAGGAATCTCGCATGTAGAAACCCGCATGCCCGTAGGTATACATAGGTAATAAGGTTTTTTTGTAATAACTTTACTCATGTGAACTTTTTCTAAATTGTTTATACTGATGAACAAAGTTCAGTAGATAAGCTTTCGATCAGTGTAAGAATCATTGAAATCGATGCGGAAATAAATTCTCAGGAAGAATCATAAGCTTTCAATCGCAAGCGATTTAATTATATAGGAGTAAAGCACTCCCATCTAAATCGACTTTAGATATGCAACATACTTCGTCAAAAACTATATGAAACATAAAATATATCGTCTTCAGGAAAATGTATTGGGATCCTTCGAATATAAACCATGAACTTACTTCCCTGTTGTCTTAAAAAACATAAAAAGATATAGCCCACTTCAACACACTTTTTTTTAGTAAGACAGTAAGATATTAGGCCCTAATTAGTCAATCCATCCCTGTACTTCATTACAACAAAAGAAAAAGATTTAAGTATTTTGTTAATTTAATTTGATTTAAGAGATTCCAAAGTAGCGCTCAGTGCAATTGACTCAACAAATATTTTGATCCGTAAGCTAAATCCAGGTGGTAGATTTTTTCAAGTCTTTTGGGAAAAAATAAATATAAAAGAGATACACTTCAATATTTTCTAATCAATATTTTTTACGGCAAATATAAAACCCTTAATATTATAATAGATAATGTAAATAATGCTTCTGCTGTATCTTTGTACATATACACATTGGCCAGCATAAATTATATCGCTTGTGTCACACGAATGCTTGACTGCGGCAACTAACACAAGCAGCAGTTTTTGAGATGTTTCTCAAGGACTTTAATTTTCAATCGTTTGTTCATTCTTCTTCTCCCTTGTGGTACACTACTGTATTCAGAGTCAAAGCGTCTATATAAGAACTATGTGAAAGCGAATGCATATGCATGGAACGCTGTATTCTTAGATTGAAGCGATAGCATGTAGGTGGTGGTGCCTCTTAGAGACAGTGATGTTAAAAAGACAAAATATTTATTTGAAGATGTATGCTCGTCAGTTTACAACTTTGATATCCATGTTAAATACTACGCGTTCATACGGATGCTTTGTCGGCAATCTTTCGAACTTCATTTTGAATGAAGGTGTTTTGAGTTGTGTGAATTTTAAAAGAATGTGTTGCTGGTATTTTAGCATCTACTGTCTTGAATACAAAGAAACATTGTTTCTGACCTAGTGCAAAACTCTCAGCTCTCAAGTGGACTGATTGAGCGTTTATGATGTCTGCTTTCACATCTTACCACAAAATATGATAAACTATTTTTGTACATAGTTTTTAGATACTTGTTGTGGTTTTTTCTCCTTTAAAGTGTAGCTTTGAGCTTAGTTGTATTTCAAAGGGCATGAAAAACTAAAGCAGATTGTTTCAAGCCGATTTGATTTCATAATACAATAGATCTTCATTTTGCAGTGAAAATACTGCTTATACGGCCGCAAGTTGTATTCGGAAATCAGACAACATCAATGAGTCACTGAAAGACCTTCAAGCATTCAGTCTGGAAAATAGCGACTGTCATTTTTCGGTATGACACTTTGACAGTCCTTTCACACTTTTTGCCACCAAATTAATAGTTCTTTTTTGATTCTCATTTTCAAATCAAAACTAAAATATTTCAGAATTTTTGTGTTGAAAAATAAAAGGTAAGCGTTCTCAAAGTCAGACAAAATATCCTTTCTACCAAATAACATTTCTGAAAAGCACTAACTTTATATAGCTAAAAGCTTTAATACTTCCAAACTACTGTAGTGTCTTCCAGGTGGAGGCGAGGGCTATTCCTGAAGCCACTGAGTTGTTATCGTTGAAGTCAATGTACAATCGTGACATTATTACATTAAAACACTCGAATTACCTATTATTAGATCAAAATTGTTTAGGCACTGTCGCGCATCTCTAAACGAGATATCGAGCAGATGTATACTCATCATGTGCTGGGTTCCTGGTCATAGTGACATGATCCATGTTAACAGGTTAACAGACTTCTACTCAGCCAACCGGCGGAAAACTTACAGCCTGCTTAAAATCAGCAGAGCACATATCGGAACCCTAGTTTGGGTATTGATAAACACGCCAGCAGATTGTGAATCCTCGCCAATGACTTCTGTCGCAGCTGCATGGAGCTTCCTCTATCCCCCTATCACCTCCTGTGCAGCTGACCAGCCCTCTTCTCCTTAAAAAAAGAGATTCTGGGAGAATTTTTTTTTACAGACCTACAAGATATTTCCTCAAAGGATTTCAACAGAATACGGAAATTTATCCAATTTTCAAAATTGTTCCAAGAGTACCAGAATCGGCTAACGTAGCAACGCAATAGACATACTTTGGTCTAAGTGAATCCTACTGAACTGAACTGAACCTAACCTAAACAAAGTCCACAATACGTAGTAGGTTGTTTAAGAAATAATTTCAGTTTCAATAATACTCTAATTTGTTTGTGGTTGTTTCGAAATTAAAATATATGTACATGTTATATATCATTAATTTTAAAGTGCATTTTTCGCTCAATATTTCTGTGCTAATACTTTATTATTTAAGTTCAAATATAACGTTGTTAGTGCTTATAGGTTTTAATATGGCAAAGAAGAAGTTGCGCACAGTTATTTTATATGAGTTCAAACTGGACCACAAAGTAGCGGAGGCCAATGCTTTCGGCGATGGAACGACTAACGAACGTAGATATGCTGCAATGCTGGCTTCATAAATTTCGAAACAGAGATGAGTCGCTCAAAGATGAGAAGGGGCGTGGTCGTAAGACAGTCGTCACCATTTTCGACGACTGTCTTACGGCTCTAGTAGAGCCAAATCCACGTACAACTTCCAGGAGAACTAGGCGTGACGATTGGAACGATTTCTATCCACCTATGAGAAATTCTAAATCAAAGTGGGTGGCCGTGGCGTAGTGGTAGTCGTCGTCGCTTGTCATGCGGAAGGTCCACGGTTCACGCCTGCGTCCGGATTCGGTCCACAGAAAAGGGCCAATCCTTCTCCACGACAACGCCCGGTCATGGTCGTTGCACAGCTGACCTTACAGAAGCTCAATGATGAAACCTTGCCGCATCCACCATACTCGCCGGACCATTCACCCAGCGACTATCACTTATTCAAGCATCTCGACAACTTCTTGCATGAGAAATGCTTCAGATACCAAAATGGTGCCAAAACGATTCCATAGCCTCCGCACTTCCAGGCATGTATACTAAAGGAATAAATTCACTCTTCTCTTGTTGGGAAAAGTGTGCTGATTATAATGGTTTTTATTTTGATTAATAAATATTTGCACCACTTGAGATCTATGCTTTTAAATTTAAAGGTTAAAAACCGACGTTATTTTTCAACAACCTAATATTTCAAAATCAAAACTTAAAGTATTGCAACCGTCAACTGGGTGAGCATAACCTTTTCTTTTATTTTATAAGTAACTTTCAATAAAGTCGATAATTATCAAGATGATGTGGAAAACCTTGTCAATGGAGCTCAGTACTCGAAAGTACTTCGCGAATTCAATGTCAAAATCAGTTACGAAATCATCGTTTACACTCATCGGAAAGCACCTAAGCGATGTGGCTTTCTGTAATGCATTCAGCGTCCTGTATTATATTCAGCAATATAATATACACATCGAAAAAGGTCGCCGCTGGCTGTCAGGATGTGCACCTTACCAAACTTGACTGACAAAGCTGTCAGGTAGCAGTGCCTTTGTAAAAGTGACAGACACCTTAAATACGATTTTTTGTCAATTTCCCAAGAATGGGAAAAAAGAATGTGTTACAAATCTAAAGGTTATTTGCTTAAATAGCCTAGCTGCATATCCATTTGTATAGATCGTATAAAGCTTTTAAGCAAACAGTTTTTATTGAAATCATGCGCCGTCACTCTACTTCTAATTTAATCGATGGATGATTAAAACCCGATAATGTATGCAGCCTTCATGGTTCAACAAAAAAAAAATATACTAAAAATTATTTAAAGGACATTAAGCTTTTGAGGTTTTTTTTTTAAAGAGAGAAAGATTGACGGCGACATTCTTGGATAAAATTGTGTACATCCTTTTCTTATGTCCCACAAGGACCACTTCAAATTTCAATCAATAGCGCTGAGAATAGTTTAACAAGGTACTGCCTATGTGTTAGATGGTGCTCCCCAGAGATAATGTCACCCGTCATCACATCGTTAGCTGTATACCTATTTCCCAATTGCCATACCTATACATCTAACCAATGACTTTGTATGTATGTATGTGTTTACGTGGAATACTGTGTAACTTTTGTGCTCTAGCCCAAGTTCTTTTCTCAAGTACCAATAATAAGGAGGTTAGTTTGAAAAGAAATGTCAGGGTATAGACTGCAGCAATGTCATGTGTGGATTATGTGACGTAATTAGGGCATTATAACGATGGGAACGCTCTAAAAATTTAAAAATAGTCTTACAACGATTTTTTGTAGCCTTCCTTTACGTGAAAGGTGGGTATTTGTTTTGCAGTCAGAGTTTAAGATTTTATTTAAAGCTTTTCAATAGTGAGTTCAATACTATGTACATATACATACTATGTATAACGAACTCGGTTTAGTTTGTATTTATCAAAGAAGGGGAAAAGGTCTTTATCTGTCAAATCGAGATAGTACGTTTGACAGCTCCAATGTTTGGTCAATGTTGTGACCTGGATAAGATTCAGCTGAGCCTCATTTATCAAAAGGGTTGATTGCAGGTTAGTGCTGAAATAGAAGACTGATATTTAAGGCATAAGCAACTCAAAAACCTGACGACGCATATTCAGGCACCAAAATAGCAACACACATTTTAAAAAAAGGCACGAGTTGGTAAATTTTGGGGCCCCTTCCAAGGTATGGGAAAGATGGAGATGAAAGGATAATGCCACGAAATAAACTTAAAAATTTTAAACTTATCTAAATACCTTGGTGTAGTGGTAAGTACGTGCAAAAATATAACACGCACACACAAATGGTTGCGAGAAGCAGGCCCCGGTTCACCTCGAGCTGTAGCGCAAACTAAAGTAAAAAAAAAGTGGTAAGTACGTTGGACTACTACGCAATGCTGCCCGGGTTCAATCCCAGCGCAAGTCCAACATCTAAAAGTTTTTCTTCACAGTGCCAACTCTTTCGAATATCTGACAAGCAATCAAAGAGTATCATTTGTTATGATGAGCTTCTCAACTCACCGCTGGGAGTCGGCAAAAAACTGTAGGTCCCTTCCAGTCGTGCAAAAATATAACACGCACACACAAATGGTTCCGAGAAGCAGGCCCAGGTTCACCCCGAGCTGTAGCGCCACCTAAAGTTAAGTAAGTAAATACCTTGGTTTCTGATGCAGAGCAAATTATCCATCGTCCGAGAATACAAAACATTTATTATTTCAGTTTCTGCCTCCGTCACTTTTATCAAAAGTCAAAACATAATACACACGAATCCTATTTCTACTTAAATTCCGGTTAACTCTACCATGTCCAAGATCATAGTGCGTCTGAGCTCTCTAAACCCTTTGTTTATATATTTTATTGTATAATTCTTATTATGATTGACAGTTAACAATGATATAAGATATAAGTTCGGTTCCTTGCCTTTGAGGATACCCTACCCGTACATAGTATGCATGTATATCCTTTACGGATATGTAGTTGTGCCCACTACCAAAAAAAAATCATGCTTCGATTAGCATCTGCATTTTGATCCCATTGGTAAGAAGTGCATCAGCTCTACGTCAAACAACGCCAGTTATACTAATGCCTACGAGTATGTGTTCACATAAAAAGAAAGCAGAATCGAAAGCTTTCAACTAATTCATATACGCTACGCACACATACATACGAATGCAGTTTCACCGCAGCAAACTGCATACAGTGTACCTATTTAAGATTACAACGAATTTACATCCGTTGCAGTTTAAAATCTACGTTCATTCGGATTAGTTCGTTAGGATGTGTCAACGCGTTCACACGGCGACCATTGCGATAGCTGCAAAACGGATGAAACAGATCTGACTGTTATTTAACTGATTTAATTTGAAATTTAAATATTAAATAAAATTTAAAGTGCAAATAAAAAATTATTTCAGATCGAAAAAATAAAATCACTTTTAAGTGAAGTGAGAAAGTGAATATTTTATTTATTTATAATAGTTTAATGTTGGATAGAGAAATAAGTGTTTATGCAAAAATATTTGCTGATTTATGAGCTAACAAAAAATTGGATAAAAACAATTAGATAAAGCAACTTTTATTTGAATGCATTCGGTGAGTAAATTTTGGGAAATAATCATAAATAGGAAAATTAGCAAATACATATTACAATTAAGATTTTTGGAATGAATTCATAAATTCTGTGATGAAGATGAAGTTTGATATACAACTAATTCTGTTTTTACACGAAGGATCCGTTCCCGGAGAGACATAAATCGTGTAAGAAAAATCCGATATTTGTATGGATATATAGCAGACAAGTACATAATACAAAACTTCAGTAATATTGCTATAAGAAGCTCGGAATTTTATTTTATTTTCTAATTAAATTATACACGTAGGATACTGTAATGTATTATAATGAACTAAATTATTGTAACAAAAAAGGTAATAATTCAAAGAAGGTGCAAACATTAAGCGGATTTGTACAAAGAAACTTTTATTCGTCATCATTGTTTGACAAAAGTTGCGCAAGATCACTGCTAAGACCAGAAATATTTGATACTCGCAATGCAATAACAACAAAAATATGACATATTTTGGGTGTAATTTCATTTTTTGAGGCATTATTTCACTTTTAGAATTGGGGTGATATTTCATTATGAACTAAGGCCCCAATTTTTGAGAATGAAATGAGACCCAAGCCCACATTTTGGCCTCATTTTCATTTTTGAGTCCATATGATTTATAGCTTATAAAAATTCTAGTAATTGAGTGCGATTTTTTGAGTCTTATTTTCTCAAATTCTCAAAAACTAGAATTTTATAAGTCTCTTTAATCAAATTCTCAAATAGGTATGTACTATAACCTTTAATGTTCCTTTTATTATTATTATTATTCCTTTTATACATTATAAAAAATAAAAATTTGAGATAAAATTTTAGTTTTTGGGAATTTAAGAAAATAAAACTAACAAAATCGCGCAATTTGTATGCATACTGGATTACTTAAATTTACAATGAAAGTGTTCTTTTAAGCTTTTGGGGTATATTTCCATTTGTGTCAAATATAAAAGAAAAATACAGAAATACTTTGAGGCTTTATTTCATTTATTTTTTTGGGCTTATTTTCATTTTTTTTTTTTGGCTTAATTTCTACGGACAGAATGGGGCTGTATTGCATTACGAAATATGTCCCCATTTCTGGGGCCTTACTTACTTAGTTGGCGCTACAGCTCGAGGTGAACCTGGGCCTGCTTCTCGCAACCATTTGTGTGTGCGTGTTATATTTTTGCACGAATGGAAGGGACCTACAGTTTTTTTCCGACTCCGAACGGCAAGTTGAGAAGCTCAATCGTGACAAATGATACTCTTTGATGCTTGTCAGACATTCGAAAGAGGTGGGCACTGTGAAAAACTTTTAGGTGTTTGCGGCGGGATTCTAACCCAAGACCGCTGGCTCAGTAGTCCGACGCACTAACCACTTGCACTACGGTGCCCACATTTTTTGGGGCCTTATTTCATTTTAATCTTTGGGGCTTTATTTCCTGGGGCGTAATTTCGCAGCGCCCACCAAATCTAGCAGTTTCAACACGAGTTTCGGAAGTTTTTTTTGAAGAAATTCGGTAATCAATGGCTGTGTTCCCGTTTTGACTCGAATCTTCAGACCACGTTGAAACATTTCAGCTCGGTCGATTAGGGAACAACTCGAAATTTGAAATCATTTGCCGTTTTTTTATACTACAACGTATAAAAAGAGAACTAATTTTTTTTTGATTCGTGCAAAAGTAAATTCGTGTAAAAAAAACCTCTATAAAAACAGAACCTGATCGTATTCGTAATTATAAAGAATTGACTTATTTTCAGTTTGATTTTTTTAAGAACAAAAAAAAGAATATGTATCCTTCTATTTTTTTATTCAGAAATATATTTATATATACATATATATTTAACATATTTTAGAATTGAATTCTATGAAGAGGTATTGTGAGCTATAAAACTGCTCTACAAATATTATGTGTTTGTAAGTACCTTTATATTAAAAACAAATTATTTTTTGGATTGCAAGCTTGATTTAAAAAAAAATAGCTCCTTACTTTTAAATAAAGAACCGATTTTATGTTAGCCTGATATTGGAAGCGGAGACACAGGTGCTAAAAAAAAGTAGAACGAATCAGCCAATAAACCTGTTTTTTGTATGGTATTAGGAGATTATTTTTATATGTTTTTTAAATACGAACTCTTATGTTGCTTTTATTGAGGTTGTTGCAATAACAGAGTCAAAA